>JAVJGI010000062.1:58819395-58831644 GCA_035590275.1 Ibycter americanus
GCAAGTTTGCTCTGAAAGTACCTCTGATTGCAGCAACTTGAGAACCTTACAGATGTACATAGTTTGCAGAAACAAATGGCATACCTACCATTTGAATTTTGTAAATGTTAGAGAGCAGCATACCTTCATCACCTAATCTAAACCTGTGAAGGGTGCACAATTATACTGGACCTCCAGTTACTTTCTTCTTCTGCATGTCCAAGATCAGGATCAGTAGGTATTATAACCAAGATAAGCACATACATTAAAGTTTGTGAGACCTGGGCCTTCCTGGTATGATATATACAGAGAAAACAAAATACATCCTATCAATAACAGAAAATATTCTCACTCCTTTAGAACTTGTTTTAAAGTTCTCAATCTGTTTCTGTTGCGGAAGAAAATTCTCCTCCAGGCTACATCTGGGACAGCACTTTTGTCTGGATTTCAGTTCTTTAGCAGGGTAACCAGCCATCTCAGCTGACTCCTGACATCTGCATAGTGATAATACAGAAGAGAACAATTTCTTTCCCAGGTCCAGAGGGGCCTGTATACTCTATAAAAACAGATTAGAATTTAAGTTTTGGCAGTAGGGAACAGAGGTTACAAGCAGCACGTCTGGAGTATTCAACAACTTGAAATTGAGTATATTTTCATGCAGAAAGCAAAACTTTCTGTCATTTCTTCTACCTAGAGCCCCCCAGTGTACCTGGATTTCCTCCATTTCACAGAACAGATTTGATTCATACCATCAACTTCACTGCAGAGCACAATGTGGTGAACTCAGGCTTGTTAATTACAACCTTCCTTGAGTGAAAAAATAAAGAGCAGCAGCACAGGTGCTGAACCCCTGCCTGGCATCACACACAAGAATAGAGCACCACCTTTAAGCACAAAACCTTTTAAAAAAATTGAAAGCATACAGAATTAGTTGATACCTTAGCTATTACCCAAGAAGCAGCTTGCCAGGAAAACCTAGATTGCTGAAGTCGCAACAAAAGAAAAGCACATTTATTCAGTAGGAATACTCCCAAATCACCTTTATTAACACCCCTCAATCTCTAAACACAATTGTTGTTTGGTATTTGTTTGAGGATTAATAATGTTGCTATGGGAATCAGGCTAAACTTAGTCCTCACAGTCCAGAAAACAGTTTCTTTTTTTTGTGGATGGAGGAGCAGAAGTACAAGGCAGCTCTTGGAAATACTGGGAAGAATCTCAGGGGCAACAGGGTTAAGCCTTAAAGAAAGTCTTGGGGTAATGTGGGATGAGGCTATCTTGGAGCAACTGGTACTTTAGATAAAAAGAAGGCAGACCTGTGCTCAAGGTACAACATTAGTTTAGGATTAGCTAGGCAGAATTGCTAGACAATGCTCAGATAGAGATGGAAGCCAACATAGGCCAAAATCACCAAAGACAACTGAGTAACACTTCAAAGACCCAATGGTCAAGTTCAAACTTCAGGACTGAACTGAAATTACAAACCATTCCAAACTAGCACATGCATGTCAATCTCCTGCATGATCCTCTGCAACCTCAGTCAGTGCCAGTCCCAATTCTCACCTCTTGCTTTTTGTCTAAGTCCTCTAAAATCTAGTCTGATCCTTCAGTCTCCACTTTCTTGCTCAAGCCACAACCAGAGTCACTGGTCATTGTCGCTCCGCAAAGGCTTCACTTCAGTCACCTCACAGTTCCAGTCTGAACATGTCTCCACCATACTGCGGGTTGCAGTCATCCTTCAGACAGTTCTGAAACTTCCTCACATGAGCCCTACCATGAGCAACCTCCCCTCTCACACTTCCTTTGCTGTTCTCAGTCTCTCTGTCTTTCATGATCCTAATTTTTTCCAGCCACACCCAGTAGCTCTCAGTCCTGGACTTCACCTTCTGCTGTCATTCTGCTCTGTTGAAGACAGCTTCAGTGGTAACCTCTCACCACCACTGACCACTTCAGTCCTGGGCCAGGTCTATCAGCATAGATAGGATGCTTCAGTTCTAGTGCTAGGTCATCTGAACTTCTCAAGTCTCTCTTCCCCACACGAGCAACTGAAACTAATTTCTTGATTCTGACCCAAACCAGTGTCTGGGGCTACCCTCACAGACCACTTCTCTAATTTGCCTTAGTCTTCAGCTTAGAAAGGGGAGGAATAAAAAACTGAACACGTTAGGAAGAAAACAGGCTTTCTGAGGCAGAAGAGATCTCAACTCTTTCCATCTATTGAGAATGTAAACAGAAAACTGTCCCTGTGATTTATACCCTAGAGGATTTACCATCCACAATTTCAAGCAACTGTGCAGCAAAGTATGCAGGCAAGGTTCCCAAGACTTTGTTCTCATTAGTCTTTTTTTTTTTTTTTATGTGCCTGTCCCTATTTCCCCTCTAACCACCACTGAGTTCTGTATTAGATTTCAAACAGAGTAAAAGGTCTCTTAAAACAAGTTTAATGAAAACAGTCAGCTGTTAGAGAAGATTTAAAGTGATTTCACAGACAGAGAGAATGCTAGATGAGCTCATCCTTGTATGAGGTATGAAAGAAACCAAATAGGGAAGAAGAATAATTCAGAAAATCTGTTCTACAACAGGAAAAAATGTTCAAGTTCGTCCTTCTGGGTACCAGAGCATCCACTGTACAGGCACACCTTCTGTGAGGTTCCTACAGCACCTTACCCAGGAAGAGTTCAGCACAACCTCAGGAGAAACTGTAATATTAACTTGATTCAAGGAAGTCAGTCAACCACAAGACACAAAACCGTAAGAAATTAGGCTATCAACATTTTCCTACTCCTAAGACAACTTGTTAGTTTTGCGGTCTCCAAGGAGAACAGGAACCTGCAGCAAAATTCACTCCAACATATATAAGAATTGGTAATGATTTTGGTAGCAAAACATCTCCTATTGATAGTATTGCTGACCCCAAAATATTCTCCCACCTTCTACTCTGTGCAGGAAGCACTGCCTCCTCCCAGCCTTCCCTGTAAGGTCCTTTCAACTAGACAGCCTGGGAAATGTACCTTTCAGACATTGGTTATAGATGCGCCAAGTACAGAAGTATAATAGCATACAAGAGCTCAGTGGGATTGCTGGTATGTCTTGAATTAACCACATGAGTAATTCTTTAAGAATCAATGAACAAGGTAGGATCCTATTTACTGTGTTTAATCTAGCTACACATTTTGTTAAACACACTTAATGTAACCATTCATGAAAACACACACAATAAGTTGATTCAGCTAAATGGTTAGACCTGAGACCTAGAATCTAAGTATTTTTCTATACTATACAGAACAGCGCCAGATTTAGGCACCTAAAAGCCAGAATTTTACAGTAACACTGCATTTTTATACTTTACCACGTACATCCAATTCCAACAATTATATACTTCACCCAGGAAAAAAAGAAATCTGCACTTCAGCAATGCAGACATTCATTTGTGTGCATGTACAGACATACAGTTTATATATGCAGTTACTGGAGCTGAGCATGTAACACAGTTCTTCCTGTTAGTTTCACACTTTCTCCTTTAGGGCTGAAGGAACTTAACTGGTTTCCAATTCACCTGGAATTAGATGTATCTACATAGTATATATCTATACAGATAACTATATATCTACACATAGTCATAATCTACCTATAGTTATATAAATAACCTGTAACTTCTGACAGGAACTAAATGTCATTTTGATCAGATGTCCAAGGCAAATCTTTCCATTGGAATATGATAGCTTTTACAGTGCACCTCAGTTTCCACTGGCTGACCTCTAGGCAAACCTCATCTTTTCCTTTAAATACAGGCTAACTAAAATAATAGTATTCAAATAACCATTAGCTGCTTATTAAAATCAGCTTGTTGGGAAGTCACAAACCTGGCCAAGTAACAGCTTGTTTTCTCAATATTACAGAGTAATAAGCTCTGTTTTCTCAATAGCTTACTGAAAATATGGGGATGCTATAAAATTAATTCAAACCATTCTTTCTCCTAACTTAGAGAATTAGGGAAAACATTTGTTACTTACTCCTAGTTAAGGCTCCTTCTGACAAAATATAGGCAGCATAAAATTTCAAAGTGAAACATGCATGGTCTTATATAACCTTATATTCCTACAACGCATTACACTAAGAATATACTCATGTGTAACCCAGTTATCCTCCACAAACAGGCATAGTCATTGTCTGGACACACATTACTTCAAAAGAAAAAACAAAAGCCCCCATAAAGTATGGAAAAGCATATAGTAGGTATAAATTAGTGCAAAGAACTGTTTGGCTTTTACTTTAAAGAAAGTTTTAGTACTTACTGTCAAATATAATTAGATAAAATATGCAGGAAACTTTAGAAGTATGGGATTATCAGTAATTAGGAACTGCAAGTCATACACAAGGATCCAACTCAAAACAACTGAGCAGACAATTCTTCGTATTAGGATACTTACACAGAAAAAGTAGGAGGTGGATAGCTGGGGGAACACATTTAATATGATCTTTTGAAACAGTCATATGACAAGATAATACAACAACCGTACAAAGAGTTCCAGTATGCTGAAACACTTCACAGGCATTTTTGAGTTTTTTCCCAAAGTTCATGGCTGCAGCTAAGACTAGTAACCCAAATTATACATTCTGTTGTTAAATCTAATTTAAAGCTAGAAACTGTTTCAGCATTGATCTGTACCTGTGCATATGTTTGTTACTGGAATTGTAGCGACAACAAAAAACCCCACACTTAAACTACAGGATCTGTAACTGTTCCACAAAATTTAAATTAACCAAACAATACAACGATAAAATTCAAGACAGATTTTTAGACTTATTCAGGTATCTGAAGATCAGCTGGATGAAGTTGTTCTAATTAATGTTTTTATGCATTTTCTCCATACTCATCTCAGACACATGTTCTAGTCTTATGTATCAGGTTAATTCTAGTATGTTGACCATGTTAAGAAAAAACGAAAACAAAAAATCCAGCAACAGCAACAAAAAAGCCCACACTATTGGCAGTGATGTCTGTTGAATTAACCATAATGACAGCAAAATTAAAGGCAAGAACACAAAATTTCTGCTTATGTACATTTTCTGACATTCATTTCAGGGAAATATGTAGATGATCCTTTATTCTAACAAAACACTTAAGAATTGAAGCTCTTTTACTGCTCTATTTTTTTGTTTCTCAACCAATTAAAAATAGCGTACCTACTTTGTTATCTAGTATTCATATCAAATAGTGAGAAAACATCTAATTATATAACCCTTCTAGTAAGCAAAATGGTATTAGAGCTTCTTTTGCCATGTCATTATAGTGTAGCTAACAGCATAGCAAGGTATGCAGAACTGTTTCATATTTAAAACTGGAAAACACTTGTTTACAAATTTAAATTGCAATTAAATCTTCAAAGGGATGAAATGGTAAGTAGAACAAATGAACTGTCCAGACACTGCATTAGTATCTTTGATCTTCTTTATAATGTAGTCCTAATGCCAGATACAGAGATTAAGGGGGACTAGAAGCATGTACAGTAAATAACTAAATGGATCAGAAAAACTATTAAAAATTGCAAGGATTTCCACTACCATTTTTTCCGCTCCGAAGTTATTATGGGAGGACCTAAACAGGAAAATATGCTTTCATTTAATCCACCTAGAAAACAAACTACTTGAAGGAAGATCTTCCCTTCTGTGTTTGGTTCTAACTGTGGGCAACTCAGCTGCTTGAGCCCAGCAATTACCATAAAGCCTGCCTTTCTCCTAGAAGACTTAGAACTCAGAACAGAAAGAAGGTTGATTTTGAAGCTGTGATTGGAAAATAAACCCAGAGGCTGGGTTCATCTTGGTTCAGAGCAGGAAGAACTCAAGATGCACAGGTCATGTAGATCAAAAGTGTAAACATTAAACAAAACTGTAGATTCTACTTCCTGCAGCCATGGGGGCTTAATCTTCTTCTTTGAGTATAGTCTTTGGAAGAGAGATACGGATGGGCAAGTGTCTTCATTTCCTCTCTCCACTGGGCTTGGAATCAGGTGAGATGTCAAGGAGCAGGAGGGAGTACAGCTTTTGGGTGTTCAAGAGCTCTAGGAGTAGCCTACCATCTCAGAATAAGTGTCCCCAGCCATCGTGGAGCAGCTCATTACAGACTTCACTACAGCTTTCCATTCCATCTCTTAACCCCTGCAAAATCAGGCATTAATAAATCTATGCATAGCTATGAGATAGATTGGCAGGTTTCCAAACAAAGGAACACTTTCATTTGAAGCTCCTGGATAAACAGCCAGCTGTAGTGTGCCAATTCTTTTCTCTATTTTAGTATAATATAAAGAAATTAATCATACATTGATAATCTCTCTTATGTTATTTTTCCCCCAGAAGTCATTGACACAGCTGCCAATCTGTCAGTGAAGAGAGACAATTTACACTCATATAACTGGCAGAAAACAAGACTCCACAGCCTGACCACTGCACCAAGAAGCCATACGCATTGGTAAGTAGTTTGATAATCATCCCACAGAGAGAAGTGCAATGGATAAAAGTGAGAATAGCAATCATGGTAAAAAAAAAAATAAAATAAAAATCACTTACTAAAAGCAGGTACCAAGCTTCAAACTGAGAACTGATCTTCCACACAAAATAATTATCTGAAACGTCCAGAAATGTCATTTTGCATTCTATCCAATAGCTAGTTCTATTTGTATAAAATAATAATCCCGCCTGCCTAGGGAAGACAAGGGTGACATTGCTTTCTAAGCTGTAGCTATGGAAATACAAAGCAATTGTTGTGAAATGTAACAGTTTAAAGACAGCAGATGCTTCTTTCTATTATGTCAATACTGAAAGTAATGACAGTATTGTACCACTTACTGTGCTTTCTATTGATCATTCTGCACAACTTTCCGTGAGGTCAAGAAAAAGATGCCACAAGTGGAATGGTTATAATTTCTTTTTCTTTCTTTAGGCAGAACAGAAAAAAAGAAAAAAGATGAAGTCACGATGGAATAATAGGGAATGAGAAAGTGGATGACACTGAGTCACAAAAGAGACTTGTTCTCTACAAATAAGGTACTCTAGAAACTGCAGCAGACCGCATAGAACAAATGAAGGAATAAAGCATATATAATCAGACTAGAGAAAAGCAATGTAGGGGTAGATATGAGCTATGACATGGAAATGCTGGAAGTCAGAGGTGGAAGTTGTCAGTCACATTTCTTAAACCCACCCTTTCATACTAAAAATACACAAAGGTACATTTTTCTAATCTCAGAATAGACAGGCACCTTGGGTCTCACCCTCAGCTCGTAGAAGTGACTGTGATCCCATCAATTGTAATTAAGCTCACACATCTGCTTCACTGAATCAAAATCACAGAAACTTAATGGCAGGATTTAATAACCTTTCTCTCCTAAGAAAGGATCGGTTTATTGTACTTTTCTAAAGCCAGGTGCAAAAAAATATCACTAGATAGCAATCTAACTGCACTATAATTAAACTCACAAGCCTCCTCAATTAAATTCCAACAAAGTATCTGTGCTGCAAGAAATGATAAAATTATTATTTTTTAATTAAAAAATAAATGCTTCAAGTAGCTATAATTTGCATCCTTTAGATCACAAAACACATAACTCACAATATCTTTATAAGTCTAATTTAAAAATAAGCAAAATCTTGCTGCAGCCAGCAGGTTGCTTGCTTTCCCCACACTCCCATCCAGCTATCTCAACATGTAAGACAGATGTATCACTTCAGATACTGCAAATTTTCTAGGGAAAATACACAGGAAACAATCCTAACTGGGTACATGGCAGATTCTTTATTCGCTTCAGGCTCAAATTCATTATTCCCATTGCTTTAATACAAATTAAATGTCTTGGTATTGTTACATATACTAAAATACACACTTAGTAATGCTGACAGAGAAGGGACAAACTACCCTCCCCTTTACCTGCTCAATCTTTGACATTGGGACAGTAAAGATGACAGCTTTTAAGGACCAGGACTATCTTTTTGTATGCTGCTTGGCACAAAATGTCCCTGATCTGCAACTAAGTTTTGTAGGCAGCATCATAATTATAAATTAACAACAATAAATCACTAAGTTTAGATACAGGCACAGTTCCTGTCCCCAGAGTTTTACTTAAGTTTATGTTACTTATGTAAGAGCTCACGGTCAGCAAGAGGCAGTGAATCAACATGCTCTTCAAAGCAGGCATGTCTTACGTCCTCCCCACCTTATTTTAAGCACCATCTGCTTCAGTTTGCAATACCCCTTAACCCCTTCGTAATGAAGACTAGTTACTTTGCATCAGTGCACTTTCGCCTTCCTAAGCAGGACGGGGGGTCTTCTGACAGTGTAGGCTTCCTCCAGGCCTCGCTAATCAAACCTGACCTATTCTTGGATGCATCTATCTGCAATACAATTGCATTCTCATTTAAAACCAACAAAAATAAAGCTCATTTATACAAATATTATTTGAAAGCAATCCCTTTTACCAGAGACAAAGGTCACGTATTCCCTTGCACAAGCCCTTTGTTTAAGATAAAACAAATTTTTATTTGTTAAAACAAATACTCCAAATATATTGAAAAGCAGCTCTAACTTGTGCCACCTTGCTTCTTGCAAATGCACTGCCTCACAGCTAGGCAGTCATTGCTGTGGTGGGTTACTCTGATAAACCTGGAATTTGGAGTCGGTCTGACACAAATTCCCTGGACACAGGCCACACAAAATACGGCTCAGTCAGAACAGCACCATCTAGCTGGGCCCGTTCAGCTCAAAAGTTGCCTTTGTTTTTCCTCCAGGTTTTTTTGCCAGCACCATGAACTGTGAAATGAGGTATTTATTATTCCGCTCTCAATGTTAAACTCCATGTTAAGGCCTTCAGAGTTTTTGGCATCATTAATTTCGTGGCTTTGCCCACTCAGTGTTTTGCAGCATGCCGTTACAAAGGAATGTGCTTGCTTAGTGAGGCTGTGGGTGGAGACATCTGGGGTTTAAGGCCCTGGATATCTGTGAAGTTCCCATAGAAACAGGTTTCTTGGCCTTTCCTTCTGTTGGGTAGGGTTTGAAGGCAGGAGGCATGCCTCTGCAGTTGGCTTGAGTTACACAAATGACCGTACTTCAGGAAGAGAGGCTATTCATCAGACCAGGAGACAGAGACTGGCACTTTAGCCACACCGTACAGTCTCAGACTTTTGAGGTCCCCAATTTACCCTCAGTTGCAAGCCAAAACGGCAGCCAGTCACAGAGTGTGTTTTTTTCCTCCTTGAAGATCAACAGGGAGGATAAGCCCTGAACCTAAGAGGGTCAGCTTCTCTAACAGCTGCTCTGGACACAGGACAATGGCAGGCCAAGGGGTGAGAGAAGGAAGGGGTTTAGCTAAGCACATGGCACGAGTTGTTGCATCCTTGAGGTTGCACCAGATCACACTCAGTGGCAAGAACACCATTCAAACCTCTGCCCTATCCATACAGATCACCCAGTCTGTTATCACATCTGTTTTAACTACAGTACCTTAAGAGGGTCTACAAGAGAGCACAAGACAGTTCTTGGCTTCTCTTTGCTCTTCTACTACATTATGTAAGAAGTTTTTTCTGAGGATGTTGTTGCAGGATGGACACAACACACTGCACGTTTCCAAAATAAACCAGTATGCCAATGTTTGCATCTCTGCCAAGAACTTCCATTCACACCTTCATCCCTATTCAGCGTAACTGTTAAAGTCTTACTCTCTCTTAGCCTTCCCCTGTCCTTGATTTCCATGTGCTGCATGTAACCATGACCAGAATACTGCTGCTTCCCTTTCAGGATGTCTCCATGCTCCATATGTCTGTGCAGACCTGGACACAACTGAGCAGCCTTCCAGTTCTGGATCTAGGTCTAAATCTAGTTCCCATCTTTGAACCTCTCTCAAAGGGGTACAAACTATTATCAATACATACTCTTCTTTATTCCTTGTGCTTAATTCAGACTTCATCTATATTGCTCATTATCTAGGCTTCTCTATTTTCTGAAGCAATTTAAAACCACAAGGGAAGACATATTTTTTCCTCTACCTGTAGTATTTGACCCAGTTTCCTGACAGTATCTGTTATTTAACTCTGTAAAGACCTTATTTAAATCTTCAGAATTGCATTGTGATTCAGTTTGTAAGAATGACATTATTCGATAGCCCTTTTTTTTTAATCAGTCAGGTTATTCAAGTAATCACTCCTTCTTCACCATCATCTTTTCTTTGCTATCAAAGCTTCTGGACCACCTGACCCACAACACAACTGAAGGATTTACCCTTGCAAGACCACATGGCTTCATTGGTTCTTCAGTATTCTCATATGTACATAACAGTGTACAGCACTGGTTAGATTAATTACAAGGCAAACATCATTCTCCCTGATTATGACTTCAATTCCTTCCACCCACAATAATAAGTTAATAGCTGCCATCTGCCTATTAAAATACTTTGAGCAGAAGATAATCTTCTGTTCCTGGCATAATTGCCCCTCAAACTCTGTAACGTACGTACATTTTACTTGTGTCTAAGGGAAAATCTGGTTGTGTTTAAATACAACTATCTCTGATCACTTTTTAAGGAAAATTTAGCATGCAACAACACAGCAGAGAAAGAACAAAAAGCATGAAGCCTTCAGAAGATATTCTCACTAAACACATTTGCTCCACATTATTCTCTAAAAATACGTCAGCATTTCCTAGAGTGACCTGTGATCTACTCAGGGGAGTTAAGAATTATTTTAATTAAAGTGTGAAACCTAGAAGGAGGTATTAGATAAGCACCTAAAATGCTGAGCCAACATCAGCATGACAAGTTATTACTAAATCCACCATAAGCACAATGAAAACAATCATTCCACTGAAACTATGTAAAAGTATTTTAACTTTAAGAAGGTTATGAGTAACCTTTTTGTAACCACAAACCCACACCACCTTAGTTCCAGCCAGGTGGCAAGGCAATATCCTGGTGACGAAACTGGTGAAAAGAGAACACCTGAACCAACAGGTGAACACAAAACCCCTTACTCTTTACTGGAGAAGCAAACACGGAAAGCATCAACTCCCTTCAGTCACCATTTATAAATATTTACAAAATATAAATCATACAGCCTTTTAAATCCACACCATACACAGTTTTTAATTATGCTTTCCATATTTTACTTAAAATTTATAAATTAGTAACTTTAATTATTAGGCAATTATTAAATACAACTTTAAAGTGTGGCACAGGTACTAAAGAGAGACAACTTATGTATCTGGATAGCTAAAGAGGAAGGGTGTTTCACAAATTAAATCACAATCCAGACAGAAATCAGACTGTACAAATGGAAAGAAAAAACCAGAAAGAATGGTTCTCAAAAGACAAAGAAATAGTTTGGGCAGGATCTGGTCCTAACAACTTCACTGATCAGCAAACAAAGGTAGCCCTTTCAGTAAGAAAGCACGTGAAAATAAATTGCATTGCCTGCTACAAAAACATTTTGTGCACACACTTTTTGCTGAGGAAACCAACACCACATCTATAGGCACTTTATGCTTGCATGCATATAAAAATGTTTTCAGAGTGTAATTTTATCTCTCTCACTGCCAAAAGCACCACTAGAGCCCTAGTTTCTGTGTTTTATTAAAATGCTAACCTTGAATCTGAATTTTAAGGAATCTGTTGTTGTTGTTAAAAGCACTTTAAATTCTATTATCTTACAAAAACATTGCGAGTCTAACTTTGCCTTTAGAACAGCAAAGCTGAAAAGTAACTGCTTTCCATTACATATTTTAAGTACTTTCATTTAAAACATTTCACTGACTAGGTTCTTGGTCAACAGAAAGGATAACTGCATGCTAAGGTAAATTAGTGGTGATAGCATGACATCTTTACAAAAACCAAACCCCAGAAGACCAACAAAAGAACCCAGAAGCAAGCATTTTTCCTGACAGACTCCTTGCTTCAGAAGGAACTGACTGCGCAAAGCATAGTGTTACCTTCCTTCTTCTGGAAGTGACACAGGGCATTAAACCTTCTGATCTTTATAGCCACTAGTTGCATCTCTGAGCTCCCTGGATTCCCCTTCAGTGACTAGAAATGCAAAGATGTAAAAACTGCCCAAGAACTAGATCCCTGACTACATAGTTCCTAAGCATCTGAAAGCCTGTTAGTTAGACGAGAGTGTCCTAGTTATAGTGGCTGGGACCAGTTTATCACTGTGCGGGTGTAACTGGAACTGTGTATTCTATACCCTCTCTGCCATTCATCGTGAACTGTTACTGATGCACTGTTTGCAGCA
>JAVJGI010000062.1:58838962-58864048 GCA_035590275.1 Ibycter americanus
CGGCCCCCGCGCCTCAGCGGCGGGGCCGGGCCTGGTGAGGGGCAGCGGGCGGTGGGACCCCCGCGGAGAAGAGCCCTTGGGCGGTGCGGAGACCCGGGCGACCTGCTGCGCTTTCACCTTCGGGGAGACGGGCCTCTGCCCGGGCGGGCCGAGAGCGGTCCCTTCGGTGCCCGCGCGTCCCGCCGGGGCAGGCCGCACCTGCTGTGGCTGCCGGTGAGAGGAACGTGCCCCCAGGGAGGCGTGGGAACGGGGCGCTCCTCCGCAGCGCCCTTCCCCTGCCCGCTGCCTGCCCCGGCGCTTTCCTGCTTCTTTTACTATGAAAGACTGATCTTAAATACGGGACGCAGAGGCAAGTGTACAAGCAAAGCCGGCAGCTTCAGGATCAAAAGTAGCAAGGGCAGGAGAGGGTACCTCCCCGCGGAAACCTGCGGTGTCCCAAGGACCAGACCTCCTGTCCGCAGCCCTCTCCTGCAGCTGGGCCGGCCCCTCAGCTCCGAGCTGGCCCTGGCCGGCACCCAGCTTTCCTCCGCTGCACAGTTGTTCCTCACCGTCTCCCCTTTGCCACAGCTGCCCCCGCTGAGGGGAGGCGCCTGCGGCTGCTCCCCAGGGGAGGCACGGAGCCGGAGGGCGCCGGCGGCAGCCCGCTCCCCGCCAGGCCTACCGGGCGGAGCAGCAGCGCAGTGAGGGAGGCGGGTGCCTGAAGTGACTGAGTGCTCGGCTTACTTGAGTACCTGAGGGTTTCAAGTACTACCTTCTATGGCAGAAGCATGGAAATGCATTCAAAGGAATGCTGGCAGAGCCTATGCTGTCATGTATATTTAGCAGTTTAGGTAAAAATTATTTTTTTCCCAGTACATTAGTCTGTATCCTACTATTCACTGGAAGCTGGGGTGACAATACGTAGTTCACAGTGCTGTGCGGATTTACTCTCGGTTTTGCTCATGCCAGCGTAACGTCTACACTTCATTACCAGTCCATGTTAACTTCACTCGCGGAAGGGTCAGAGTACTTGTTTTAGCAATGCTGCATTCACCGTGGCTGATTGTCCATGTATTTGTCAGTCAGATGCCCTATCTAATTTGTGTATATGATACTACTGAATGCCTTGAGTGACACACTGAGGATGCGCAGATTCTCAAGGCCTGTAATATTAAAAATAACAAAGCAAGAGAGTAAAGGCAGATGAAAGAAGTATTGGACAGTGTTATTTGTGAAGTTACGCGAACAGGTAATACTTTAGCTGAAGAAAAACAAATCCGAAACAGAATGATTATGCAGTTTGTTAAAGAAAAAAAACCAGTTATAGGTAGAAAATAAGTTCTTCTCCTTAAAATATTGTAGAACATAGAAAACTGTCAAATTTACTTATTTTTCAACTTTGTTTTTCTAACAAATTAGAAAATTAAGACCAAGGCAGCTTTAATTTGTATACATCAAATGATGTTTTGCATTAGTATGCACACGCTGGTGGTTTTGAATTTGAATCACTGTAAAACATGAATTATCATTATTTTTTCTAGGCAAGCCTCTCTTCATTGTGATTTGACATCTCCTTGGGCTGGAATTTACCACTTACAAAAGCAGAAGAGAGGTTGTCAGGATAATGAATTCCTGTACTCATATCATTTCAAATAAAGAGACATCCTACCATGACAAGATTTGAGCTCAGAAATGCTATCAACTTCTACAGGAAAAAACCCAAATCCGAGTCCAGCCAAAAATGCATGAAACAGCTGAGAAATTTCTCACAACATGTGAAACTATCAGTGTAATTAGAACATGTACTTTCCTGCAAATATATGCAGAGGTTTTTAAAGCAGCCTAAGCAGTTTCTATGAAGCACAATGAAAACTGAGCATCCAATTTACTTACAAGGATATAACAATATTAACAACACTGTTTATGTAGAAGCATAATTAAAAATCTTACAGAGGCATATGCTGGTCAAATTACTGAACAACAGAAAATTTTACCAAATTTTTAGGTGCTGTATTTGTATTTCTGGGGAGCTACAGGCCTGTTAGCCTGACCTCAGTGCTAAGGAAGGTCGTGGAGCAAATCGTCCTGAGTGCCATCATGCTGCACGTGCAGGAGAACCAGGGGATCAGGCCTAGCCAGCATGGGTTTATGAAAGGCAGGTCCTGCTTGACTAACCTGACCTCTTCTCTGACAAGATGACCTGCCTAGTGGATGAGGGAAAGGCTGTGGATGTTGTCTACCTAGACTTCAGTAAAGCCTTTGACACTGTCTCCCACAGCATTCTCCTAGAGAAACTGGCTGCTCATGGCTTGGATGGGTGCACTCTATGCTGGGTAAAAAGCTGCCTGGCTGGCCGAGCCCAAAGAGTGGTGGTGAATGGAGTTACATCCAGCTGGTGACTGATCACAAGTGGTGTTCCCCAGGGCTCAGTACTGGGGCCAGTCCTGTTTAATATCTTTATTGGCAATCTGGATGAAGGGATCAAGTGCACCCTCAGTAAATCTGCAGATGACACCAAGCTGGGGGGGAGTGTTCATCTGCTTGAGGGCAGGAAGGTTCTACAGAGGGATTTGGACAGGCTGGACCAATGGGCTGAGGCCAGTTGTATGAGGTTCAACAAGGCTCAGTGCCAGGTTCTGCACTTGGGTCACAACAACCCCATGCAACGCTACAGGCTTGGGGAAGAGTGGCTGGAAAGCTGCCCGGTGAAAAAGGACCTGGAGGTGCTGATTGACAGCTGGCTGAGTATGAGCCAGCAGTGTGCCCAGGTGGCCAAGAAGGCCAACAGCATCCTGGCTTGTATCTGTAACAGTGTGGCCAGCAGGACTAGGGCAGTGATCATCCCCCTGTACTCAGCACTGCTGAGGCCACTTCTCGAATACTGTGTTCCGTTTTGGGTCCCTCACTTCAAGAGGGACATAGAGGTGCTGGAGCATGTCCAGAGAAGGGCAACAAAGCTGGTGAAGGGTCTGGAGCACAAGTCTTATAAGGAGCAGCGGAGGGAACTGGGGTTGTTTAGCCTGGAGAAAAGGAGGCTCAGGGGGGACCTTATTGCTCTCTACAACTACCTGAAAGGAGGCTGTAGACAGGTGGGTGTAGGTTTCTTCTCCCAGATAGCAAGTGACAGGAGAAGAGGAAATGGCCTCAAGTTGCACCAGGGGAGGTTTAGATTGGATATTAGGAAAAATTTCTTCACTGAAAGGGTGGTCAAGCACTGAACGGGGTGCTCATGGAGGTGGTGGAGTCACCATATCTGGAAGTGTTTAAAAAACACATAGATGTGGTGCTTAGGGACATGGTTTAGTGGTGGACTTGGCAGTCCTGGGTTAATGGTTGGACTTGGTGATCCTAAAGGTCTTTTCCAACCTAAATGATTCTATGATTCAAATTATCCTTTACATTCCTATATATTACATATTTTTCCACAGTGGAAATGCACTCTTCTGTAAAGAAAGTCCAAGCAGTGTTTTACCTAACAAGTATTAGCAAACAACAAAACTAGTTCTACATTTAAGAGACCCATAAATATCTTCAGGGAAACAAACCTATAATCTTTATGAGATGCATAGTAACATGCTCATCTCATGGCATGTTATACAGGAAAAGAAATCAGTCCTTTACAAGTTAATATTCTTCTGTAACATACCGTTAGAAAATCAGAATTTTAAAGGTGAATCTGATAAGAAAATTAATATCCCACTGAAATGATGCCATTTAATTATAAAGTAGCTGATTGATTTTCTACCTACAGTACAGCAGGACCCATTTTCATATTGTTCCACATATATCACTGATTTGGTGAGATATCTTATCTAATTTGCCTTGTGAGGGATGTTGTTCCACTTTTCTGTCTGAAGAGATTGACATTATTCGGACTTTGGTTTCTGTCTTGGAAGGTCTCGATGAAGCTGTAGCAGCTTAGCTGTTGCCTGAGAAAGGTCATTGTCTCTCCCATCATGCTGAAATTAAAGACAGATGGTTTTTGTTTGTTTTTTTTTTAAGAGGTCAGACAGAATAAAACAAAACCCAATTTATTCCATTTTTAAAATACTTGTGTGTAACTGTACACTTCCTATTACACAATTTTCACAATACAACAGTAAAAGGCATCAGATAGATTATGTTTATGGCATTACACCAACTGTATTTTGTTCTCCAACACAAAAGTGACACCATTCAATCTAGCATCGGACTTCAGTGGATCTCTGTGTGTGTGTAAGGAGTAACTACATGCATTCTGCAGATAGAGATTAAAGCAGGATTCTGCATGATGCTGACTATCCTAAAGTCTTACTAAATTTCCATGGAAAATAATGAGGAAAAAATATGCTGAATAATTCACATAAGTGCAAACAGTCTCAGAACTGTGAATTACCAGTGGAAATTGTTGGTCCTTCAGGCTGAATGATTGTTTAGCAAGATAAACTGCAATATGTGCATACATGCATTTGGTAAGAAAAATGGTAGACCTCAGTGAGCACCACATTCTAGTTGTGATAAAAAATTAGATCCTTAGATCCCCCAGCAATGGGCAAGTTGAAGCTTTCTGGTAATACGCCATGGATGGAAAAGCTAAGGATGTGCTATGTCTCTTTTGTTTCTTTAAAAGGTTGGAAAACCCACACTGTCATGTGTTCAGACCAGACATTACAATTTATTGCCTTCCATTCAGAAGTTCTTGAGTTTTATGCTAAATGTTCAATTCTCAGCATATTGCAGGTTCCAATTTTTGAATGAAATATTGAAAATTAAAATAGTATACACTCAATATTATTTCAGAGTTTTTTCTTTAGCCTTTAGTAAGTTCTTTTGATTTTCATCCTTTATTCTATGTGTATTTCATGTTTAAGGCAATCTTGCAATTTAAAGCTGCAAAGTGTGAAATGTCAGTGTTACTACAGCATACAACAGTGAGAAGATGTTACTTGCATTGTAAGTTTTATGGACAGGGACGTCAGCTTAATCTGCAGTTTCATACAGTGGGGTTCTGGTTCTATGGGTCAAAAGGTACCAGAACAATACAAAACCAGCTGCAGTCCCTCAGGGGTGTCCCTGCCCTAGCATAGGTCACAAGTGGCTGCAGTCCCTAGAGCCGTATCTCCTCCAGCATGGAGTGTCTCCTCCCAAGAGTGTGGCTCTCCAGTGGTGGCTCCAGCAATGTTCACTTCCACAAGCCCCCTCCACAAGTTCTCTTTCACAAGTCTTCTGCCCCTAATGACTACCACCCTTTCTTAGATGCCATTGAACAGAGTCACCATGGGCTCCTCTGACAGTTTGATATTCTGACTTGTGGTGGGGGTGTTTACATCAGTGCCAACCCAGCATAGTAACTAAGTGCTAACTCATAGAATCATAGAACCATAGAACAGCCCAGGCTGGAAGGGACTTCAAAAGATCATCTCATCCAACCTTTTGTGGGGAAGGGAACCCAGATGAGATTATCTAGCACCCTGTCCAATTGCGTCTTGAAAACCTTCAGTGATGGGGACTATACCGCATTCCTGGGGAGGTTGTTCCAGTGATTATCATGATGATCTCATTGTAAAAAAATTCTTATATCAAGATGAAACTGCTCTGGAAACCTATTCTGAAACCTCTCTCCTTTTCCTTCCTCAGTAAACAAGGGAATCATGTGTAGCTGAAGACAGGGCTGGGGCTGAAGATGGCAGAAATAGGAAGCATTACACTAATTTTCTCACACTGGTGTGTCTATCTTGGGACAATATTTTCCTTTACACATGTATCTGATTCATAAGGTTCTATTAAAAGATCAAAATTCTGCAAAACAGAATTTTCTTACCGGTCTAGCAGATGTTCTTAAGGTTTCTTATAGGCTCTGAGGATACATGAGATGTACTAGGAACATGGAAAATCATATGGAATACATTCCAAGTATGTATTTATTTTACCTTCATGTAAGCTGTAGTACCTGAAACTAGATGTCATGCCAGTCCTGCAGCCGAAGGCAACAATTCTATCCAATAAAAAGGCCTGAAGAGGCTGCTCTTTAGTGATTTATTCTGACTTTGAAATGTTACATTCACATTTTTATCCTCACATTTTCTTGATCATTCTAAAGCTTCTGAAACTACTTTCCAAATTATCTTAATGGTCTGATGATAATGTATTTGAGTAGTTTCTTTTTTTTTCCGCCCATGAAATGTTTTTTCTCCAGCGGTAACTAACAGAATGTAAGAATGAAGATACAAACCTTGGGTGGTTTTTGAAGTTATGTTTCAACGCCTAGCATTGTATGAAACATGCTTTGTGATGGAATTAGGTACATAAAATTATTTTCTTATTATTAATATGAATTTTAAATGTCTGCCTGATTTTTCCACAGCTTGGTTTTCCTTCAAGCATCCTCACTTTCTCGTGATAGGGATCTGTGGAACTGAACTTAACATCAGCTATCCAGCATTGATCGCTATGCTCCTAATCTCAAAAGAAATTTAGCAGCTGCTCACAACTGTAAATGCTGCATAGGGAATCTGGATCAAGATCTTTGTCTGGTGCCAGCTGACATCTCTATTATAACCAATACAATTCTCATCAACCGCTGTGGTAACCTTTAATAAATATGTAATGTGACAGTCAGTGCGGTATTACAACACTGTATTACGACAATCACAGCCAGCATTTAGAATATTATTGAGAAGTGAAATAAATACTTTTTTCCATTAATCAACAGATTTCTGACTGTCCTATCAATGGAAAGTGTCTCTTCCCTTCCCTCACAAACTTCTTCCCAGTTTGGCTGGGATGAAAAGGGATAATGTAAGGTGAACAACGGAGACTGAGCAAGTGGGAATGCATATCACACAGTTCACCAGAACTGGATAAAATAGAGAATATGAAGGTTGGATCAGACTAGAATTTATAGATTAAGTGATTTCATATAAGTAAATGAATCATGATCTTCATTTGTCATTTTGGGCCAGGAAACTGAGAAATTTATCATGATATATTGCCGAAATACTTTGGGGCTACACCAGGAGCTTGGAAGACTTTGGGAAGAAGACCTAGGACTTAAAAAAGCTAACTGTCATTTTTGGCACAGGTGCCAAAGTGCCTACAATGCATTAGAAAATAGAAGCTCAGGAATCTTCCAGGGCTGTGGAAAATTGTATTAAAAATGTTTATACTGGTATGAATGGAGAGCGAATGTGAATGCATGAGAGCAAAATACCAGCAGGAGAAGGGTTATTAAAATGGCATGTGTTGCTGACACATACAGGTGTCAGATCTGAAATGGAGACAATGACTACATCCTGGAGACTCACAGAAGCTGGACAAGATAGAGAGATAAATCACAGTCATTCCTGAAGGGTATGATAAGACACACCCCAAATCGGCATGCTCCTAAAAGGACCTAGGAAGTGTGGGGAGAGGCTCCAAACCTGCTGCCCCTCATCCCCCATGCCACTGCAAGCAATCCTGGACAGGCTACCTGGACATAATGCCTCAGTGCCTGAATGCTTGGCAGACTGCTTACATGCATCCTGGTGTTTGTGGATATCATGGTGTGAGTGTGATGGACTGAAATCAGTCCACTTCCTGCGAGGTGTTGCTATGTTGTTGCTACAGCATTGAGACTTTATTTCCCACAGGGCAATTCTGTTGTCATTATGCTTTTAAGACTTTCATAAAGATATGTATACCAAAATAAGCAATTCAATATTCATTTATATAATTATAACTTATACAATTAAATACTCTGTTTGTCAAATTAAAGGGTCATCTCTCATGTTAAAGTACAAAAGAAACCCAGCATTTCTAGGCGTGGGTTCATGCCATCCTCACACAGTGCTTTAGAGTGGTTCAGATGACCTGCAACTGCAAGAGCTCAGAGCTGAATCCCTCATGGTATCTTTCAACACCAGCTGGCATACAACTAAACTTAGCTGTCTAAATGTAGAAAGGCAACTAAAATGCCTAAAAATACATATGTAGAACCATTTGAGGTGTTCCAGAAGACCTGAGATACCCACATGAGCTGGTAAGTATGCCACAGGACCTGTGGGAGATTTGTGAAGTGGCATGTTGGGACACCTGGGATGCCCTAAGATATATAAAATACTACTAGACATTTAACTTCAAGCACTTTAATTTTTCTGTATGGAGAACATTCAGTTACCTACAGACAAACATCCAGTGTCACTTAGGAGTTCCTGTGGAGTCTGAGACACGTCGATAGAGCAGAGAGGTGTAACACCACCCTGATGTCAAGCCCGCACTGCTCTGGAGCAGCAGCTCTGGGCCAGGTGAGACTCCTTGTGATATCTGAACTAACATGGTAGAGTCTGTTTTTAGACAGCTGAATCCTGCTCTGTGTAGCTAGATGTGAGCTAAATGTCTGTAGATAGCGTCACTGTTAAGATGTACTTAATGCCATGTTGTGTTTGGAGAACTGTTGCACGTTCATCAAGTCTGAGTGCCATTGTGCATCCACCCCTGCTACAATCACCTCGTTTCTTTGAAAGGACATTCTTGCCACCTTGTGTAAACTGTAAGTGTCCTGGTTGGTAAGTCAGATTGCCATTAGGCTGTGGTTCACACCAGCAATTAACTTTTTAGTAGCTTCAAAAAGTCACATTACGCCCCCAAAACTTTCCACCTGCCCAAGAGCACGGTAAATAGCTTTCCTCAGAAGTAGTGGCATAGACATGTCTACTGACACGTTGCTGCTACACACATCAGAAATGAAACACTGGCCAATCAATTTAACTTGGGCAGATAAGAACTTTGTACAAGGACGTTGACCCAAGGCTAAGGAAACACCTATCGCCCCAGCCTCCACCCCGTAGTAGACTCACAGGTATTGTACGTTCCCCCATAGCTGTGGGCAGAGGGAGGTGCCCTCACCAACCACCCTCTGTGAAACTGAAAAGTGTAATTTCTGATTCACAGGCCCATCAGCTGGTTCTTCTGGTTCACATAGTCTGGTTTTGGAACCCCTTTGGAGCTCCTCTGCGTGGTCCCCATGTACATGTTCTTCATCGGTATTTTGTTCAGGTTTTCCATTTTTGCAGACAGAATTGCCTGTGGCTCACAGCACCATGCAAAGCCCAGAGGCTGCCCCAGTAATACTGCAAGCATCAGGTATTTATACCCAGTGATAAAAGCCCTCCTAGCCTCCAGGCTGAACAGTCCCAGCCTTCTCAGCCTTTCCTCAAATAACAATTCCTCAGTCATCTTCATGGCCCGTTGCTGGACTTGCTCCAGGATGTCCATGTTTGCCCAGAACTGGACCCAGTGCTCCAGGTATGGCCTCACCAGTGCTGAGCAGAGGGGAACAATCACCGCCTTGACCTGCTGGCACCACTCTAGCACCTGCTCACCACTCTGAGCCCGGTAGTTCAGCCAGTTTTCAGTCCACCTCTGTCCATTTATCCAGTTATGTGCCAATCCTGCTGTGCAATAGACTTTCCATTTTGACAAATACTACAAAATGATGCCTTACTAAGAAAGCCAACTTGGTGAATCTATATTATGACAATTAAAATTTTCATGGGTCAAAACAACCTCTGGTACAGGTAAAATAATCATGACAGATCCAATGCACTTTAATTTTAACTCAGCAGAACTGATGCAGTTACTTGTGTCTTCTTAGAGTGTATTCTTTATATCCAAAAGGTAAGAAGCTATCCTAAAAGGAAGGATAGAATTTATATTTCACATGTAGCTCAGAAGTGGAATTCTTGACTGGAACTGGTTTAGACTCTTCATTAGATTAGAAAGCATTCATCTATGTATGTATGCACTGGGAAGCTGGTACACAAGCTACCACTGAGGAGCATTTAATTCAACCTCTTAGAGGACTTTTTACTTTGAAGTGCTTTTGACACTGATGTAAGGCCTGGCACGTTTAATTATTGCTGTGTTGCTGGCTGTAATGCCCATTTCTGGGACTCAAATCCTACATCTGCAGACTGAAGTAGAAGTGCATCCTGCCATGTGACTGGGCGTGACTGAAACAACCTGAAAACATTCCTGCCTATTTATTTTCTAGATTGTCACAAGAAAAAAGTAATTCTTTAACAAATAACTTTGACCAACAAGAAGAAATGGGTTATATAAAAACTATTTTATGTCCTTACATATGCATTCATTTAGCATCATGATGCAAAGATATGAATCACACTTCACTGAAAGATTAGATTTTCTAAGATTTTTCCAATTTATGCAAAACACTTGAGACTGGTTCTTCTAAAAAATGGGAAAATTAAGATTTCTTTAAAAGGGGTTCACAGTAGAAAGGATGCCTCTGTAGAATCAATTGTAGAATCAGCAAACACCAGAATAAAGTTTCATTATTTTTTCTCTTTAAAGAAAAGTGAATAAGGAAAAACTGTCAGCAATCCATCATGATGAGCAGAGTGCATTCAGAGAACTGGATGCCCAGTTAGAGTGACTTCAGCCTCCCTAAGAACATGACCGATGACTGAAAATAGAATGGGTC
This sequence comes from Ibycter americanus, assembly GCA_035590275.1. NCBI lineage: Eukaryota > Metazoa > Chordata > Aves > Falconiformes > Falconidae > Ibycter > Ibycter americanus. The sequence continues at coordinate 58,849,404 of JAVJGI010000062.1, forward strand.
TAGAATTAAGTCCCATGCCCTCAAAATCCCAACTACCATAAACCACACCACTTGATACCACAGGTTATCTACTCTTGTACCACCACTATTTTAAAAAAGTATTTCTTCTTCCATGTTAGGCACAGACAGCTATTTGCAATTTCAGAACCTCTCTTCTCTTTCTAGAAAGTGGCTGCTCTATGGGTGTTTGTTGTGCTGCACATTGCTTTAGCACAGCATAGCTGGCTGGGCATCAGTCAGTGGGTGGTGAGCAACTGTATTGTGCATCACTTGTTTTCTTTCCTCCCTTCCCTTTGGATTTCATTCCCCTTCCCCTCTCCCTCCTTTTCATTACAACTGTTATTGTTGTTATTATTATTATTGTGCTTTCATTTTTATTTGATTCCAATTATTAAATTGCTCTTATCTCAACCCTCAAGTTTTACATTCCTTTCTGATTCTCCTCCCCATCCCTCTGGGTGAGGGGTGAGTGAGCGAGCAGCTGTGTGGCACTTAATTACCAGCTGGGGTTAAACCATGACAGGTACACATACAAGGAGGCAAAATAACATCCACATGAGAATTCAAATTTTGGTTAACTGACAGCTTACCTGTAAAACATACCACTAATTTGGGATGCCAGTACTCTGGGATAAGAGGTAGCTTGCTTATTGAAAACCTGCCACACGTTCTGATTGAATCTTTTGCTTAAAAATGAGTGGTTAGAAAGAGAGCAAGTCTCTAATGGTTCCTCATTTTTCACCTAATTTCTAAATACAATTAAATCACAGGCTACATATTCCTTTCTGACGTGTCTGTGTACTTTTGTGGGGTTTTTTAAAGCAAGTTCCACTTGTTAAGCCATGGTTTTATCTATGTGATAAAGTGACATCCCTGCATGCTCCTTTGGTGTGGCAATTTCTAAATTCGGGGAGAGTCAAGATGACATGAGGATCAAGCTGAAGGATGTGTGATCTATAGAGCAGACTTCTCTCAGAGGTGTGAAATGAAACACTCCATTACTCAGAGTATGCCCACAAAAGCTTTCAAGCTTTCAGAGGCAGACACGAAAAGCGGTTTGCCTTTCCGTGCAGTCCACCTGCACTCCAGTGCAGAGGGACACGAGCCAGCCCTACACAGAGCACCAGCCAGAAGGCTGAGCTGAGGGCAAAGTGTATTAGCTTGGATTCAGAGCTGTGTTAACGTGGGGATACACAGCTTCTATTTCGCAGCTGGCCTTGGGTGAAGCTGAGACACCTCTGCCTGCAGAGCACTGTGCTGCCATTCCCCAGATCATCTTCCCCTGCTGACAACAAAGCCTGCAGCAACCTCTCCTCTTCCCCGCTAAGTGCTGCGTTTTGGAGGATGACAGCAGGCTGCTGCTATCAATCATGCTCTTCTGATGAGTGGCTGAGGTCTACACAAGGGAATTACACAAAAGAATTGTAGGCTTCATAAAACTCAGCCTATCTCCCTTGTCTTTGCCCCCAGTGTTCTCTGAAAGGTGTCTGTCTTTCTTTCTTTCTTCTATGATGCTTCAACAGAGGCACCCATATCTATTTTGGTGTTGATTAATCATTAAGGAGTGACATTTTATTAAGTCCCACCTGTTTCTTTGAATTTGTATTTGGGATTCTAGCATCTAACCCTGGGACAAACTGGGAGAGGGGTTTTGTGCACTTCTGCCTATTGCTGGAATCACCAGCCCTTTTCTCTCTGAGCATTCTCCTTCCCTGATGCTGGACAAGCTGCTGCAGTCAAGTGTATCCAGTACTTAAAAAGATAATTTGGAGGAATTTTTCTGCATGTAACTTCCTAAAATTTGGTCAAGATCTCACAAAAGGCCCTTCAAATTTCCCTGCCTCTTTTTTGAAGTCCAAGAGATATAAGAAAGGCATAATGTTACAAGCTATGGATGCAGGAAGATGCTGAGCATCCTGACTTTCAAGGAGCCTACCAGAATCTGCAAATGCTCTCCACTTCCCATTATCAGAATCCTAGACTCAGTTAACACTGATTTCAAACAAACAGTAGAGAATTAAGTCTTCATCTGTCACTAAAATATTGTGCTTATGTGACTGGAGAGTAGATTCAAAGAAAGGAATTTAAACCGTAACAGTAATAATTCCTTTTCTGACAAGCTGAATTCTATTTTCTGTATCCACAGCAAAATGGAGAAATATTTTCTGCATCAGGTATTTCTCATCAGATAAACATGTGGAGTCAATCCAAATAAATACTTTGAGTTATTCAGTCATATCAGGAAAAATACCTTTGACTGTACCATCACTGTATCATCAGGATTTTCTGTTCACTGTTACTCAGGTTGGTTTGCTACTCTTTTAATTCCTGCCTGGCACAAATTATCTCCATTTCCTCCTCAGAGATCAGCTCATCTGCCTGTCTCTTCTTTCTCTTCAGTTGTGTGATCTCATCCACTAGAGTCTGCTTCTCATTAAAATAAATTTTTAAGTAACAAAAAAGGTTATTTTAATGGGAGCAAGGTTTTGTTGGGGTTTTGGGGTTTTTTTTGGCATTTTTTTTGGTAGAACAAAAACAGCTTTTTTTTAATCCTTATTTGATAAGCACACACTGACAAAATTACAAACATTTATGTAACAATCAACCATTATTAAATGATAATTATAGATCATTTTACCCCACAGGTAGGTCAATTATTTCTTTAATCAAGTTATGCATATATTAAGTGTTATCTGTACTAAGGCTGGTACTAATTGAAAGGACGCATGATTACTGCATAATTTAAAATCTCTTCAGATTGCAGAATTGGGTTTGGCCTAGCAAAGGACTTTGTTGTTGTTATTCTTTTAGAGCCAAATTAATTGTGCTCTTTTGAATTCTCTATTTCATTTCTACTCATTCAGTCTGCCTACAGTTGTCTCCTTTGCAGACTGCCTTTACCAGTGCCTGGGCCTATTCAAGCCCATTCAATGGCCAGCAAAGAAAAGTTAAGCAAGCCTGGTAACAATGCAGGTTACTAGTTCTGTTCCCATTCTATAGAACTAACATTTTTAAGGCATCAGAAAGAAAGGAGAACAACAGAAAATTCTATACCAGCTTTCATCCTAAAATGAATATTATTTCCATGTTGATCACCTGTAAATAAATGCAACCTCATTATTTTAGACTGTAGAATACCAACATTGATTACTATGATATATTGAAGCTGAAAAAAATGTTGATCTAAGTTAGATTTTCTGGAAACACAAACGGATAAATCCAGTACTTCTCCTGAGAAAATCTCGGGACTTTTTTCAAATAACGTCAGTAAAATGTGTTCAAAAATTTCTTTAGGCTCCTTTCTAGTATACAACTGTAGAATTGTCCCCTTTAGTATCGAGACTGCTATGAAAAAGCAGTACACCGTTTTACCACTTGATGGTGCCAAATGTTTTACACACTTAACTAAAGCCAAAACCACTTTAAAACTAGGTCACCTTTTGAAATACGGTTTAAGTTGAAGCTTGAATCCTATTTTCTTTTCATAGGAAACATGCATTTATTATTTGGTATCATGGATATTTGAAGATTAGGCGTTACTGTTCTCTTGCTGTAACTTCAGCTCTAAAAACTCTTTTAAACGTATGTATCTGTCAGTGATTCATCTGGCCTCCCCGGTTCAGATGCCCCCCCCACTTGGGGTTTCCACCCTCTAGGTAAGAAGAACTAGGCACGTACAGGTCTCAAACGTGCTCCTTTTGCCCATACACATCCCTGTCAGTATGAATGTATTCCCCACAGTCATCTCCTTCCCAAAATCAGCGTCATGTCCTCACCATTTGCAAGACTCATTTATATTTGAGTCCAGGATAAAATTAGCTGGTCGTAGCAGGTTGACTCAGCACTGGAATGAGACTGACTTAGCCCCTGGCTGAGCATCACCATGAGCAGAGCTGGGTGAGAGCAAGCGCAAGGTTTTTTGGGGGGTTTTAGCTTAGGTTAGCACAGTGCAATCAGTAGGATCGATTTGATATGGGACAGTGAGCAATACTAGGGCTTAGGGCTGATTCAGCATTAGAAAAGGAACAGTCTTGGCAATTAGAAAGGATGTGGGTGGGGATCCCTGCTTGGTCCTTAGGACACCCGGGTGTGGTGAAAGACAGCAAAGATGAGGTGAGAAAAGGTGCTTGTATGTACTTGTGTTAAGGAGGTTGGAGGCAGAATCTGCTGGCAAGCTGTAGTGTGACACTGCTGTAGTGTGGCTACTCTGGAGAATTTACAGGAAGGAGACCGCCCCGGTGCTGCTGCTCCTAACCCTTTGCACATAGCGCTTTTTTAGGCCTCAGAGAAAAGGTCTCCACCAGCTTGCTCTGCTTCAGGATGGACATGAACAACATGCTGTGCCTTTACAAACTCCTACTGAATACTCATTACAATCTCCCTAAGAGCTGTTATGAGAGCTGCAGTAGGCATCCTGTGCGGATTTTCTTTTCAGCCCACAGAGAGTTTGTAGGGTATATACTTAACAAAGTCTGTAGACACCTTCTGAGAGCATGGAATAATTCCCCACAGACCTGGTGTATCTAACTGCATGAACTTTTATCATTCATCTTTTTGTTTTAGCGTGCATGGGGCTCTTGTGCCTCAGAAACACCACTGGCTTCATACCCTGCCGGTGGCATCCATTCCTGCTCCTTGGAACACGTGTCCAGCCTTCACTGAGCTCCCGAGGCATCACTGGTGTTTGGTGTTTCTAGCCAAGGGAGGAGACCTGCACACTCTTGATTTGTAACAAAAGACGTTGAGCAACTGTATGCACAGAATGAATGTTTTGTCAGCCTCCAATGCAGAGTCAGGCGGGATGACATACAGGATGCATGGGAACCCCAGAGCTGGAGAGGCAAGAGATTGCAGCCTGATGCCTTCTCGGATCAGGCCATGTCATGACCCTTCTGCCACAGCACCAAGGGAACAACCCAATGGAGAACCATTTCCTCCTTTGCACCGCAGCACACATGCCCTCATAGGCTGTACTTTCTCTTCAGAGGCAGGGAGAAAAATGTGCATCAAAGTAGATTTGTAAAGCGAAACTGTGAAAGTTAGGCTAAGTGCAGAAGGAAAACAATGTAAGGAGGGAAAGTGCAGAAGGCACCTGTCTTGAGGACACCTTGAAGATGTTAGGAAGCTGTCTAGCTGCAAGAGTTACACGGAGGTACAGGTCTAGGTGTTGAGTGTGCACCACTCTGTGCACATGGGAAATTATCAGCCAGTCCTCTGAAAGATGCCTTGTGACTTACTGTGATTTAGGAAAGGGTTTCTGACATCTGTGCTACGGTGCAAGTGTCTCAGCCATGTGCCTGCAATCACCTTTACTTCTGATTAATTTCTGATCAGAATGGAACGTTTGGACCAGAAACCATGTTCAAAAATGCCTATAACTTACATAACTTTTGGAGCATTTGCAAAGCGTATGTTGGCACAATAATCTCACTACTATTATGCACAGTGTCTATCTGCTACTTTTGTATTTTTAAACTGCTTCACAAATGTCTACTTGAATCATATTAAACAGTGCCTGTCCTTAGCCACCACCCCTACTCAAGAGCTTGAAGATACAAGCCTGTCAGAGCACAATTAGAATCAAACCTCAAAATCACGCGGCTCCCTCCTCAACTCCGACATGCACACAAAGCACTTTTCAAGGCAGGTTTTTCCTGGAAAAGAGTTCTTGCTTCCAACTACTCAGTTAGCTCCAGTTTTTCATCTGCTGTGCTGAAAACAGCACGTAGTAATGAAAACCTCAGTTTCTGAGGCTTTGTCACCCTGCCCTTTGCTTGAAAGAACTTTGATGTTTGTTCTGTGGAAGACCTCAACAGTTACTGCTTTCCTACCTAATTCTCCCTTTTAGCACCCACCTGCTTATCTGGGTTGGGATCCTTGCTTCAGGCTAGCACTTCCAGCGGGCTCTGGCATGTAAACTTCCATTCTCGGCTAATAAATAGAGCTGTCCTAATCTTAGGTCACCTATGATGGGAAGGACTTGTTAGCATACGTGCCTCATCACAGTTGCACGTACAGTTCAATACAGCGTTGTTGCCAGTGCTGCTGCTTAAACATGTGTGTGAGAATTAACGTAATGAACCTTAAGAATTAACATATGAACCTATTGCAATCAGAAGTACAGGACTAAAAAAAAAAGTTCAGCACTTAACAGGATTCAAATTACATGTACATGTATAATATGTACACAGTAATATATACTTTAATATAATAATGAATACTGCAACATGTAATAATGCATATACATATATAAGCTAGTGGAAAAAATAATCTGCATATAAGAATAAGAACTATTTCATTATTTTACTATTTTACATAACCATCAAAGCAAAACAAATCACTCAGTCTAAGAGTTTGGCTATACATTTATGTCCACAATGTCAATAAGCAGGCTGAAAGTTTTTCCGATGAGTTAACTTCCTTTCCTACTGTGGGTGGAGAGAATGGCAAGCAGGGAATTTTCCTTCTGGAAAAAAAATCTGTCCTTTAGTTCTCAGGCTGTATAAGAAGTTGGTGGATAGGTGAAAGGGGAACATTTTGAATCCTTTAACAAAACATTGGTTGTTTCTGTAGGTAAGACACAAGTGGGTTTTGAAAACTGGTTGAATATACAAGAATACCAGAACTGTGAAAACGGTCTGGGAAGGACCCAGGCCCTTTCCCATTGGGGCATATATCAGTATTTTACTTATTGGTATTTAGAAGGAAGGTTTTTTTCTCTTGCCAGATTAGTTAGCATCTGCCCAGTATATAGTTTCTTGCAGTTCTTTCCAAAGAAAAAATCAAAAAGGCTCTTCACTGCTGGAAATGGAATTCTGACACAGAAAGAGTAACTGCTATAATCCACTAGAGCTATTATTCAGATCATATTGAAGAGGCAGGACATATATATAAGTTTATAAAGTGAAAAAAAATCTACATTTGAGGAAACATGGAGTGAGAAATAATCTAAAAAAATGGTGTCAGAACTAATTTTCTTTTTTCCACAAGGAAGAAAAAAGTTAATCAAGAAGGAAATTGAAACAACCTTCTATCTCTGGTGTCTCTTCACTGTGATAAGCAACCTGCCCACATCTCAGTTTAGTACAGATTAACTAGGATTCAGGAATGAGACCTTGGTGTTACAGCAGATACTGTCAAAGAACTTTCACTTCCTTACTCATTAGCAGCCAAAAAAAGCCAATTGTACATAAAGCCATTATACAATTCCATATTTTTCCAGATACTCAGGACCATGCATGTATCATCTACCTTCTGTATTATACCACCCATCTCAAAAAAGACCTGACAGAACTGGAAAAGAAACAGGGAACAGCAATAAGGACCATCAAAGTATTGGAAGAATTTCTGCTGTGTGAGCACCTTGCAGGCTAGGGCTTCTCCACTTGGAAAAGACATGCTGGGCAAGGGAAGATGGGGAGAATGTTACATAACGACATATACAGCAGGGACACACAAGTCTCATGAGTGACATGGAGGCAGTGAGCAGGGGCTGATAGCTCACTGTCTGTTCCCATGCAACACATATTGGTATCTAGCGTTAATTCCAAATTCCAAACAATCATGAGGACACACTGGTTCAAGCAGTGCTAAGCTGTGCACCCAGCTATGGGATCTTGTGATTAATGAAAATCTGCATTTGTTCAAAAGTGATTGGGAAATTCCATTTTGAAATACCTGTAAGGCCAACAAAATATGAAAATACCACTTCTCCTCCAGAAGACCCTGCAGAGACACCAAGAGTGCTTAACAAGTTCTTACACTACTCCAGTCATACGTTACCAGATTGTCTATTCCAGCACAGCTGTTCATACAAGCTCTCAAGTACAGAAGTTACTGATTCAGGAAGACTGTTGTGAGGGAGCAAGCAAGCTATTCCTTGGCTGAACACTACAGCCTCTGGAGGATCAGAAATCTGCCTCAGAGTGGCCATTCCCACTCTGTTCTGCCTGTGCTGTTCTAATGTCCACAGTCTGGTGTGAAATATTGATCACTTCCAATTGAGAGGTAGAAAGGGACTGAAAATCTGTTAGAAAAATGATGTGTGAGTGACTAAGGACTGCAAGAAAATACATTGCCTTCTGGTAGCAAAGAAGAGGCTATTTATGATCAGTGGAGAGATCAGTTTACAAAAATCTAAGTGGTCTGTCAAATGGGGGGGGGGGAGACGGGGGGGCCGGGGACAGGTAATGAAAAAATGCATTTGCTGAGATTGAAAAAAATAATTATCACTTACAATCTCAATCTGATTATTAACTCTTACTCTTCCTTTCTGCAGAATATTTAAACCACTTTCCTTTTGCGTCAGTGCCAAGTGGAAGCCACCAATTAGAGATCGTAATGCCCAGAAAAACATATTTAGGCTATTTTGTGGGGAAAGTTTCATTCATCTCTAACTGATGTTTCCATGCAAGCAGTCAGTCATCTGCCTTATTGCCTCTCAGGTCAAACGAATAAACCTTTTTTTAAAAAATAATATCCATATTTTAAAAATGCATTCAGATAGAAGTTTGCATGCTTAGCATTCCAGAGTCAATATCAAGCTGCTGTCACCTTCTTGCTGAAAGCTGTATGTTCAGACATGCTAAAACTTCCAGTTATGAATATATAACATTGCTCTCAGCCTCTGTACTACCTGCAGTAATGTTTCAACTAAAGTAGTTCTAAGTGACACACAAAGATTGCTATTTGTGAATTGTATCTGTTATCTAAAAATACAGTTTTAGACGTAGCATCTGAACACATCACTCTAAAAAATACTGGCTACCAAGGCAATTTCTAGAATAAATAATGGAGTGATAAGTCATTTTCTTCCTCACACTTAAAGAATGCTGGGCCATTTTCAGCTGGCCTCGACTCTTATGTTTGTTTATTCCCAGCTGCTGCTACACAGCTTGCAGGTAAGAGCCCTTCCTGGCTCCTACAAGTTGCTCTAGAAAGATCCTGATTCTTCAGGGTGAGTTGGAATGGGGCTTGTTTAGATTTCAAACCACTTGAACACATCTGCTTGTGGCTCATCACGACTTGCATGTGGAGTACCTTTTGTTTGTACATACTCTATCAAACTACATCAATGGATATCCGAGGCTTCTCAACATGCAGTATTTGTGCTGTGGGTCTCTGGCTTAGAAACATGTTCTGAGGCCAGAAGTGAAGCAGGCAAAAATTTCTGTTTGTGATGCACTAGGTAAAGTCTGCAGAGACCCAGAACCTCTGTACAGTGGCAGTGACACATTAAGGACCATGAGAGACATGGTATGTTGCCTCTGATAAAACTCAGCAGGGTCAGAAGTATCATGTGGTGGGTGAATAAATCTTTCTTGTGCAGTTACACACGAAAAAGGGAGGCAATTCTAACTTCAACTACCTTTGAACTCATGCACAATAAAATGCAGAGTATGCATCAGGCTAAAAACTATTTCAAAAACATAATTATAGTCTATTATCTTGCAAAAATCTTTCAAAGATCTATGCTTTTACCACCCATTTTTCAAGCAGTTCCTGCCCTTTTCTAATATGAATTTGGGCAGCATTCTTCAAACAGATGATGTCGACCCTCGGCTCCCAAGTACATGGCACATCTTCAAAAATACCTTGCATCCATCAAATCCACTGAGGTTGGTCATATAGTGACCCTATCCCATTTCAATGCATTTCTGAACAGTACTCCACTGATTAGGTCTACTCCAATTTAATTTTCTGTTCATGAGCAAAGAGCACAATATTCTTATTCAGTGAAATAGCTGCATTTTTTCCTTTTCATGACATGCAGAATGTCTCATAAAAATGCCTTAATTTGATTTATAATAACAAATATGCTTGATGTGCTGTTCTACTAGGTTGTTTTTAACTTTTGTTAACCTCTGCACAAATTCATTAAGTGCCTCGTTACAGAAGAGCATGTCACGCAATAGTACTTAAACATGATGTAAACCACTAACACGCAATAAATCTGATGTCACATCTCTTAACCCACTTGATCGTTTCCTTTTTCTGGCACGGTGGGCTGTCAACAAAGTAAGTGGGCACGAACATCAAGATTTAATAAAATGAAGTGTTTTGTCTCCTAAGGCTTCACATCTTTACCAACATAACCAGACTGAGTAAGAAAGCTTTTCCCACATATGGTTACATTGAACTATGCCAGGGCTTTTGAAAGTGAACTCTTTACCTTACTGGTTTTAGCCTCCATCTGGGTAAAGAGACAGACTCTGGTGGACTGCATGGCTCCTGCTGAACCAAAATTTTGTGGATACTTCTCTACTAGGCCAAAACAACAGGCAAGGTTATAGTCAACTTGTAATTCCACTATTGCCAGGCAAGAAGGGAATGTGTGGGTGAACATTTGCTTCTACACTGGTATTCCAAAAAAGCAAATACAGAGATTTTTCCAAGGTAAAGCAACTTTACTCCAGAGCAGAATGGTTGTAAGAAGCACTTACACTGGCATAGCTATCACAGCATAACTTCTTTTTTAGCTGTGCTGGTCTACTGCTTTGTTCTCAGTATCTTAAGTCCCTAGTTACTGTCTCTGGCTAGTTCTTTTAATTAGAGCAAGGCCTTAACTGAACATGGTCAGGTGAGATAGCTGAAAACTGTCTCTTTCCCCAGTGCAGGAAAATTTCAGAGGGGACACTGTTATGATGGTAGAAAAATAATTGTAAGAACATTGAAAAATACATATTGATAAGATTATTTGTAGCATTTAAGTTTACAACCACAGAAATACTCCAGGGGAAAAAATTGACATCACTTTTTGAATAGTCTTTATGTGCATATTTATTACATGTAGACAATAGCTACGCAGACGTTTACCTGTACAGATACACAGCACAACATCACAGGTAGCCAGCTGCTTAGGTATCTTTGCAGACCAAAGCCTTATTAATCCAGAAATCCCTGCTTCTGACCTAAATAAAATGGTAAACTGAATGATAAAAACACATGGTTAAGCTTAGTAGAAAAACAGTAACTTGAAACTATTCTAACAGGTTCTTAGAATTTGACAGTATCCTTTTAAAACAGCTTCTTTCTAGAAAAAAAACAACCCAACACAACTCTGAATTATATAAGGCTAGAAGATTTAAAGAATAAATGTATCCAACAGAGTTATTTACAATGAATAAATACGAATGCCTGAGAAAACGTTTTCTGGAGATTTTGAAACATTTGTGCAGTTTCAGCAATGATCTATGGCTGAAGATCCATGGCTTTTTTAGTCGGTGCAACAGTGATAATGGAAAGTTAAGTTTGTTAAGTAATTTCTTTTGTGCTATATAAATGTCACATTTTTTTTTAAATTTTAAAGTTAAAGAAAATCAGTTTTATTTAATAAAAATTGGAAAACAATATAATTTACTTGTATTAGCAGTTTTTCTTTTATATCCTTCTCTAGCAATTGTTTGGCTGGTGACACACACAGCACCACAAAGGGATTAGAAAATTCCAGTTCCAGGAATTTTTTTCTGGAGATCCTTGATATATTCAGACTCGACGCTTGAAGGAATACTCTCCACAGCCAGCAAAGATCAGGTCAAAACTATCAGTACCTTTTAATTCCTATTCCTAGCTCCACAATTTATTCTGTGTTTGTCTATGTACCTCTTCCCCTCATCTTTATACATTTTCATAACTCTGCTAGTAATGGTATCCAACATACAACTGGCACACTTTCAATCATCTAATTACCATTGCTGTGCTTGAATACTAATGTTCAAAAAATGAAATTTCAACTGAAGTTAACAGGAGAACCTTGTATATGCACATGTGAAAATCTGCATTTTATCCAGGGATTCTAAAGAAATGAGGTTTAGAACACCACACTGTGTGGTGGGCTAGAGTAAGCATCAGCTCAAAGATGTCAAAATCCTGTGTGATTTTTGACAATCAGTACCCGGGCAAGAGCGACTGAAGTAGGAGTGCTTCAGTTGGGAGAAATAGTGAAGTGCCAGGTCACTGTTCCCTGGTGGAAGGCCAGCCAGCCAGCCTGCCTGACAGCTCCTGAAAATTGACCTGGCAACCACCACAGCTCTAGTAGATGTTCAGTTGACACCTACATACTTCAGAAAAAGGTAGAGCATGTTCTACTTGTTGCTCAGCTAGAGAGGGGGAGAAGGCATCAGGTGAGAATTTAGGGAACACAGGGCACAACTAGAAATATTTAATGGGGAGGAATGAGTTCATATAGGATGTATGAGGTGAAGACAGGTTATGGTGGAGTGGCACAGAAAATAAATCCACAAGAAACCACAGTTTGTTAATTTTTGTGTTCACAGGACAACTAATTTTACATGTTGTATGCCTAGCAAGCACAGGAACCAGCAGAAACAATGACTGGACTCTGCTCTTCATCAGTGAGTTGTGTTAAAGTTTTCAGGTACATCAGTCTAATGTGGTCAGTGTCTAACCTAAACAATGTACAATTCTCATCAGATGTGCCTTCACAACAGTCATTTTCCTTTCTTGGTAATCCTACGTTGCCATCATCTTTACAACGTCAAGGTCTTTTCTTGTTTCTTGTTTCACTTTTCAATACACACAAATTCACATTCACAACAATCTTCCAGTTCCTTGTTCTTATCTTAAAGGCGGTGGATAATAATTATATAAAAAGGCAATTACTGAAGCAAAGAAATACATTTCCACATTGGAATATAGATAATTCAGTGCTGAAGAATGCCAGCGAGATAAATGAGCAAAATAATAATAATAAAACCCTAGAAGGGTAGATGGACAAGAAAACAGGCAGGAGTTAAATTATTTCGCTGCAATTCTTTTTCTGTAACATGACAAACCAGCAAGAAATGAATAATGCTATTGGTTTGCTGTTGTTATCTATCCATATATGAATATACAGTTAATTATATATCTTATTGCATAATGACATATATTGTTACACAATACACATATCTTTAAAGAAACATAAGGAGCAAAAGTTTTCACACCATAATAATATGACACTGCATATGCACCATAAACTGAAACATGTGAATGTGTTCTTCTAAAATCTATGTGTCTTAGCTTAGGATATATTTGTTAGCTGACTTTACAGTAGACAGAGAAACTTTAAGCTGAAGGATGCACTTTTTTTCTTGTCTAGATAGTGTTCTGAGAAGATGACAGTCTAAAATATGATACTCAGTAATATGTTACCTTTATGCATATTGGCAGGAGTGGGTTCCACACCTTCTTCCAGCAGCAAGACTGGGAGACGTGCAGAGCTCTGTGGTGACTTGAGTGGACCTACCGTTCAGGGGGAGCAGGCACCCTACCCACAGCGAGCCCAGGGTGCTGGGACCTGCTGGAGTTCCCATGCACATACCCCACACTTACCCCTCAAGTAGCTGAGGAAAATGGCAGCTCAGGACAGGTTGCCACAACCAAAGCAATTAATTACTGCAGCTCATGCTCAGCTGCCTTTTTCCGAGCACTCCCCATCTGCCAGGCTGTCAGCTGAATGAACAGCTCTGGCAGAGACAACTGCTCCATTTATCCCCAATCAGGCTGACAAGGGGTCCCCACAAAGGTTGATTTTTATGAAGGACAATTCTGACAATCACGTTTAGTCCTTGAATGCTCATTTGTAGGAGAGGAAAAGTCAGCCTTTCTCTAGCTCGTCTCCTTTTACTGCTACAGGAAAGATAACTTCACTACGCTTGTTTCTCAGGTACAAAACTGCAAAATAGCTAATTTAAGATTACAATGAATGAATGAATGATCATTAAATGGAGGCTGAATGTTGCCTGTAATGTAAGCAACCTAATTTTTAAAAATAATGTCGTAAGGAGAGTGGTGACATCCAGCGCTTGTCATAAAGGAATTTGAGAAAAAGGCAACCGCAGACACTGAAGGTCCGAAACACGGAAGGTCTGAAACACGGAAGGCGTTATTGGAAAGCTCTGCTGAATTAATGTTTGTTTGATGTGGCAAAGGTTTGCCACTAGCCTTTTACTATTAGCTTTGACTTGTCCATCACCTTATAAAAGTCAGATAAAATTAAAATGAAGCCATGTTTTTGAAAGTTATTATTAATACATAATAAACACATGGTCAAAGCAAGGGTTGAAACAGATATTGTTTGCAAACAGAAAAGTTGCAATCAAGGCCTGGGGACAGCCACTGTGAGAAGGTCGGAGCCCGCGGCCTAGCAGGTGGGTGCTGCCACACCGCCCGGGGCAGGCCGGCCGCCCCGCCGTCACCGCTCCCGGCCAAGCGTTCTGCTGAGATGCCCCAAAGACTTGAGCCTGCCATTACTTTTATTTGACAAGATCTGAGTTAAAAAAAGATAACCTGCATTACAGTTTCAAAGCAGGAAAGGGCAGGCACAGGGTGGCCAGGGACAATCACCTCCGTCATGTGCGGACCCCAGGACAGAAGCCATCAGCCCGGTCGGCTCCTCTGCAGCCAAGGCCACCGTGCAACACCAGCTGCTGGTGGGGGTCTGCCTCAACCTGGGACTGCGCTTTGTCTGCCACGCTGGGGCAAGGTGCCATGGCTCGGCTGCATGACGGACCAAGCCCCCCTCAGGAGCGGGAACGCCTCAGGCGGCCACCTGGCCCCACCGCGCTGAGGGACTGTTTCATGGCACGGCCCGTCGGGTGCGGCAGCAGGCGGCCTGGCGCATGGGCGGGCAGCAGCGGGCCCCT
>JAVJGI010000062.1:58864148-58897898 GCA_035590275.1 Ibycter americanus
GAGCTGCCCTCCCTGCCACGGCGGGGGGCCCCGGCGGCAGCACCCCCCGTGCCTGCCCCGGGGCGAAGTGGGGCTTGGCCCTCGCTTGGAGCCAGGTGGGCTGGGAACCGGGGAACCGTGCTGTGCCCCCGGCTGGCTCCGGCCGCCATCTCCGCCGGCAGGCCCCAGGCCAATCCTGCCCTCCGCAGCCGCCGCTAGAACGGGCCATGTTCCCGCCCTGGCAGGTGAAGGCACCAGTGCCTTGGATGCCGGGCATGGGCGATGAAACAGTTTTTTCATTAGACCGTGCTGTGCTGTTGGGACTGTGACTCGGAAAGCTGCGCATCACGGCTGCCATCACTAAAGCCCACCCACACCGGGGCTTCACGCTCAACGCCACCCCTGGCTAACTGACAGCTTCGTATGGAGTCTTTAAAAAACAACACCCCGAAACACCAACCCACCCCCCCACCCCCCCCCAACCCAAACCACAGAAAACAAACTCAAAGCAAAAAAACCCCACCCAAACAAGCATGCAGGTAATTCTTTAGATGCATCATACACATGCTAAAAAAATACAAGTACAAAACACAAAATGAGGAGTGCACAGTTATCAGCAGGGGGATCTCTAGCAGAGTCCTATTTAATCACACAAGTCTGCTTTTCAGGCTTAATTTTGTTTTACTGCAGTTTTATAATTTTATTTTGATTTACTGCACTTTTCCTCCTATCTGCTAGGAGATTTGGGAGATTGTCCAGCTCTTTTTTTGGCACAAAAGAGAACAAAACAGAAACCATCATTTACAAAATAAAACAGGATCGATGAGAGAGAAGGCAGTCAGAAGTGGGCAATGGGCATCTAAAAATGCAGCTGCCTGACTTAGAAACATTTTTAGAAGAACAGTATTATTTATTTATGTCCAAGTTGATCATGGAGGTGAAGTCTGGCCCAGCACAGAACATGGACTTGGATGCATCCATCACTCTTACAGGGTCATGAAAACAAAGCTTAGCTTCAGATCATTTCAGTAAGGAGGGGAGTGTTAAGGAAGAGGGAAAACAGCCTGGGAGAGGCTGAGATGACTCTGAGTGCATCGGAAAGAGAGTAAGTGAACAAGCTAGGTGGAAATTAGGTTGAGGCAAGAACGTTGCTCAGATCAGGTGGCACAAAATTAGGTGATGGTGAGAGTAATGCACTAGAAAGCAAACAGGGTTTGCACCACTTCTCAACTTTGCAAATCAGTATCTTACCTATCAATATCTCCACCTGAGGAGAAGTGTTTTTCCCAGTCAAATAATATGGGAGAGGCCATCTCCTCACCACCCCCAATGGATCACTGCTGGGATCTACCATGACATTCTCCCTACCTAGGGACCTTCAATATAAGAATAAAAAGAAGATGACCTAGAAGTACTGGGACAGAAGAACGCTTCAGGGAGCCCAATATCCTCTGACAGTAAGCAAAACCTGATGTCTGGGGAAGGATGTAAGATACAGCAAACAACTACTACCACCTACTCCCGTCTAGGTCTCCAAGCATCTTTGACACGAGGACTTCCTGAGCCAAACAAGGTATCTATACTCTTTGTGATTTGCCACAAATTTCTCTCCTGTAAACTGTTTCAGTTTCCACTTCAACCCTCAGCATCTACAATATCCTTCAACAGGAGATTCCACTAGTCTTTCACAGTTTGCTTCAAGATTCCCCTATTTTTTGTTACAGCTCCCACTGTCACTATTTTGTCTTCCCTGCATCACCCAAATACAGAGACCTTTGTTACAAACATGATAACTATCATTCCCACCCTGAGAAGCCTGCATCTATTTTGTTGTTTGTTGTCCAAAAACCATTAATTTGATTGTTGTTACTAGCTTTCGACTTTACTGTGCTGGGTAACCCTCCATCATCAGCATCGTTTGTTACGCCATCACTTACCTTTTTCTTCACATCATTTGTAAATTTGTATCATTGTTCAAGAGCAAAGTCCAAGCACAGACCTTTGCAGATGTCAACTGGCATCCTCCCTTCATGACAAAAGCCATTTACTCCAACTGTTTTGTATCTTCTGACCATACAATATCCACGTTGTCCATGCGAGATCCTCTTGCTTAGCCCGTATCTACTTGGTTTCATTTGATGTTATTGCAAGGAATTCCATCAAAGTTTTTTAGAACTTGCTGACCTGCCAAATAAACTTTATGATTGGCAAGGCACGACTCCTTCATAAAAGCCACGTTGACTTTTCCACAGCATGACAATTTTACCCACATGGCTGCTAATTCTAATTCTGTTCTCAGTAGCTGGTATTTCAGGTATCCCACATTCCAATACACAGGTACCTCATTTGCCTGCTGAAGCCAAACTATGAAGCAAATGAATGAGAAATTAAAATATTATTAAAAAATATACATTATTATAAAAATTTTGGAATGTTAATTTAATTATTAATGGTTAAATGTGATTTCTTATAAGCAGGCACAAACGTGTTAATGATTTAGGGAAAACACCTATATTTCCTATAATCACTACTTCAAGCACCCACAAAACCGCATCAGTCATCTGAAGGGAAGCATCTAAAAATTACAGCTGCATATGTGTAATCACTGTGGAGCACATTAGTCCTATTTACTTAGGCAAATACCATGTTTATAAACAAAGTCTGCTTTTCTTTGTCAAACAGTTTGAGATTGTAGTGAGAAGTTAGCCTTTAACTTCAGTTTCAGCTCCAGGTATATCAATTTCTTTGACCTCCTGACGCTCCTTCCATTGCTGCAGACTGCATGCTAGAATTCCTGCAGATAAGGAACCTCTGGTATGATGCCCTTGACATTTGGTTGCACATCTTGACTGTTTTGGAGGGGGCTGGGGAGAGGGCAGAAAGGCTTGTCCTTGGCCAGAGGCACCTAGCATAGGCCTCAAGATTTTTGCTGCAGTGAATTGTTTGTCAGCTTTATTTCCTACAGAAAAACGAGGCGAGTGTGCTACCTTGTCTGCCAGTGCATGAACATGCAAACGCAATTTCATAATAAAGCAGTGTTAAAAACCCCCAACACGTCAGACAAAACATTCCATCAATATTGTCAGTTCACGAAGTGTGGAAACTGAAAAGAGTTACTCTCCAAAGAAAGGGCACCTGGTTCAATTAATGGATTACATATTTCAAGTTTACAGCTACAGACTGCTTTCTCCCAGAACTACCTTTGAAAGAGATGGAGCTTTAAGATGTAGTCCTAAAAGGAATGGGAAAATTGGATTCCAATACATTTTGTATTGGGTTATTTTAAGCTAACATTTTAGCATTTCATGAGAAGGTAAAATTGCATTGCATATTAAGATGCTTTTAAAAGTAAAGCAGTAGCCTGGAAATGACACCACATGGCAGGGAGTATTTTACATTAAAATATTCATCAGAGTAATAGTAAACTGCCTTTTTACCTCTGGTTTCATTTTCGGCGTTAAAGCAGTTAAGAGACTGAAGTGACTGTAATACAGTGTTTGTGAACACAAAGATTCTGAAGTTTAAATAATTCAGTGGGATTTTTTTTAGGATTATGTAAGAATCATAAAAAATATTATAGATTTAGGCAAGACTCCTTGGAGCTGGTCAACTATCATTCAAACATACAATTGTTTAAAAGAGTTAAACAGACAAGTTTTATTTTTCTTTTTCAAAACTTTATTAGGTAGACGTTACTAGATGACATTGCAAAACCCCTCGTGTGCAAGTGAATGAACTCTACAATATACGTCTTCCCACAATTAATTAAATCCATCACCCACCGCTCCCCCCCGCCGCCAATTTCCGAATATTGATTCTGAGACAGGTGGAGTGCATTCAAACGCTACTTTACATTCTTCCATTTCATCATGGGGAAGCACTTTTTCATTTTGTTGCTAACAGGGGCTTGGGATATCAGTATAAGTGAAAGGAATGCCTTTAAAGGAAATGAAGTACGGTAAATTTTGACTTACAAACTTCACTCTCAATACAGACACCTGATTCATCACAGACTCTTTGAAATTAAATTGCCTACCATGATCGTGATTGTATTTAGCAAAGTGAAGCAGTACAGAGACGTATCTACTACTGAATACTAGTGAGGTAACATTTTGAAAATAAAACTGTTAAAAAATTCTCTCACTTTCAAAAGGTCCTGTCCAGCAGGACCAACATTGGCAGAACACCTTCCCTTGTATCCATGCATGTACATGTGTATATACAACCTGTGTCTACTACAGCTCTTTAAAGAACAGGATTTTAGTTATACATTCATCAGAACAAGTTTAAAAATCAGACATTACTACGGTAGATTAAATAGAAGACTTCCATAAATCATCTCTAGACCTCCTAAATTAAAAGGCACTCTGAAGAGGGTAGCAAGAAATAATCCTTACAAAACATTGACACAAACTAAAGCAGCCACAAAGGTAGCACACTCAACAGTGATAATTGGTATACATTTAAAATACCAACTTGAAGATGGATTATTTGTAAAATATTGCCCAAGACTACCAACTATTTTTGTCAAGTTATTACAGCATGAACACCATTGTTGCAATACTATGCAACAAAAAAATATAGTTATCAGCTAAATGCAAGATAATGGAAAAACCTTATCAGCGTTTTGGTTGCGTGCCTGCTGGTTGTAAAAGTGAATAATTTCATTTAAGGAAATAACTTAAAAAAAATAAACAGTAACTCATAAGACTGAAGAAGTATTTTGATACTTGGTGCCTCCTATTCAGCAGATTATAGAATTAGTTAATGCCTAAAAATTGGAGATAATACTGAAATAGAAGTTAGGATATCTGTAAGAGTGATATTTCATTTACTAATTTTATTGCAGTATGGCTCTAAAACAAATTCTCTATCACCAAAAACTTCAGATATGCAAGCTCAATTCTCATTAAACACTTGTGTGTGATGCTTCATGAAGAAATAACACTGCAAGTGACAGCTCTATTACCAATTAAGAGCTCTGGGGGGGAGCGGGGGGGAAAAAGCCTCTCCTACAGTTCTGATAGAACTCTGGAATTTCAAGAGAAGAAGAGGTTCAACGAGATACTCTTCTCATCTTCGTTTCTCCCTGTTCTTCCTCCCTTCCTTCCCAACTTCTTAGTGGAGGAAATGGAACATAGTAAAACCATTTTATCATCATGAACCTACAATAGACCTTCTAAGCATGATATTTCTTCTTGCCTGCGCCGCCCCCCCCCTCCCAATTCTATTTCCTTCTGATAAACACCTTTTTATAACTTCAGTAATTTTTAAAAGATAATTTCTACCAGAAGTTCATATAGTTCAAGATAAATTTAGAAAAGTAGCTTATTCTTGGCATCTGACTTCCAACAGATGGACAAAAGTGGGAGCAATGTTAGTAAGAAAAAACAGGTCCTTTGGAAAACCTAGATCATGAAAGGTAAAATTCCACTATCTTCTGTGAAAGGAAGTAATCCCAGAAGAAGAAATAAAGCCTAGAGTATCCATTTTGAAGCTATCTGAAGATGGTAAAATGAACAATACTTTTTCACATCATCTCTCCCACCACACACTGAAGGGCTGGACAGAGATCCCAGAGCTGCTCCACCAAGCTTGTTTGATGGTTTAGTCCATCAAGATACCCACTCCAGAGAAATTACCAACTTACATTAACAGGATATGTCAGTTAAGTTGGATACCACTGAAATGCTGTCAAACTGCTTTAAGTCCCAACCTAGCTACCATGCACCTCCATGTACCACACTCCTCAGTGCTTCCATCTTCATGAACGGCTGCGAACAGGGCCCATTTGAGCCCTTGACTTTGAAGGTAAAAATACCACAGGTTGTCTAACTTAAGTTCAGCTGAATTGTCTCCTTCAAGAAGTTGCATTTCTTTAAATGGTTGAGAACTCCTAGCTGGTTTTGTTGGAAGACCAAACTCATGCTGACAACAATATAAAATGCATTTCTGCAGAAGTCTGAAGGGAGATGGTGCGCATGTGTGTGCGAACAGCAAGTTAAACTCAGAAATGAGATCATCAGAATTAGAATAGGCATGCCAGATTCCTTTTATAATTTGTAAAAAGATAACTTCTTCACTAACATAACATTTTTCAACTTTATGAGCAAAGTAGTGTTGGTTACTTTGGCTTAACATGCCTGTCTGTAGAAGTCCATGGAACAGAAATTCCCATATTGCTCTATGGAGGGGAACAAAAAACTTTCCTCTGTTACAAGCAATAAGGCACTTACATGTTTAAAATTCCTCATTATACAAAACACTGAATACTGAAATTCAAGCATTGATTATATGGGTATTGCCTACCTCCAGTTTTTATAACTTCTTAGTCATCATATACTACAGGAAGTTCTAATCACTGTTGCATCTAGTTTTTATACAGCCCAAACATGGAGTGAGAAATTGCTTTCTTAATGAATCTGCAGTGTTTTGGTCAGCGCTCTAGTTGTGCCAGAAGCCTGTACACTTAAAAAAGGATGCGATCTGTCATCTCACTACCCTTACCTCCTGCCATTCAACTTAACCCTATATTAAAGGCAATTCTTCACCTTAAGATGTATAAAAGAAAAAAGATGGGGGCAGGGGAAGATCTCTCATTGAATTGTCATGGAATTAAGATAGAAGTTCAGCTTGGACAACCTCCTCAGAGATCATGTTTTCTTTTTTCCAGCACCTATTATTCTTGTCACTACCACAGTCACAAGAATTAACAAATATCTTAAAAAGTTACTTGGACTCAGATGGTTAGTTACGTAACAAAGACCACTGTGCTGTTTAACTGCATTTTTTTAAAAAAAGCAAAATTAAAAGCCCTGAAGAAACACAGATTTCAGCATTTTGCATTTAAGTAATTTAAATACAAAGGAATTAATTTTTGCTGGTATAGCTCAGCAAAGCATTACTGAAATAACTTCTTATAAGATCACATTTTCCGGTCCAATTTCACCTTCAGTCATTTTTGCAAGTCTGTTTCAAATTACGGAATTTGGAAGGAAAAAGGAGAGCATTATAAATAAAAGTGTATAACAAACGGAAATACGGTAAACATTTTATTATGAGATGGTAAACACAGTGAAACGTAAATCTACCCCTTTCCTTGCAATTTCTGGACATGCAGCAGCAGACCATAAACTGCACTGAAGAACTCTTTAAAAGCGCATTTTTTAATGCAAAAAGATAGTCCATGACTAAAGACTGAAACCATCTGCTTACCCAGAGCTTGCATAAGGCATGAAAATGTTTCTTGACTGCATCAGCACTTTTACAGGACAGGTTTAAAATATCTGAACAGCTTGTTTGGATTCTGTAAGCAGATTTTCCTTCTAAAAATGAGGTAAATGTGGCATCCTGTTAGTAACCTCATGCTCAGTAACAGTACGTTAAAATTTCAACAATACTGGTTTTAGTCTGACAAGTTTTCAACAAGATGAACACTGAATGGGGTTAGCATGCAACTGTGTTTAAGCAGGTATGTGCAAAATCCATGTTTATACTAAAAATATCAAATATTTTTACGCAATAAATTTCTCCTTTTCTGACTTTCATCCATCCAAAACACCTCAGATTAATTTTTCAACTTTCGATAAACCAAATAAGCTCCAAAAAAGTTTTTCTTTTGCACAATATGCATTTTTTAATAAACTAATTGCTATTATAATGACTCGCTTTTAAAAAACCCCCATATATTTAGAAATAAACAGCTGGAATTATGCTTAGAAATGTATTTATTTTTTACTAGGGAGTAAGTAATCAAAGCTTATCACATATTTTTATTTTTGAAATCAGAGCATGCACTCCAAGATCAATTTTCATTTTCCTACCTTATGGTACTTCACTGGCAGGCTAAGAGGAGTGTCAGTGATTAATTGCCTAATATGAGCACTACATTCCTTACTGGAGAGAGCACATATAGATCCTGAGCCCATATGCACAGAAAAATAAGGAAGAACCAGCCAGGAAGCTACAGTCCTATGCAACTGCAACAAGTTGCATTTGTTAGTTTTATTAAGAAAGAAGTTTGAGTGTGTTGTTGTGTTACAGCTTGAGCAGTACTTAAGTGAAAACACTGCTAGTCTTGCAGCTGCATCAAGGCTCAGCTCGCTTTTCACGTAACAGTAGCAAGAGGCTATCACATATATCAGAAATGTGACTTTTTAAATGTTGTGTGCCCTCTTCTTCAAGTTTATGTGTTAAGCCTGAAAAATACTGAAAAGCTGTAATTCCAAATCTTACACTGTGCTACTTACTACCTGTTACACTGAGGAAAGGAGAATTCTAAGAGATTTTATTCAACACTATGGATGCTGTTTCTAACTTCATTAGTGACTCAAAGCATTCAGAAGTCTCTTTATTATATTAAAAGCTAGTATTCCTTCCCCTGATAATTTGCTTTAATAAAAATGTAATTTTTAAATTCTTCCCAACTCCCTGCCCTCTCCTGCACGTACTAAACAGCACTAGCATCACTCTGCAAGTGAGAGGACTGGCTCCATAGTATTTTGCACTTCTTCAAAGTGAACTGGATTTTCAAGTTGCTGCGCAATGGCTACCAACACACTTCCAGATATTTTTATCGAAGTATTTGTGACCAAATTTCATACTGGCATAAAAATGCCTAAAACTTCTCTGGTTTGATGGGGATATGACCAGTATCAGGTATGGAACTGACCCACTGCAATTATAAGGCTGCAACATTATAAGAAACTAAGCAATTATCTCTCTAGTAAGTTTCCTCAGGAAGGATTCTTTCCATCAGCAGTATCACAGATCTAATGTAGATTATACAAGTAACAGTAATCCATGGTTCTTATCCACAACTTGGACCTACACAATTTTCATACCAAGAATTATGAACGATGCAAGGGTTGCTCAAGAGACAAACCATCACAACTAATGTAAAAAAACCTCAGAGTCTGCATGGCAAACTATTTGGCCACGGAATATTAAACAGCTTCTCTGATCTAACCAGCAGGAGAAACCATTCCACCACTGACGAATTTGTATCCTTTGACAGAATTACTGCCCTATCTACACATCACTTAATATCACACAAGCTAAGGCAGTCTTTGGAAGAGCAGAAAGCCCTTTGGCTGAAAAGAATACCTGATGGTGATCCAAAACGCCTTCTAGTTAAATTGGCAATAGTCCCTGCAAATTAATATTTTTAATAAAATGAAACTTCACGTTGCTCAAACTTTCAGAACCAATAAATAGATGTAAATTAAAAAATCCCTAACATACCAGTAAGAGTTACGAAGTCAGCATTAGTAACAACAAAATCAAACACAAAATCCTCCCTTACTTACACATCTGCACTGCCCCAAAAATAACAGATCACTCAAAGTGCACTGTATTTTAATGGACATTTGAAAGATATGAATATGCTGTGGAGAGAACTGAAGACTAACAGACATTTTTTTGTACAGAACTAAAACTGATGGGTCACAGCAACAGCACAAGACTACTCTGAACTGCACTTCTGCCTCTTGCTTTTATTCCTACTCAGCTTCTTGTTCTCACTGGCTAATAGATTGACACAAGGAAAAGCACAATTATTTTCCAGTCACAAGCTCCTGGATAAGCTCTGCAAATACAGCTAACTATGCTCTGAGATGCCACAGCAGTCAGAATCATTTTGCCACTGACATGGTCGAGTAGCCCTGAAACTTGACCCAATTAATGAAACACAACCAATTACTCTTTGTGAAGAAAGTACAGAAAGGGAAAGCAGCCCCCTCCGGACTAGCGCATCCAGCCAGCCCTCCCCAGCAGAAGCAGGATGGGGCACACGCAGTGCGGCACCATGGGGAGGGCGACAGCTCCGACTGCACGCCTGCCAGGAGGCCCAAGTGCTTGGGCAAATCCGTTTCCAGGCAAGCCTGCAAAAGGTGGCTAGAGTAGAATGGATTTACGCATTTCCTAGTCTGAATACAGGCATCTGTGAGCAACAACTTTGCACAAGGATAAATATTCTTAAATATTAAACGTGGTGAAAGCAAACCTGATGATCAGCTATGATCAGCATACAGTAGCGTGAAATCTGCCTTAGCAGGTTAACTCAGCTGCCTCATGAAGTTTTCTGCTAATAAAGATGGAGTAGAACAGTCTGACAATTTCTTTAGAGTACAGTTACAAAAACCAAAACACGTTTACATAATAAAAATATCCTTGAATTTCCTTAACAAAGTTCATTCCATTTCTTTCAAACTGATAAATTAATGCTTGTAAAACAAATTACATGACTTTGATGTATGTAAAATTTCCTGTGATATCAGAAGAGTAGTTTAAAAGCTAACATTTTATTGAATTAAGTTTGGTACTAAACTACTTACGATTTTTCAGTTGATTATATTGAATAATATTGATGAAAAATTGTATTTTTATACTATTAAAGGTGGAATATTTTTATATGGATGGACAAAGACGTCCACATTCCTACTCTGCCTGGCTCCTGAAATTTTTTCCTGTTTTACAGAAAAACAAAAGCAAATATTACTGTCATTCCTTTTTTTTTTTTCCCCAACAGAGAAAGCAAGATTAGAGTTTCTCATCTTTACAAGTTCAAAGATGCCTCTTTTTGCTATGTGTAGAAAATGAAGAACCATTTCCCTTTGACTTAATCTGTTCTCATAAAATCAAAATGGCCTAGATGAAGTGACAATGTAGGAGATGAGATGTGTGTTCTTTTCCTCCACCCACTATGACATGCTTTCTGAATATAAATAAGTGCAGATATACTATCTTCCCTTTTCTGCTCTTTATTCTAGCATCTTAATTCCGTATCTTACTGAACTCTCATCAGAAACTGAAAATGGCAAACACACAGAGTGGAAACAACTACAAAGACTAAGAATATCTCACATATTTATAAAGAAACAGGAGAAGAAAGGAAATTAATCCACTGTCTAGTTAATTACAGATAATCTCAAGTACTAAAATCTTCTCAAGTGGAATAGTTTGACACCACATTACAGACTGCATTGCAAACCCAAATCTATCTATCCATATATATCTTGCTCTCTGAGGTCTGAAGGTTTTTCTAAATAATACAAAAATATCTTCATTATTTGACATTTAAAGAGAGGAATAAAAATCCCTGAGTAAGCCAAAGACAAATGATATGTATAGCCTCAGAAAACATACCCAAAAACAAGACCAATTTTAAGGCAGCTTCCAACCTCAGACAGAACAAAATAGAAAACTGCTATGTCACAGAAGAAGAAATCTAATTAACAGGCGGATTTGCACTGACAACAGGCTTTGAACTTTACTTCTACATGTCACTGCTTCCCCACTTAATTTGCAAATCTTAGAAAGGTACTATTTCTACCATTAGGACAACTGGGTCAACATGCCCTTAAATTCAAATGGAAATATTAAGTACTTGTTGACTACTGTGGTGTGCTTGTACACAGTTTCAACAAGTGAAAAAAAAACCCCAACAAAAAAACAAAACCAGAAGCTGACAGAAAACAAGCATACTAGCCAGCTATGGTAAGCTGACACTTGTGTTGCCAGGTAAAGAAAATTCATCAGTTTCTTCCATGAGAAGTCAAAGTCTTGTTGAGGTCAAAGTGAGTATCTTACAACAGTATTATGTTGGTGGGGCAGAATACTATTTACTTAAAAGTTAAAACTAAATTCAGATGTAATAACAATTTTCAAAGAAAGTGGTGCAAAGTACATCCTCTCAAATGCTATGATATTTGGGGGCCTACATTTTGAAGTCTGTAGACTCTTTAGAACATTACCCATCTCCTTGCTTTCCCCTCTCCTCATATATATACAAACATATATATATATATATATTCAAACACACACACTGAAAAAAAAAGTACCTTCACAGTATAAATCCAATCTTCTTAAGATCAGCTTGTATTTTTTAAAGTGTATATATATTTCTCTTATTCAGTTCCTTTATTGTTTCAGTGTTCTGCTTACACAAATTTTATTCTATTTTTTTCTTTTAAGTTATATTTGTACAATAAATTTGGATTATAACTGAAAGTGAAAAAATTCTCAGTAGCCAATTCCTAATGCTGAATTACATTGCTCTTGTGGCAACGTGCTGAGAAAGACGTCTGGTAGCAAACAGTGGTACTCTGAAGTTAGGAAAAAAAGAGCAAGGATAGCTATTCTCTTCAGATCTGTAATGCACCAGGAAGAGAAACACTGGAAGCAGAGAATAAGAACGAAATGGTCTCCTAAGAATTCATGATCCCTCCCCTGACCCAAAATTCAGAGATCTTCCTCACAAGACATCAGTAGATGCTCTCAGCCTTAATGCAGCCTACTTAAAACAAAACGTGCTATTTAGGTTGTAAAATTTCATCAAGTCAATCTTCACACAACTAGTGTGTAGCATGTGTATTATAGGCCAAGTCAGAATAGAAGAGCAGGTTTCCAGCTTCCCTGTAAACACACTTCAGGGATACCTTGGGAAGGGTATCTAAAGGTTATCTATTGAAGGGTTATCTAAACCCTTCAAATTTCTTTTGTACCGGGAGAATTTAAAAATGCAGTACTCTTCTAACAAATCTGTCAAACATCCCACCCCACCCCAATCAATATTAATACACTCATAAATTAAATAGTGAAGTAAATCAGCATATTTGTAAGTATCATGGAGCTTCAATACTAAGATTTCCCTCTGAGGCACTACAGTTTGGTGGTGGCAATCTACGCTCTTGCCCACTCGCAGGAGGACTCAGAAGATAACCAGCTGTCGTGCTCTGGCACGTGATGGGGTTTTGGTATGCTGAACAGAATGCTGTGTGATGGAAGTTATTTACAGAAGTAGTTTTTAATACCAAAAGTAGTATGCTCAGTATACAGTAAGACTCCAAACACTTCTAAGCATTTCCCCCTTAAAGGCTGACACAGAAGTTAAATGGAGCACATGTTAGCAGTTAAATGCTTTCTTCACAGGCCAAATCGGTAGTAGAGTTGTGGCTACAATACAGACTTTGATTGTCTAGTTCTGAAACTCAGACTCAAAAAAATTCTCCAAAGTAATAATTAAAAAAACAAACCCCAAAACATTTAAAAAGCAGCAGTCAGGGGGCCCATCTTGTTCAGAGTGCACCAGAGCAAAGAGGCTTTCTGGTCTGCAGTAGTGTTTTCAGCTGAGGGAAGATGGCAGGAGATCCCCCATTCTTCTTCCAGGGCGGTGGCTTTGATGCTGTTACCAGCACTGTATTGCTCTGTTGCACAAAGTGGGTATAGCCCTTGCAGGACCAGCTCAGTTCAGGCGAGTAAAGGTCCATCCTTACCAGGGCATACCTGTCCGTGACCTTTTCCTCTGCTTTTTACAAAGGCAATAGATAGGAAACACAAATAAACCTGCCAAAAGAAGAAAATAAGAATGAAACCATAATTAAATGCAATCCTTTGAGCATGCATTATGCTCTTTCAATGTATGCAGAATATTCAGATGCAGCTTTCTATGTCTCAAGAGAATTTAGAGGAGGCATTTGGACAAACAGAAAAAATATTAGCCTGCAACAGTTTCTTTGGTAACAAGTTAAGATACGCTTCCCACTTACAACAAGTTCCTGCTAACCCTACTCCCATCTCTGACAAATTAATCCCTGAACCGTGTTGTTTTGTGTAAGATACAAGCTTAAAACTTTTAAAAGCACTTTGGCAATCCTTAGATCTAAACCCAAGACTGACTTAACTAATTCTGAATCAGTTTCACATGCAATAGAGGCAGCATGTTATATCTCCTTTTTTTTAAAGTATTATTTATTTTTACAAACATTCTCATCTATTGCGAAGTAATACCAAATGTTTACCCTTGCCTGGGCAGAGAACTATTTATTCTTAAAAGTCTTTTGACAGAAAGGAAGCTGTAAAAGAAAAAATAATCAGATTTATTCAAGTGACAGACAGTTTGTCATAAGAGGTACTCTTTCAAAACCAAATGAGAAGCATCTCCTCCTTTCTCTTGCCACTAGCTGAAATGGTGAAAGATTTCCTTTTCAGACACCACTACAGTAACAAAAGACTACCAGAGTAGTAGTCACCAGGGTCCTTGCTTTGCTCAATAGCCTTGTAAATGGTGTAAAATAGTTTTCAGCTAAAATCCTGAGATTACTTTAAAAGTTGTGTTGACAGTAAATTGCTGTAATTACCTCAAAACCAAAACTTTCAAACTGGGTTTTTTTTTGTCCCCTTATCTGGCCATACCTAGGATAGGACATCAATGGCATAGTGGGTATTACTGCAATTATTGCTACTGTACTGTTGTTGCAAAGCCCTTTTCATTTTTAATATAAGCAAAAGAGTGGTTTTTTTTCCAGCATAGATTATACCAAATTGCTGAGCAAAATAAGCTTTACTGGCGTTAAGAAGTCTTTACTGCCTATATTTTTGGCATAAAAATGCCACTAAAAAGAATAAATTTTTAAGCTAGATAACTATATATAGATCTGTATCTTCAGTGAATCCAACTCAGAATATTGATCTTGTTAATGTAACTGTGCTGTTATATTTTGGCTTTATTATATCAAAATAAAGGTGC
The DNA here is from genome assembly GCA_035590275.1 of Ibycter americanus. Lineage (NCBI taxonomy): Eukaryota > Metazoa > Chordata > Aves > Falconiformes > Falconidae > Ibycter > Ibycter americanus. The sequence goes on from JAVJGI010000062.1 coordinate 58,878,655, forward strand.
CACATTCCAACAAGCCTCAGGGCTAGGCACACACTGCAAGTTTTCAATGCAGTAAGTAGTTTGGTGAAGGGTTGCGAAGCAGCATGATCGCCAGCTGACATATTACTGCCAACATAAATAGTGGATATGCACTCACATGAGCAAAATCATACATTTGTTTATTATGGCTTTTTTCATTTCTGCAGAAGAATTAAATGAGCCAGGCAAAGAGCAGATTTTCTAGTATAACAACATCCCCATTAATACAACCATGTTAACAGAGCTTTGATGCTATATGAAATGAGTTCACAGAACTGTTTTTTGTGATGGAATTCAATCTGGCAGCCTATGCACTGAATAAGATTGAGACCAACTCATCACAATTTGCTGCTTTTTTGTTGCTGTTGCATCTTCAAGCTGGAAGGCTTTTGGGACTATGCCTAGTGCCCCAAAAATCTTACCATGCACATGGGCCAAGATCTTAAAATTGCGATCCACTGGGGTGATGAAAGGGTGGGTCCAAGTCAGCCAGCCCCCAAGACTATGTTTAAATTATCTGGGCCTTTTCACTAGTTTAACTATGCTAGTTAAAGATTTTTGGTTCAGAAAACCAAATAATCGGGGAAAAAAGTAATTAATAAGCATAAAATGCAAGTAGGAGAAAAAAAAAGATTCTAAAGACAATTTTTTTAGAAAAAAGTCATGTGCTTTATCCTAAAACAATATCTATGAAATTTGTACTTTGTGGCCATCTCTCTGAGATGAACATACTGACATGTCTTAAAGAAAGTCACTGCAAAATCAGTATAAGACTCATCCACATATGTAAGTCTTACCTATTACAACAGCTATGGCTCCCAGTGCCAGTCCCAGAACCAGTATTAGGGGTGTAATGAGTAGTTTTCCAGCTGAAATGCAAAATTCATTAATTCAAAGTGGGCACTTTATTTTTCCCTTTCCAACCATCTATAAATATCTCGATACCAGACTCCCAAAAGCTGGTTCATTTTTTTTAAACTTTACCAGGATTCCCATTTGTAAATTCCTACAAATCCAGCTAGGAGCTATCACCACTCAACCAGCTCCTTGCACACATTTCTCTCTGCCCTCTTCACCCACCACAAATCTCTGAGCACAGCTCATTTTATACGTTAACAGTTAGCTTGCATTTACTTCTGTTTCCATTCTGAAATCCATCAGGCATCGACAGGAACACGATAGCTATAAAGCTACTATCATTTGGCTTCTCTGGAATCCTACTGCACAGCAATGACCCTGGAAAGATGCCAGGCAAACCAGCATCTTGAAAAGTTTAGGTTAGCTCAAGGTGATGAGACCATCACCTCTAAATATGCTTCTGCTTGCTTTAAAAGGCTACGGTGAAGTCCTCATGTACAGCTGTGATTTAGGTCTAAATCAAACCACAGCCAAGTCTATTTTGGATCAACATTTAAAAGGATATGTTGCTGCTCGTACATGAGCAAAGTAGCAAGGTGGTGCAGCACACCAGCTAGAGCACAAAACTAAGAACAAAGGAAGTGTGCTCATATTCTTTACTTGCGATGAGTTCATGATCTGTAGAAATGCATGGAGGGAAGACAGAGCTCTTTCTGAAACACTCAAGTGCAAATTGAACTTTGAATCCAAGTTATTGTTCTTGTGTTGCATGCTTTCAACTGAACAGCAGAATCTTCCTGGCTGTGTTGGCTCAGTGGTTGGATCAGAGATGTCACTTGTCTTAGCTGTTTGAAAATGCAGCAGGGCAGGCATTTTTACTGGTACACCAACAGTCTGATCAAGGATTTGAAATGAAGCAATTCTCTAAGCTAAGCACGTGTTTGAAAGATCACCTCTAGAAAGGGAAGAAAAGCGAGTTTGTTACCTCTCTCTTCCCTGCCTTTCCCTCTCTCAAGTCACTTGCATCAGATTTCAGTAAATGGATTACTTCATTCAGTAATGATGTAAACCTCTCCATAACCTGAGCCACTAATTTGGGCAATCTGAAGGAAAAATGAGATATTTTGGAAATATTTAGAGCAGTTAAATGAATTGGTCTTTTTCATGCTCCATTTTGATAGCTTTAAAATTTCATAGGAGTGTTGTGGGTAGGAAACATTAATTCCTAGAAGAAAAAAATTGGCAAAATTATTGGTATTACTCTAGTTGTTAGGCATCCTAATGGTAGACCTTCTTATGACTCCACTGTGTTGCATTCTATATGCACAGAAGTTGTCAAATAAATTATTCAAGTGTAGACAGGAGAAGTAATGTAGTGTTGGAAAACCTCAAGAAAACTCCAAAAATGAGCGATTAAAAACACATAAAAAAAATTACCAGAGCCTTTAACCATTCCAAAGTAAACCTTATAAAAGATTGTTTTAAAGTATGAACTATCTTTATTAATAGCTAATTAAAATGCTAGAAAATTATGACATTTGGTACCAAAATTATTAAAAACAAACCACTGAACTGGTGACGAAGTACACAGAAACAGAGCCTGCAGAAAGGGCTAAGCTAGCTTTTGACTGGAATAGTTTCTTTGCAGACACAAAAAATGGTTCCTAAGCTAATTCAGTTTAAGAATTTGTTTATTTACATTGGACAAACTACTCAGAGCTGAAATAAAGCATGAGTGAGTATCTTTTTCCTTCTGCCTCTGAGTATAAAGTTATGAGTATTGTGGAGTTCCAAGATCTTACAGGATAACATGACCTTTCGTCGTCATGGGACAGGATCTTCTTTTGGTTATCAGTGCATTCTTTCTAAAGGTTAAATTTTAAAAACAGAACAAAATACCTTTTCTCCTTATATTACCACACTTAAATCCTTTACCTTTTTTTACATTCGTAAACTGAAATTAAGGAACAAGTTAATACAAGGTGAACAAGACCTGCAAAAGTTACCATCAGTAAGAGTACAAACAGCAGCAATCACTGCAAAGCAGCAGATACATACCTTTTACTCCAATGATTTTTATCAGCATTGTATGAAACAATTATAAAATGCTCCATTTTACACATCTAAATTGAACATTACTTTCTATCAGATTCCAGTTTGACACACACCGTTTGTCATAGTGTGAAGGATTATGAGGCTCTTAATCCTAAAGGGAGTTGTGACACACCAAGAACAATGCTGAGATTAAGGATGTTTATTGCAAGCACTAAACTTCCCAATGACCCACAGTCCTACGTCTGTTAACTCCAAGACTACTAGCAGAGAGCGCAAATGTAAAACTTGCCTCAGAGCTGAATAAAATCTTGGATCATTAGTATATGTGGTGAACTCAGCAGTAGGTTGAGAGCCAGTTTGGTAATGTTCAAAGCTAGCTTTTAAGGATAAATTAAAAAGAAATGGTTGTAAATAGAACAAGCCTCAAAAGGGAACCTTTTCACAGTTCTACTCAAATTAATGGTAAACAATTTCTCTACTGGATTACTCAGCATGAAGATTTAGACATCTGTGGTAATGCGATAGCTGTATTTGTAGGTGTCTCAGAGGGGTGGCATTACCTGTGATACACAGAATGATGTTTTTCTGCAAAATGAGAAAATATTTAGGGAAACATGAAGGAATATTTTCCCCTTGCATAACTTTGGCTTTGGTTGCAGGTTTTAGGTCTTAAATCCTTAGAGAACCTTTGCCGTGTAAAAAATTAATATACGAGTTTCAAATTTGATCACTAGCATATGAGAAATAAAAAGTTTTGTCTTCTAAGTCTAAATATCATTCTAATATTTAAGCAACAGAGCCACTAAAAGTATCTACTTAAAAATCAAAACAGTCATATCTATGTACATTTAAGTTCCAATATAAATTTGCATCCATTTTAAAAGAGTTTTATCAAGTATGTATAGGCGACTTCTTACAAGTCACGACAGACAATAAAGTTGCTAATGAAGGCTGGATCCTAGAAATGCATGCTTCCTCCTGTGGTGCTCAAAGCCATGCACACGAAGTGACTCTTGCGCTCTGTCTTGGGACAGAAGTACAGGTCAGTCAGATTTGAAACATGCTGCTTTCAGAATCCTATTTGAAATGCTGTCTACCATGCAAGAAATTTCATTTGTTTTAATAGCATCATTACATGTTGTGTTCTGTTACATATGCATGAAGTACATAGCAACTGATTTTGAATCTAATTCACCCAACTGAATTCAGGTGGTACTTAAGCAGCACCTGAAGTACATTTAAGATGGCTTAACACATTTTTCCTTTCTGTGCAATTCATCACTACCTCCAGTTATAACCAAACATTCTGCCTTCGACAACTTAGCCAAATAATTACTATGAGAATGAAATCTCTAAGTCTGCTGGGACTGAAGGATAAAAGCAATTTCACCTTCACTGTACTGGTGGTCACAGTAAGAAGTTTCTCTAAAAAATACACTGGCTAAAGAAGGGAGAGAATTGTCAAATTCACAGACCACTTCTATTCCCAGGTTATTTTCCTCTCCCTGTGATTTCTTACTTTTACAAACCCACTGGTTTATGAAGAAAAGTGTGTTTAAATTTATGCTCCCATAAATGCTTTTCCCTTATTTTTATTACAGAACAGTGTGTGATTATAGGCACAAACACTTGCTTCTCAACAGAAACCAGGATAGCATGCCAGCCTGCCATGAAGTGTTTGTTCCTTTCTACGCACCACACCCACCCAGATTTGGTAGAAACAAGCCAAGAAAACCTTCATTGCACAAGACTACAAAGTCACCACATTGACTTAAATGTATTTCTTCTCCATAGCAAGAAAGTAAAGCAACAGAAGAAAATGCACCTAGCAACACCTCACTAGTCTCCCACTGACAGCCAAGAAAATGTTCTCTTAATTTCCACGATTTAGCTACCTGGACAGGCCATTTTACTACAGGAAACCCAACATTGTTTCTTGCTACATTTTACCAAAATTTAGAGGCTATGCTTACTATGCTTTTAACAGCCTACGTCTCTGCTACCACCTCCTCTTTCTAATGTCTTCTGCTGACTCTCAGAATGGAACTTTATTTTCTCAGCTTGTACAGTAACACCTACTGACGATAATGCTCCCTTTCTGCCTGATAAAGCCGTAACATATTTACATTTACAGTCTTAGATACTGGGATATCTCCGAGTTTAGGTATGATCCCTAACTAGAATTAAACATTTCTGGGTTTTAACTTGATCTTAAATGATTAAGACTGGGAAGCTTTAGTTCCAAACAAAACAGGAAAAAAACTCAACGAAACAAAACCAAATATCATGACAAAGAAGAATCTGATGGAGGGTCTATAAAACAAAGACATGAGAAGGTAAGCAAGCTATTACTACTTACTCAATTTAATGATAACAGAAGTAACCAATGAAACTATCAGGAATCAATAAAAAAACCACCAGAGGAATGGAAGTACTTTCTCCACACAACACATAGTGAAATCCTACAGTCCCTACCAGAGATGTTGTGGAAGCTAAAACTGTATGAATTGATGAAGGACAGATACTTCTATTGATAATTATTAAGCAAAGGTTCAGATTCAAACCTTAACTAAGGAAGTGTCTAAAACAATGTTTACTAGAAATGGAGTGAGATCGTATTACTAATTGACCACTGTTGGGGATGAACTCACTAGAGGTAGACCAGACCTTTACACTCATCAAATTAACAGGCACAGATCAACTCCACTGAACTTTAGAAAGCTGGCTGATCTTGCCAAATTTCCACCACTGAAGATGGCAGAATCCACAAAGTGGACTGACATTGTATCATAGGGATTATATCATCTTGAAAGAAAAATGTCAGGAGATATAATCCTACAACAACACAACGCCTTCTTAAAAAGCACTTGTTCACACACACATGTGCTCTTGTGTGGAAAAAAGTACAAAAATCTAGACTGGGTCACATATGCTAATCATAGTCAAAATCGAATCCAATAGAGGAAGAGCAGTGAGCTGAATTCCTGAATTCTAATCTGATGTAAATTGTTGAAACTTTTATTTTTTGATTTTCATGCTGTTAGAGCTCTGGAGTGTTTTGGTAGTTATTCATAAAGTGTATCAGGATCAATATTAAAATTTAGAGCTCTAGAGATGACAGGTATTTAAGGTCATGAGTAGCAATGCAGAATCTTTGAATCATTGTCAACCTGAGTGTTACCAAGCTATTGTAAAAACAAGGGCAATTGCTACATGTGCTGGCAGGTTCAGCTAGCTCTGTCTCTATTCAAATGATGACCATTCCTGTGAGAAATAGCACCATATGACAGAGGTAGTCCTGGAAAGAAGTTTTTAATGGAAAACCCTATGAGAAATTTAAGCTAAGGCTTTGAGCATTGCTAATCTTTCTTAGTTTACTCATCAATGCAAATCACAAGGAAATGAAAGCAAAATGTCTTACACCTTCTCTACGAGCAGACACATCTTCACCACTAAACTTCAACTCATATATGCACTTCCACATTTCTTTACTGCCTCCAAGTCACTGTTTGCAAATAAACTGAATTTCTTTCCTACTAGTAAAAGCTGTTTCTTTTTAAAAGGTAAAGGCTGTGTATTATTGTTTCCTAAAACAACAAAGAGGGAAAATAGAAAATAATTTTCATAGTAATTATGTACATGCACCTGTATTTTGGTGGGTTTTTATGTGGCATTAAACATGCCAACTGCATGTTTAGATACCTTACATGTAAACCATTGCAAAAAAAAAAGACAATAATAATGTCATTTTTTGCAGATCTGTCATCAAGTTCTGTGAGATCTCAGATCTTACAGGTCTATGAAAAGATTGATAAGAGTTTTGTGATAAAACCCTCTTACTTTACATTTTTATCTCCATCGTACACAGAAGGTTTAATCTTGGAATAAGGTTTACCCATGATTCTGCATGTAAGCAGCACAGACTTGGTAATGTCTCTCAGCCCAGACAAATTCCATCATAGGTACCCAAGATCCATTTCAAAACAGCTTACATTGTTTTCCATCGTGGCTTTTACAAGAAACTCTTCTGAAACCTAAGTGCTTTGAAACTGTTCTTGAATTTCAAACCTAAGTTTATTCATGAACAGTTTACACCCATGTGCTGTAGTACCAGCACTGTCTTTAATCTAGACTAGATCTCCTCATGCATTGGAATTTATTTCTACAAAATGTATCAGAGTAGGCAAATCCAGTCATTTTGACTTTTCATCCAGTTTCCTATTTATTTCTGTATCTTTAATTCACCTCTCAAATTTTCTTCTAAAGCCTTGCAAGTTCCTGAGATCAAACTAATGAGCCTCAATGACTTATTGTCACTTGTTAAACAAGCATTCCAGGTTTGTGAGTCTCTCACAACTTTGCAGAGCAGCAAGATCAGCATTCTTATTACGAGGCCTATGAGTTTGTGTGCCTACTCCTGTGTGTTACTCTAAAATGGAAATCACCTAGTTTTCTTACTGTAACATATTTGACTCAGGAGTATTGTTTTCACCAAAGGTCTGCTGACTTCTATTTTCACATGTTCAATCTCTTTACCTCCACCTCTACATTCAACATCACCATTTAATAAACTCAGTTATTTCCTCATCCTAGGTGAATTCCAAGTCACCTCCAATTTCTACGCCTTAATTCAAAGTACAAAAAGTCCTATTTTCCTTAATAGGTCCCAGGTTTTGACAGTTAAAACAACTATTTCCTATAATGTCATAAATAGCTTTAAATGGTGTAAACTCACTACAATGACTGAACTTAATGTATATGTAAGATACCACATAAGGTAATAATTTAATGTGTTATCTATTTTTCTTGTGCTTCTATAGGTTGAGACAGATACACATCTGGTTCAAAAGCAAATCAGGAGTGTCTTTTTTTTAATAAATAAAAAAAGGCAAGCTTTTGGTATCATATTTCTGTGAGAGGAATTAATACATAGTTTATTTTGTTTTAAGCTGGATTTTATCTGAACCAAAGCTAACAGTTAAAAGATAAGTGTCTTCCTATTTAAAAAGGCAAACCTGTGTGACCTGGTTTTTCAAACCCAGATCAGGTTCAAATCCAAACAATGTATTATTCAAATGGATCCTTGACACAGAGGTTGATTTAAAAAAGGTTCCTGCTCTGATCTATTTCTCCCTATGTGCTTTCAGAGTAACAATCACAGCTAGCAACATGCATATTGACAGTATTTTTCCAGTTTGCTTACGTATTATTAAAAAAGGTTAGGAAACAAGCTATCAGAAGAGTACACAATACTTATTCATACACAATCCACTGAAAAAGGGAGTGAAAATGCTATATATTTAGATATATAATACACCACCTTTTACATAACAGGTTGCCCATCCAATACTTTAAACGACTAGTTTTAATTTAACTATTATTGAACTGCCCACCCCATCACCTCATTGTGCAGCTCTCCACATGGAACATTTATCCACTCACCACAGACAGAGCCTCGCACTAATCTCCTTAAATGTGGTCTCTCAGGGAGGTAGCGGTATTTGCATCCAAAGATACTGAGGTTTGAGGTGTGATCTCCGAAGAACCGGAGCTGGCGGTATCTCTCCCCACAACGGTAACAGAAATTAGTGTTACATTGTGAACAGGTCATGTGGTCACACCCTTCTGTTCTCTGGATGTGGATCTGTATGAGTGGGAAAAAAAAAAAGAAAATACTATTTTTTCGCCTTCCCTAAGCACAGGAAAGTAGACACTACCTGGTGCAGTCCATGCACACTGGATGAGAAACCACCACAAGCAACTCCCCGTTTAACTCAGTATTTGCATTAGTTAATACTGCAGCTGTCCTAAGACAATACTGGTTTTCTAAGGCATGTTTCAGAGCATCAATGAGGAGTTGTTTCCAGATTTCCATACATACTTTTCTCCTTCTTTGTCTAAACACTCTTTGTATCAGATGAGAATCTGAGGGTTCCCTGCCCTTACTGAAGATTTGTTTTTATTACTGAAGTAGACACATTAGCACCAAACTTTATTAAAAATAGAAGCCGCACAGTAAATATAGTTACGAACTCTGTTTGACCCCTTCACAGATGGCTTTCCCTCTTATGCCACCTGTGGCCCCACTCCCTATCCCATCACCATCAGGAATTGATTTGGCATTTTGTAATAAACATCAGAAAGACACTGTTGTTAGAGTGAATGATTTTTAAAGTATGGGATTTTTTTTTTTTTTTTTTAAAAAAAAAGATTCCACAAACCATACAAAAGAATTACACCAAGCTTTCATGCCCCTAATACAGCATGAAGCTGGGCTGCCTAGGTTGTACATCCATCTTTCTGCTGATTGCCTGCATAAATAGCTCCATTCCTGTACCTCCATGTACTCTTCTGCAAAACTGGTATGTTTACCTACTTTGCACAGATTTTGTAAGGCTTCAGTTTTAGTTAACAGTTCTGAAAGACTTAGGAGAGAGGGTAGTCCTGGGGCTGAGTATTTCACTTGATCAACTACATGTACACAGCTACTTCTAAATCTTGCCAACTAATAATACAGCTAACAGGATGGTAAACACACTTTTCCTAGCTCAAAGAATTGCTAAAGACCACCCCCTGTCCTGACACCACGCTCCACAGTGGAATGGTAGATAAAATTACCTAATAACTGGGGTTGGAAGTTACCTGTGGAGGTCATCTGTTTTAACCCTTAGCTCCAAGCTGGGCTAACTTCAAAGTCTAATCGGATTGCTCCAGGTCTCATCCCACTAGATTTTAAAAATTTCTAAGTACAGGTACGTCACAGTCTCTTTGAGCAATGTGTCCCATGCTTCACCACCCTCCCTAAGTATATTTTTTCCTTTACATCCAATTAGAATTGTATTTGTTGAAACTTACAACGGATGAATGAATGCTTCCTGAAATTCTTATCCATATTTACATGTATTTATTTTTCAGTTAAGTACAGGTAAAGACAAGGCATCACCACTCAATGGCTCTGCAAGCACCAGAGATGCTGAAAGCTCAGGTACAACTGAAGCCTCTCACCTTAAAAGAGGCTTGTGACTCCTGGGGTATCTGACATTCCTGAGAGGGTCAAGTGTGCTTGTTCTCTGGTGCTGATCCGGGTTCATCTGGGATCTGAGAAATCTTGCTCACCCAAACAGTTACTGGAACTGGCACACAACAAAGTTTGTTTTCCACCAGCAATACTTCCGGTAAAAGATTCTAGGGCTGATACAGTTAAAAATGGTTCCAGGTACACCTGCCAACATCCCTGTGCCTACAATAGTGATCTCAGAACTCATACTTCTATGCTTTCAAAAGCTTCTTTTACACATAAGAGGGGGAAGACATTCACAAAAGAGAGGATTGGCTATAGGGCTATAAAACATTACTTTTCGTAGACAGGTATTCCAGTGGACTTGCATTCATCCCATAGAAGGGATGCAAACAGACTGACCGAGCAATTATCCTCCTCTACCCCGAGGAAGCCTGCTGTATCAGGGGTGCCCTGTTTTCCAGAAGCACCTGAAAAAACACCATTGCTGATGAGCTTTGTAAGCCACTTGACCTCAAAACTTTTACATTTAAGCACTGACTGCAATCAAAGTTGGAAGAAAAGTCTACCCAATACTGTACCAACTTAAGCATGACTTCTGAAACTACACACTATTTTCTTCTAAAAGGGGTACTGTCAGTTTGACTTTTCCTTTTACTTTTCAGGTTTTATACGAAAAAAATGTTGACCCTACTCATGGAGCCATAGTTTATTCAATTCTTATGAGATCAACTTAAATGAAATTCAGGAACTTGAACAGTAACTTAATAAAATTAACTTTAAAATTTAATTCCAATTAGTTTTTCATGGGATTGAAATTCAGACAGCAACTATACAGAATTTTGTTCTTTTAGAGGTACCTTTCCTTATCTGCTGCTTCATTGACACGTCTCCATCTTAAAAATCTAAATGAGGGAATTAGATCTTATGACACTAACTGGTTGTGTTGTTTTCTTTTCTTTTTGAATCAAGACTGTTGAATTTTCCTTTCTCTTCTTCAACTTACCAACCTAATCTATTAAGTTACCATCCATCCTAACTGAAAATCTGTACAACCCTGAAGTCTATAAAAACCCTAGATGCAAACCAAAACTAGTTAGTATTTCAAAAATAAATTTATTTTCTTTAGTGGCAAGAACTTCAAGGAGCTGCTGGTAATAGCTTTATACATTCTACCATCAATACCTTTTAGAAATATCCACCTCTTGTGACTTGAGACTGCCTGTCACCCTTCTACCCAGACTTTCCTAAAAGCATCCCAGCTCCTGTTAGCCAGGCACCACTCCTATATCACTTCTGAATCTACTTGTTTCTGCTCTAAATCCTCCAGGCACACTGTCCTCTTAAAGCATAAAGAAGTTGATGTGGGTTTTATTTCCTTATGGACACATATTGCGATTACACATACTTTATCTTTGCTTCTTGAAAAACTAAAGTATTCGCCAAAAGTTTTTTAATGCTTATCTGCGTATATATAACTGTCTTCAAAAGTTGCAAATTTGGAACAACTGGCTGTACTTGTCTACATTTTTTGTTACAAAAAACTTTCCTTTTTTTTTAGTGAGAAGAGACTTCATTTCAAAAAATGAAATAAAGAAAGAAAACCACTGTAGAAGCAGGGCTTGAACTCCCTATCATACAAACACAGACTGACGATGCCAGATGAACTTTGTATGATTCGGTCACGCTGCTTTCAAGCCTAAGACCTGACATCTAACCAGATCAACTTCAGCTCTGGTTCACATGGACATACCTCTCTCCCCTCAGAATAATCCACTGACATAGATGGATTACAAATCTATAGGTTGGGAAAGCGGTCACTGATGGGTCAGATATCACACAAGTGTTCCCGCTCCAGTGGCAATACTACAGCACATAGCAGGCAGCCAGGGGAATGCATGGGGCCAGGAATGCAGCCTGCTATAGTTAGCTGTGGCTGTGAAGGGTTCGCTGCCTTGTAACTGCAGGCTCTCCAGCAGCATGTGAGGGTGGAGAAGGCAAGGTGAGAGCACTACGATGGCAAGCCCAGTTCCTGCCTCCAAGCATTCAGTAAGTGATACTGGCTTCATCCTGCACCTAGAGCCTGCTCAAACCCAAAGATGTACCCTCACCTCACAGGGAAAGGTTTAGTTGTTCAGAAACCCAAGAATGGCTCCCAGAACAAGAGGTGTGAAAATTACACATCAGTGGCAAAGCACACAGATCTCTGAGCTTAAGGAAACAACTGAAGTAGCACAGTGGCTCTTTCAGACCCTCACTTTATCCCCTCTGCATGTTAATGCCCTCTCAGAAATTTTCCAGGGAAACTGCTTCCAAGAGATCTAAGGATGAGAGGGGCAATTTCTTCTTCACTTATTCTGAAGAAAACCTGGTGCATAGCTTTATCCCTTCATATACAAGCAAGGACTCTCCTCCCTCCAAAGGATGAGAAATAATTTGCAGAGCACCTTTGAAAACTATGCCCCGAGTTATTTGATAATGCTCATCTTAATCAGAACAGTGAATCCACAGACAAGCTGTACATACTCCTTGATTTGCATTGACATCCTTGTTTACTTAAAACTCTGCTGCTGTTTGAAGCTTTCTAAGCTAGAGCCATTGTCTGGCGATTCCTCAGACAGTGTTGTTTTTGAAATCTGTGGTAAGATAACACCAACATAAAGTACCTCCTTGGTTTGCTGTACTGTAAAAACACTTGTGGAAAAGGGCATTTTGCTGCAAACATGTTATTGCAAGAAACTGTAAAAAATAAAGCCCTAAAACAGTAGTGGGGAAAGACAAATAAAGCTATAGATTTTATGAAAAGGCATTGAATAACATGTAGCTAATTTGCACCCATTAGCCAGTTCCTTGAACAAGACCAGCATTTTTTGGACAAGGCATGTTGAGAAAAATTATTTACACCGAGTTTCTCAAAATGGTGTAAAATAAATTTGGAAAAGGCTCTATTAAAAAATATGTCAAAATTAATTTATGATATAGTTTAAAGAAAGTAGCATTTTGTAGTATTTTCATACTGACACATAGTCACAACATGACTCTACAATTATATATTTTGACAGTGTAACATTTTTATTTCCTTTTATAAGTGTACCTTAGAGACATCAGGTAAATATAAGCTATTCCTATTAGATACACTGAAGCTGTGTTCACCTACAGGAAAAAATCATGTTTAAGCTTATTTAACAGTGCCCGCTAGTATTCACATTACAAAGGATTATGTTCTTTCAAAGCACTTACCAAAACCACTGAAAAAACTTGTGAATATTTGCCTAAGGATCTCCCTATACACACACGGTAAGAGCGTACCCGTTTTCTTCCCTGCATGTCCAGACAAGATAATTGCGCATTCTACTTTTCCATGGTACAGCCTCTTAAAAGAAAGAGTCTGTGCATATATCTGTTTGTGTGTTTATATAATTATCTGAAGAAGATCTCTCTAAAATATCATCACAGTTTACACTGTAATCAGTATCACACTCCGGATGTTACCAGTAACTTCACAAGGTATCTCAGTAAAGGAATTCTACCACTACTGAAGTTTCTACCTTTAATTTCCATTAGCTTCAGTTTCAGCACAAAGATTGAATTCTAGTATCTTGACACAATTTAATCTTGACTTTTCCTCAATCTGTTTGTCAATTTTGGCTGCTGAAAATTTTTGAAGAACCTCTTTCATGTTTTGGTTAAGTAGAACACATGCACATCTCCAAATAAAATATGCTGTCACCTGAAACATTGCCTATGTGGATCTGTAACAAGGATAAATCAAACAGTATGCTACTGACTCTGCTTTCTCTGTCATGCTTTATTTTATTTGGAAATAGACTAGTCACCCGGTTCAATACCATTTTATAAAGAGCTTTTGGAGGGGGTGGCTGGAGAGAGAGAGGAAGACAAAGTATTAGCTCCAATCCTCGACTCCAAATTGTTAACTGTTGGTATGTTTATCCCCATGTGCCCAGACACCTATTAATGGTTTGATGAAGAATGCAGCATAAGATGTATTTTTTATAACTACTCAATAATTGATTAAGAAAGAAAAAAAAGAACAGTACCACTAACCACAGGGTAAGTGGTTCTTTTGATTACTTGCCAGTTATAGATTTGATTTAAAAACAAACAATGTGTTGATATAAACATTTTGGAGGTTGTAGGCAGGACGAATTTTTTTTTTTCTTTGCCCCAGAATAAAAATATCAGGAGTGGGGGTAGCAATACAGTTTATGAAAAGGTTGAACTCCCTCTTCAATATTCACTTCATAATACCACATTATCAGAAAGGACTTGTTAAGAAAGGTTCTTTTTCTGTGCTAGTTTCATAACTTTCCATACTGCCTCCCACCATACAGGAGGTTTTATTTGCTTTGGATTAAGAAACCTAAAATTTTTTTGAAATGAATAGCCAAACTCATGTGACTTCAGGCTTCAAAATTAGTGACTTAACCTACGTAAGTTTCAACCATCCAGCCTTTTCAAGACAGTGAAAGCAGTTGTACATTGGGCATTTTAAATTTAAAACTTACTAATGATAAACACATTAGGGTTAGCAGTTTTAGTTCCTTTCTTTTTCCAGCTAGCAGCCCTCTTCCCTCTGCTCTTCCATATTCATACTTTTTTGCTTGATAAGTTTTCTTCTTTTTTCAGACAACTTATTTGTTACATCATTTGCATTATCACAAAGTCTGAATCCAGACATAGGTCAAAGAATTAAAAAGAAAACACATACTTCTGAAGCCCCTACTCTGAAAGGAACAAAGTTTGTAAAAGTATTTTACTGTCAGACATCCCAGAAAGTGAACATTTTTAGAACTGGCTCAAACCTATCAACTCTTACCAAACAGCAAGCTGTTAAAACTCTGCTAAAATGTCATGTGTGTGCAGGAGGAAGGGTAAACAACCGATTGCCGATTTCAGAGCTTTCCAAATTTTTCTTCAGTGTTTCAAAATCTTTCAATTTCAAGCTATGGCATCACAGGCATTTCTTTCCGCAAGACACTTAGTAAACTGATAAGCATTCTCTGATTTGCACAGGGTAAGGCTCAAGGTGTGACAAAAGTGTAATTCAGACATTTAGAAATAAATCTCTCCATTCAGTATTTATTTCCTACCAAATGTTCCAGTTTCGTTACTTTGTCCTCTCCATGAAGTACATGTAGAACAAGTTAGGTTCAGATTAGTTACTCCTTTTCAAACAAACAAAAAGAAAAAAAGAAAAAAAGAACAGCCTCCAACCACCGTGGTGCTCTTAAGGTTTTGACTTCCTAAACTGTCAGTAGCTGGAGGTAAGTGCTGTGGAAAAAAAAACCGTGAACAAACATAATGGCCACTTTCACTAAGGGCAGCCAGGGCAGGGGTGTAGGGGGCTGTTGCATCTCATTTGAGCAGTGGCAAGTATTTCCTATCCTGATAGAGATTAATGACATTTTTTAGTGTTTAAAAATAAACTAATTCATGAGAAAGGCTTGTGAAGAACTGATATTTAATCCTAAAAAACTTCTGGTATTGACAAATTTTAAAGTCTCCCTTACTTAACTGGTTGACAGAGTACTTTCTGCCTTCGAAATTGAATTCACCCAAGCTCTTTGGAAACCTGACAAAGGGCATCATGTTTCTCTAAAGCTTTCAATTTCTTTAAAACTTTATTTTAGGAATAATTTATTCTATAACACACATTCATTATAAGCATACATCAAGGCCTCCCTCTTATGATTTCCATAATGTTTCTTTTACATGCAGAGGTTCTGCAGAATCAGTACAGGAACGAGCAAGTAAAACATCAGACCTGTTTTTCCCCAATGGGTCATTCACAACAACCCACACAGCAAGCATGAATTTCATTTCCAATGCTGAGAAGAAGCTACAAACATTTACTTTAAATACATATCTAAATGGTTTGATTCCACTAGCTAAAAGCCAAGGGAGAGCAGCTCACCTTGCATTTTGGACACTTCTGGGCATTCCTCTGTCCATGTTCGATTTCGTTGGCCCAGTGACGCAACAGCTTGTCTCCCTTCTTGTATTCTTTGCAGTTAACGCCTTCATGCCAGGGAGAGTGGCACTTGAAACACCAGACAAATTGGCAAGATGGACACTGGATCTGTACAAACGAGAAAACACCACAGGTTTGCAAGCTGGCGCTGACCCAGCTGGAAAGCCTGTTTTAAAACCTCTGCTCTTCAATTAAGAGAATAGCTGCGCAGCAAAGGCCTAGCATCTTTTGAGGGTCCATTTTAAAAATGCAAGAAGTTGTGGAAGCTAATTTATTCTTTTTAAAAGGGAGAAAACACAGAACTAATTGCTAAAGCCAGGAAAGGCCTCAATCAAACAAAGCACAAGTAGCTCGGTTTAAGCATAGAAACCGCTTCCTAAATTCACCATGTGTCTCAAATGCCAAAAGGCAAAATCCAAGAAGCTTATTCAGTTACCTCCAATACCTGAGTGCCACCACCTAAGAACCAGCAGCCAGTTTTCCGTGCAGTGGATCTCAGTCTTCTAAACTTCACTGCCAAGGCTATTACCAGGGAGTACCTGACCTTCTCACGGGGCTCCACAGAGCCCAGAATGGGTTACGAAGCTTATATTAGACATGGTCCTGGGAAAAGGGGCCAAGAGCAAGGCTCTCAACCAAGTGCCACAACTATCACCTGGAAGTTAGGCACTTCCTTTTGATTGTGTAAGGGTGACCTGAGGCTGTGCCACACAGCCCGCTTCCTACAGACCACACTTAACAGCAAAAAACACAACCCAAACTCCTTAAGTTGAGAAAGGATCTATACTTCCCACTCCCTGGGTTTTAAATCATTGCATCAAACAGGTACCACCATCACCACGTCTTCCTCCAGAGTCTGGCTTTTATTTTTTTTTTGCAAAACAGCTGTGGCAGCTGCTGTGTTTGCAGAAGCAATAAATAGAAGCACATTGCAGGTGCTATCTGATGAAAGACAGGCCTCCTACCTGAATCATGGCTAGGGAAAGCAAGAACTTGATGCCACGTTAGACTGGCAGTTCTAGGCTCCTGCAAAATCTTCACTTCTGTTGTGTTTGGCAACAAAATGTCTCAGCCTGAAAGGCTGGAAGGCACATCTCCCAAGCGATTGCTGAGCCCTGTCCACCAGCTCCAGTTGCAGCCCATGCCTGGCACTGCCCTGGCTTTGTACCAGCTAATGGACAGGACTGAGGAATTCAACCAGCCAAAAAAAGGCTTTTTGGTTTTACCTGTGTCCAGACCTGGTTCACCACCAAACCACAGACGTGTGCTGGCCATGCATGGTGTGGGGGTGCTGCTCAGGAAACTACATCCTAGGGTTTGTCACGTGTGAAGCCCCCAGAACACATTTCCAAAGTCCTCACCCCCACCAGCTGCTGTGCCCTCTGCTCACACATGCCAACCGGTGGTGTGCTGCCTTGGCTCCAGTCAGAGTCCAAAGTAGGTGCTCTGAACTCCCTTAAGTATTTTTCTGGGAGGCAGCCAAAATGATTATTTGTAGGTGCAATTGCTACATCCGTCACTACCAGCATGCTAACACAAAGCTGATCTGATCTCTGATGCATGACTGAGAAATGAAACCGTCTGCTACCTTTAATGCTGTTCCCCAAGTTCTATACACAGAGACAGCATTTAGGTTTTTGCCTTTAATGTTTCACATTAAAAACATAATTGACACAATGGCTCAAGCTGAGCATTTTTATGCCCCTAGCTGACCCATTTTTCAGTGGTTGTCTTTAACTTCACCTGTAGAGAGCAAGGGGTTTTTTGGGTGGGTTTTTTTGGTTCGTTTTTTTTGGTTTGTTTTGTTGTTTTTTTTACGCTGCAGCAGTGTGTAACAGTCATAGCTTCGTTCGTATAAAGTGATGCACTAAAGTCTGCGTAGCACTGTTTAACCAAGTAATTTACCTGTAATAGTGGACTATATGATGTGCTGCTCAATGTGTCACTTCAGCTTACCTCTTTACGTCAATCCACGTTTACAGATCAGCAAGTGCAAGAATGGGAGTTAATGGTGAAAAGAATAATTTTCCCACTACTCATAAACCAGCACTTCCCCCTCCAGGATCCTTTGCCTGGGCATAAGGCTAAAGCACAAGGAAGTGAAGCAGCATCAAGAAATCAACAGATTTTCTTCTTATTACACCACATTAACATTTTAGTCAGTTACCATCTAGTAGTCATTATCTTTGTAAAAAAAAAAAGGTATGTGCATTTAAGTGTTAGAATACATACATTTCCTCCATATCAAGCAGACTCAAAGAAAGCATAATATTAAAATGGATGAAATTCAGATATACTGTACGTGGTGCAAGTATGACTTACTGCGTTCTATAGCTACAAGGTGGTATTTTTGCTAGAGCATGCGGTAAGATACCTCACACAGAAGAAAACTGCACTTATTTCATTGACAGGAAGCATGTGATAAGTTACTGAAGACACAGGTAGGCAGCAAAGAACCAGGAAAGGACAAAGAATAAAACTTGCTGTAGGGGAACACCACATTAAAGCTGCAACATGTGCATTACAAACATTATTACTTTTTGCATGAAAACACAGTAATGTCTAAGGCCAAGATAAAGTATAAAACAAAACCAATACAAAATATAACCAGTGCCACTTCTCTGATTTGTTGGTCTACTGGCTAAACCAAAGAAAACATGCTAATCTACATCTCTGCTTCCCAGATGAATTCTCGTAATAAATAGTTTAACAGGTAAGAGGAAAATTCCCACTCTGAAGAACCTAAAGAATAGCAGAGTTATTGCTACTAATCAAACTAATGCAGAGCACTGATCTATGTTTCCACAATACTTTACAAACCAATGCAAACAAGATAGGTTAGGTTACTAGCTGCTATTCTGCCCAATATCTCTGTATCTTTTTTTTTTCCCCTCTGAGCTTTGAATTTACATTTTTCAGTAACACATGTCACAGCGACCTACTGCTGGGAAGACAGATTATGGCAAGCATTGCATTGTATTACTCAGTATTTGTTATGCCTCAGCCAAAGATGGAGTTTGTAGCCATAATTAAGTGTTCTGCAACCTGAAAGCTTGTATCAGTTGCAGTATTCAGACATTTGAGATAGAACATGAAAGTTAAAAAACACAAACCCAAACCAACAGATCTGGGAAGCTGCAATTTGAAGTTTCTTTCTTAAACAAAATGCCAACATAATTTAAAACATAAGTTTTGTGAGTTTGGTTTTTTGTTGTGGGGTTTTTTTTGTGTTTGTTTGGTGTTTTTTTTTTTTTTTGGGGGGGGGGGGTGGGATTCATTGCAGGCTCTCTTTTTCTACTGTAT
>JAVJGI010000062.1:58897998-58934983 GCA_035590275.1 Ibycter americanus
GCAGGCTCGCTTTTTCTACTGTATCATGTATATAACTGCAAGAAATACAGCAACCACCAGGACATATATCTAATCTTACACACACTCTGGCATCAGATGTTTCCAAATATGTTACTTAGAAAGTACTGACATACAGGATGAGGCTATAACCACATGAACTCCGAATAACATCTGTTACTATGAATGGCCCTGACTAACTGAAGTAAACTAGTGGGAACTGGCTACATCTGAACCAGGGTTGGAGTTCCTAGTTTCCTCTTCTGCTTGCCACCCCCGACAGCAGCTTCCTCAAAACCAAACTGGTAAGTAGTTTTTACATTTTGAATGGGCCACTTGACTTCTGTTTTTCAATACTGTCTGAACATACATTAAACAGGCAAAGAAAACTCTGTTTTTAAGTACTCGTGAACCTTACTTTTCTTGGAACTAGTGGTCGCAAAACAAAACCCTAATGCAGTGTGGATGCAGTGCACCCTGGATGCAGTGTGACACCAGTGTGCTTAAGAAACAGCAACATAACAGGGCAATTACAGCAGTCTTTCAGATTCTTATTCCATTCTTTCTCTGCTTTTCTGAAAGAAAAAAAGTCAAATATGATTTCCTTTATGCTTCAGTATTAGTGCATGAATCACCATAACAAGGACACAGAAATGCTATCTACATATAATTTAAACCAGTAAAATATATTATAGTCCAGCAAAGCAGACAAACTAGATCTTAAAAAACCCAGAACATTAATGTAGGGTTTTTTTGAATATGTTTTTCCTCACACAAACATTTTTCCATTTATTTTATGCCTTCCATTTCAGTTGATCAGAACAAAGAGGACGGATATATACACAGACTTCTATGCTATCTGGAGGTCAGCCTCCCTTGAAATAGAAAAGATGACACAACTTCTCATGCTAACCCTTTTGGTTCTCAGCTTTCTGAAACATTGATCTTTGAGACTAACACTCTTCATTTTCTTAGCTAGCCCTTTTACTGCAAACTATTTTAACTGTCATTTTCCTCACCTCCGAGGAAAAGACCCTTCAAAATTGGTAGGTAACTTCAACACAAAATACTGCCTGACATAATGATAGCAAAACTGACTACACATTAAAAAAATATTCTGAGAGCCCTGAAGCTGCAGAAAGCTTTGTGGGATTTTCTGCTCCTTAGTGAAATGTTAGATATATAACAGGATAGCCAAATTAATCATGCAACTAACTGATTACATTAATTACAATCTCTAGCAACAGCTACATAGTCACTTTATTCCAAAGTAAATACAGGCTCCTGCCAAAACAGCTGCCTCCTCCTCTTCACCAACTCATCCCCACACTTGTACCAGCTGAAAATAAGCAACAACAAAACAAACAGATCTTGTATCCCATTGGAGCTGATCTTTGATCCAGGTCCCAGTCTGAGACCAAAACATCAAGATGAGCAAAAGCAACCTGGCAGAAATGAACAGCTGAGAGCAAACTGGGAGAGCACGGCAAAATCACATCTGCAGCAGTTCAGGCTCAAGACAGATTGAAGTGACATGTAGTCATGAAGGTATGTGCTACTCAAGGTTAAAATCTGATCCAAAAAGGGGGGAACTAATTGATATGAACTACACAGATACGCTCTATCACAGCACCTTTGCAGGTATAAATTCCTACTACTTCCAGAGCAACCAGTTTCAGAAACTCGAGCAGTTCAAACTAAAGGGAGTTCATGTAACAACTGCACTGAGAAAACATTACTGAAGCCAAGCACTCAAGCCCTTCTTTTATGTGATGTGTACCTCTTGACAGAAGTGAACAAGAAAACGACATTATGAACCGCACAGGCTGACAACGCAGAAATACAGTCCAAGAATCAAGAATTGCTTCGTCATGGCAGATGGCAGGTCATGGAATCAACATTAAAACAACAGATGA
Organism: Ibycter americanus; assembly: GCA_035590275.1. Taxonomy (NCBI): domain Eukaryota; kingdom Metazoa; phylum Chordata; class Aves; order Falconiformes; family Falconidae; genus Ibycter; species Ibycter americanus. Next base: position 58,899,912 of record JAVJGI010000062.1, read on the forward strand.
AATCCAGGCCTTAGGGGAACACAACCATCCCAAACCCTCATACAACAAGCCAACATACTCACCCTTGCGCAACCCATATCTGTTCCATGCATAGGAAATGAACCACCAATTTTTCAATTTTTGCCCATGTTCTTTGCACTTTGGCATACCAGCTTTGACCAAAGGTTTATTAGGATCTTGTCTACAAAAAAGTTTTAACGCTCCCACTTTAGGTCATAAGAGAGGAGGCAGGGGTATTTCCTTTCTTAGAGTCGGATCCATTTGTGATACAAATATTTAATATAGGAAAATAAATAGTCACACTGCTGTACTGTGCTGTCATAAGTGGCACTAATGGGAGAAGAAAGGTTTGCATAGCATATTTCCCCTTTCTTCCCCTCCTTCTCTCCCAACATACATGTACCAACTAACCTTCTAGGCTTAGCACACTAAGACTTTGATCTCAAAAATTAAAAACAGCAAACTGAACTGCTGGGCTTAGATCAGTTTAGCTGACATAGAACAGCTATAGTAAGGAAAATTAATCTACCTAATAACTTTGCTACTTCTTTAAAATTAGATATTATTTATAATTTTAAGTAGTGTATCAAATTTTAGGAATGCCACTAATAACATTTTTAAAGTATCTGTTCAAATGGGTTTTACAGTGTTTTTCTGTTGCAGTGTATAGGGCAGCAAGAGCACTGGCACTGAGCCCCTGTGCACAGTGATCCTAGTAGGCTTATGCATAGACTTTCCCCACACATGACTCAGTTCTTCTGAAGGCAGCACTCCAGTGCCGGCACAGAATTCATCTGGTGCAAGTGCTGTTTATATTGCTTGCATGTGAATACGTGAGCCTCCCAGTCTCCAGTCAGATGTCTCCTATGCTATATGCAGAAGAAAATGAGTCTTTACCTCCAAAGAGCCTATAATTCAAGGCACAGACAAGATACACGCAAGCAATCACATGAGAATCTAAGAACACTAAGATAACAATGGTTCACAGCTACATGTGTATCTAATTACTCACATATACAGAATCTCATATACAGTTTTCTTTTTAAACCTTACCCCTGCAGCAAAACATTTGCTTGTGCTAAGCTTAAAGTAAGTCACTAGAATTATACCTATGCCAGAAAACACCACAGGTTCAGAGAGTAGGCTGAAGCCCTGAACTATGATTGTCCATAGTTTGCTATTATTTTCCTAATTATACTTCTGCCCAGCACCAACCAGACATTCTTCCAGGCAACATCCGGGCACAGCTAAAAGGGCACATTTTGCCATTGTCTGCTCCCAGGAGCCTTGACCTCTGCCGATCAGAGCTACACACAATGCATTACCACAGGACCAGGGACCTGCTTCTGGCTTGTGTTATTTCATGCATCACACAGCCTCCTATTTCTTCCAGTTATGATTTGTAGGGTAGCAGTGGGAAGGTTTTAACTATAGCATAAAAGAGCACTGGTGGACAGAATAACCGATTTTACACCTTGAGGAACAGTCTCAGAGTCAGCATGCCCATGACACAACAGCTGCACCATCTCTGACCTACATTTGTGGGACAGTAACAGCTTCTGACATCTTGAAAGTCTGCTGGAGAAGCATTACAACCTCTCGTCTACCTTGGACTCTACATCCTGTCTGCATCTGAGGGAATGCTAAGCAGATGGGTGAAAGAGAATGGCTGTGGGCAGAAGGAATTTCACTTGCAGTTTCAAATTTCTCCACCTCCATGTAAGATGCCAAAAATCTGAAAATGTTGAGTCCCACAGACCGCGTGGCATATAATTCATGCACTGCACAGGTATACATAAACAGCTCATAACTCGAGGTTAGCTTTACCAAGGTTTCAACTCCACTGAACGCACAACCTTCTACCTTTTAATCTCCATACTGGGCTGAATCTTATACTGTGTAATTAGGGCTATCTAAACAGTCATCTAAACTCCTACTAACAGGAACTGGTTTGTCCAGAAAAGGCCAGCTAAATCATGAAGTTAACCACAAGAAATCTAGTAACTGGATGGAAAACTAACACAGAGCATGATGCTGCAGACAGATCCCTCATCTTCTGGAACTGAGATGGACCTTCAGCAGCTCAAAGCTTCTAATTGTAATCTTTTGCTTTTTATCTTTGATTGAAGTCACAGCATAAGCAAATCTTCTACTGAAGGAAATTCTATGAAAGTGGGTTTTTCCAGTTTCTCAAGTTTCTTGTATTATGAGTGATGAGACTACAGGAATGTATAACCTCTGGTAAGGGACTGAAGAAAACAAAACCAAGCAGCAGGACAGACAACAGCTCTATTTCTAAGGAAGGAGCAAGCCAACAGCCTAACACCATAAATGCCCAGAATTCATTTGCCCAGAGTTTCAGGGAGAAATTAACTTTGCTAGAGTCGTTTGTCTAAAATTATCAGTTACAATGACAACTCCCCTTCCCTAGTCTCTTCTGACTGTGACCATATTGTTTGAATGTCAGAGAGAATACATTCTTTAAATTAGAATGTGTGTCAGGACAAAATTACGCCACCTGCCAAAGAAAAAGGGGTTGCAGTTCAACTGCTTGAACTGTTAGAAACCAATTACGTGGTTAATCAATTATGTACTACAGACTCATATTCCTAATTACAGCTTGCACATAGCACCAGTGATGCAAGAAAGCTCATTTAATGCCCACCAAACGCTGTCCTGCTTTTGTAGTGCCATCTAACCCACGGCCCTGGCAAGCATGCTCACTTTGTATTTGTTCTCCAATTTGGCAGGGGTAGGAATGTGGCCTCTCCTCCGGAAGGTTGTAAAGTGCTTGCACTGAGGGCATGGCTTGGTGCTGGAGTCAATGCGGCTGAGTTCCAGGAAATATTTATACTTGATGATGTCGTCATGGGGCAGGTTATAGAGGATAGTTGTTTCATCCAGGTGTTCGCTGCACTCTGTGATCGGGCATTTTATATCCGCTTGTCCCAGCTGCACCTGTGTATGAAAAAAACAGAAGAGCTGTATGACCTTTTGCTTGGAGGAATTAAGCAAGCATTTGTGAATTTTGTGAGGAAATTTAATTTCAAGTACTGTAACAATCCACAGACTATCAATCATATAGTCTTAAAATTATTTTGACTTAGTCCAAGCACACTGCAGTTTCTCCAGAGAGTATTTTCAAATCCAAACAGAAAAGTTAATTACTCGTATGACAACTGCAGTTATTAAACATATAGTCTCAGTGTATGTACCATGACTATGCACTCCACAAAACCAAAACACAAGTCCTAACTAGCAGCACCCATCCAGTGCTCCCTGCTTTGGGTGTAATGGTCAGCACTCCACTATCACAGCTCATACAGGCTGAGAAAGCAGGCAATGGAAACATTCATATACTATTTCACTGCAGAAACTGCTGGGAAGCACAGCACAGAAAAATTGAAGTCAATTTAGGATCATCAGAGTCTAACAGCTCTGACTCAGTGCTAGCCCTGAGTTGGTTCTGTGCCTCTGCAGTCTGCTTTCAAGAAGCTCCTTACATGCCACATTGCATGCACAGAAGTGTTAGCTGAGCCTGAGGGTGACCAAGGGAGTAAGTTTACCCACAACTCAAAGTTGGGAGTTTAAAAACAACCCCCCCAAAAAAACCACCTTAAAAAACCCCATAAAAACTAAAAAGATGACCACAATAAAAACAGGCACAGAAGCAAGCTCAAGGTTAACAGGGCTGAAACTGTTGTTGATCTAGTAAGTCCTGATGGTCCCAGGCTGATCCATATGGTCATATATCCACAATACATTTACAGAGATCCCGGATCTGAGAAGAGCACTGGACCCAGGTCTGCACCCTTCACACTTGGCAGGCTTTAAGAGCTCAGACTCCATGCCAGAACAGCAGATCCCACTTGGTCTGGGAGCAGCAGAGTTGCATTTGCTTGGCACTAAGCCTGAGTTAATAAACCCTGCTGGATCTTGAGAGTCTGCAAGGACGCAGCTTGAGCATGTTTGCCTCTGCCTCCAGTAATCTTGAATGAATGAGAGTTGACTGCACAAGTGGAGCTGACCACCAGCCTAATTCCCTCTTTACTGAGTATCTGCACGCAGAGAAAGAGAGGTTTAATAGCGCACCCAGCATCTCTTTCTAGGAATTACTGTTTCAAGGTTGGCAAGTTTGATTTCCCTAGGCTGCTTATTCTTTAACATGCTCTGTTACGGGAATCTGTCAAACAATATACTAAATATGATAGGAACACCTCAGATTTGGATGCAGATCTCACTGCTGCATAGTGGTACCAGGAGACATCAGAGACTCCACTAATGCAATATTTAATCTACAAAAGGAGGAAAAAACCCCAGAAATCAACAACACAACCCTGTCATTGCTGCTTCAGCAATGGAGCCATATGGGCTCTAACTGAATGATAATTTAGTCAGGAGCCAGAGGATTAGGAGTCATAACAAAGTGATATAAAACCCAAGGCTCATACTGACTTCAGGAAAGTCCCCATTGCTTTATTCTTTCAGCAATGTAGCTAAACCTAAACAGAGTGAAGAGGTTAGGTGTATATTAGAGAGAGAAAAGCAGGGTGAGAACAGTGGCAGCCTGTCCCAGACTACAGCATGGCAGAGAATGCCTCAGCAAGCAATTGCTGCCATGGTGCCCTGAGCAGCCTCAGCTCAGGGTGCAGGCAGGTCAGGATGGAGGCAGAGGAGAGGCAGCTCCTCCAGCAATACACTCAATCTTAGGAGGGAACTTCCTTGAATTTCATGTTCTAGATCTGAAAGATGAGCAGAGTCTACCACCTGCAAACAAGGCTAGACTCAAACAGTTTAGCTTTTTCATGAACCAGTAGGTACAGGAGGGGTATGTACCCAAAGGTATTAAAAAGAACACACACACATACCCCAAAATAAAACAAACTGAAAACCCACCAAAAACCGCAAACCCCCACAAACTATATGCCAGGGTACGTCCACATTTTATACCTGTAGGACACAAATTCACCTATAGCAGCATGTGAAAACAGAACTCAAGCATATGACATCACTAGAGTGACTCTTCTCAGAAGAATCACCCAGTACATCATAGAGCTGTGCTTAAAAAGCAGAAGATAATCAATCCAGCACTACAGCACTCAAACACACTAAAATAGGAAAACAAGTTGCTACAGAAATATAAAAAAAAGCTATTGCACTACTGCAAAGATTAGTACAAGCTCCTCTTTAAAGAAGTGCAGGTACAACCATTTAAAACCAAATAGTCAAATTAATCCCATCTACAACTACTTCAGGGTTTTTTTTAAGCATTAGAGAAATACTAAGAAAGGCAAGTCCTTTTGCTAAGACTACAACAGAGTAACACTTCACAGTCAGAAGGCACATTATATCTAGCATCTAAGCTGGTACTTAAGCAGCACTGCTTATATTAAATGCTAGTTATAATAAACCTGCATTTATAAAATAGAAGGAATACAAAGCTGTACGCTTGCTGTATATCATGCCACACAGACTATGATTAAAATATGTGGTAAGAGTCAAGTGCGGTTTCAGTGTTTATTTTGAAAATATGTTTTACACCCACTTGAAGTAAATAATTTTTATCCTCTGTAATATTCAACCTTTCAGGTTTGGCAAAGATTGATCCTTTTCCTGTGTTTTGAATGGGGCTGAAGTGAACAGAGCTGCTTTGCTTATTAGCGTAACTTCAATGGAGCCTTGTCATACCAAAACAGTCTATCTTTGTTTGTGCACTAGCATCAGCAATTGATCTAAGTACAGCTTTAGAGGTAGGCTGTTAGGCTACCTGCTGCTGCAGACCCAGGAGGTGCTACAGATGGGAAAGAAAAAAAAAAAATCTCTTATAACATGGGTAAAAATAACGAGTTTTATTCTTTTCCTTGATTTTTCTTTTTTGAAGAGCCTAATCCTTCAATATCAGCTTATCATGATGTCAAACCCCTGAGTTTTAAGAAGTCTTTGAATTTCAAAATACCATTGTGTATCAAGAACTTCAGAGCTCCCAGTATGCACAACAGCATGGTGTATTTTCACAGCATGAAGAACGACTCAGGTATGTCTAAAAGCAGCTGAGCTACAGTATAGTATTAAATGTCAGGCAGCATCCAGTTCTCATGCCCAGCTGTGCTTCACTTCTGTCAGGCATCTCAGGAAGGGCTAGTTCTGCTTACAATTCACAAGGAGAAAACAGGCTCTTGTGACTTTCATTCTACAAAAAGGTAACATTTAAACTATTAGAAAAGCAACATGTACCTTCTCCCTCCACTTCCTGACATCTTATTTGAAAAGATTTTCTGGGCTGGTGGAGGCGGCGGTGGTGGGTATATGTGGAGGACAGCTGAACCAGACTCCGCATTAGTCCACTTACTGCCCCAAAATGCAGTGATACCAGCAACAGAAAACAGAAACAGATAGCATGGTACTTTAAGTCAGAAAATTACTTCTGCCACTGGGCTTTCTTTTAAAGGAAATCTTTGCTAGCTACACAGAAAACGAAGTTCAACCTACACCACAGAAGCACTGATTTATACCTGTCACTTAGCTTGGCCCAAGCTGGATGTCACATAACCTGTGCAGGCTGTACTTGGGCAGCTGCATTACGCTTATATTTCTTCAAGAAGGGGCCATTCTACTTTAAAAATAGACACATACAAATGAGCATTTTCTAACTGAAACTTTACTTTTAGATCACAGATGCACAGGCTAAACAAACCAGTAAATTGTTCTTACTTCTCACCTATTAATGCTGAAATCTAACAGTGCCATGTCTAATCTGCACCTCTGTAGAGAAATTTAATTTCTGCCAGTGCACTAAATTCTCCCCTGTAAACTACCAAGGATGTTATGCATAAAAAATTTTTTGGAAATGCACAGATGCAATTGAGGAGACAGGTGGGTCCACAGGACCTTCATGTTCTACAGGGGAAGAAACAAATGGATTAAAGTTCCCTTCATTTATAAGTAAAACGCCATTGCTTTCTAGTTCACTGGAAACATTGCTCTTTCATTTTTGCTGGTAAGTTGCAAATCAGTGAAGAATTACTGGTCTTGTTTGTGAAGCAGAAAGTGTAATTCTGAATCTGTTTTCTTAAAAAAAAAAAAAAAAATCATGGAAAATACTTGAAGGGCTCACCATGGTTCAGGACTCCACAGAGGTAGGTGCTAACCAAATGAAATCCAAGTAGACATGACTCAACAAGTGCAAATCTAACACACTGCAAACTTTTACTAAGCATTTTGCACCTGCCCTTAAGGTTGGATTTTATGACCGTTTCTGTGGTTTGAGTACTAGCTTCAGCAGTCCGTATTCCCTGCCTCTGATTTGCGCTGGTGATATCCTGGCATTCTCCATCAACCTCCTTTTTTTTTTTTTTAAAGAAAAAAAAACAACCAAAAAACCCCCACCCAAAACCTCCTATGCAACAGATTCTCTTTTTCAGTCCATCTGTTCTCCCTCCTTACTGTCAGACGGTACAAATCCTCAGTGCTGCAAGACAAGCAACAACCAACGCTAGAACTAACAGTAATTGGCTTAGGGGCTACTTAAGTTGTATCACCACCAAATAGGAAAAGAGACTGGGTTTCTTCTGTGCCACTTCCTCCACTGGACATCTTCACGCAAGTTCTTGCCTGTCATTCATTATTTCACAAACTGTACTCCATGGGGTATGTTCCACTTTTATTCCCTTCTCAATACAGCAGACTTACAATAAATTACTTTCTGAATTCCTCTCTCATTAAGTCACCCCACTGTCTCCTCTGTCAGCCACCACCTGTAACTTCACTCTAGTTGAGCACAGTCAAGCCCCCTCTCAGGAGGGAAGGGCTTCACTAGCCTTAGTGGCACGTATACTGCTGACCACAAAAGGATCCAGAAAGAGTTCAAAGTGGTGAGGATCTCCTGCACACTGGCACTGAATTAATATTTGTTATATTTTTTAGTTTTAATTCATATTTTCTGCTATATCAGGGAATATCCAAGTGACCACCAAAACAACTAGAACGACCAGTCTTTCTTCATAGTCAGTGGAGAGTGAGGAAGGCAATTGAGGCGGTTCAAAGAAGGTGGCAAATGTCAACAGTACCTTTAAGATGTCTAGGAGAAAATAAAAATAAAAATCTCACTTTTCCCACTTCTTCCAATCTCAGGGATGAAAAGTAGCCTAAGAAACCTCACTTCTCCTAGCATCAATGTCTGACAGGTGCTCAAAGACAAAAAATCCAAAGAATTTCTATACATATTTGTGACAGATGTCCATCTTAAGTTGTATTTAAAACGGCCATTTATTATTAAAAGTACAACCAAAGACTTCCATTAAAAAAAATAAACTATCAGATTTCTATTGTGTCACAAGCTCATGTAGACCAACCCCAAAAGGGTCCATCAGGATGCCCTCCTTCACATGTTCTTTGAAGACACAAAGTCTTTGTTCTCCTTTTACTTTAGTACCAAACACCTGGCTGAAGCTATGAATGATGTGGTGCTTCCTGCTCCATGTGACATTCAGAAAGAGAAAGTCACTTGGGCCCGTACGTTGCAGGCATGAACAGACACCACCTCTTCTAGTCACACTGCTAACAAAATTTGCATTAACTGTCACATTGTCAAAATCAAAAAAAGACACAAAACAAAGCGAAGTCTTAGGGCCTTTGAAGAAGATACCAGTATCTCATCCTTCAGGAGAAAGGCACTCAAAGGTAAGAAGCTGGGAGGGAATCACAGCATACATAACCGCAGTCCAACCACCACCTGTACATCAAAGGTTTGACCTTTCTGCTCCAAAAGCACGTCTTCTGAATGCTTTACAACACATATTTAAATGTGGCATCAATTTAAATTCTCAAAGCTCATCTAGTTTTCACAACCTCAGCTTTCAGGAGCACACTTACCCAAACCCACATCCCCAGGGGTGCTGCAGGATGGTGCAGGCACACACCAGTGAGGGCCACAGCTGGCACCACCCGCGTGAGTGGCAACCAGAGTGGCTTTAGCCCCAGAAACCAACCAAAATCTTAACTGGCAAAACTGGCCTCTGCAGCCTGCAGCAAAACCCCAAACCACAGCATCTGTTTCCCATTCACACTCTTCTTTCTCCCTCCACAGTCACATATAGCACCCTCCGGGGTGGCGGGGGATAAACTAGCAAGATATTCTTCAGAATATACCTAAACTCAACCAAAACCTTTTTCTTAAAGGCCTCTTGATTTGCTTTCTCATTTGATTGCATGCTGGCATGAAGCTCTACTCCTTTTCCCTTCCTTCCACAGGACCAGGTGTTACCTGTTCACACAGATTTGATATCAACAGGAATATTCAGTTCAATTTGTCCTATTCACATAGGGATAGGATTTATAGAAAATTACTTGTAGAAAAATTAATACTGAAATCCTCCTTCACAAGACGTAAGCAAGTAATTATCATCCTGCATGAGCTACCTCTCCATGCTTTCATCTCCTGTTACTTTCTCTAGCACCAAGTAAATTAAAAAAAGGAAATGATCTTACCTCAGTAATGTGTTTAGAAAAACTACACTGCATTAAATCATGCCTCTGTCTGCTACTATTCATCGAACCTAGTGCATGTCATTAGCATGTACAGAGGTTACAGGCTTTCTACTCTGTTTCTTTGGCATCCACGGTGAGCTGAAACCCACAGCAGAGACAATGGTTAGTCCCATGGCCAGACAAAACCCAGGGCTGGTACACCCAGACAGCTGCCCACTGAGCTGGGACACTCTCTGACAAAAAGGCACACCAGACAGATCAGCTGGCAGAAAGCTTTCACAACCTCTGGGAGCCCTGCAGTGTGCAAGATAAAGCAATCTTTCATCTCTCCTCCCAGGGCACGTGGGGGCAGAGGCAGGGGGAAATCTCAGTGGAGGAAGGTAACCTGGGAGGAAGCATGGAAGAAACTGCAAACCTTGGAGGAATCTGACCCAAACCCACAGGAATCTCAGCATTCATTAAAAGGAACAAGGAAATGCACAAGAGCTTTCTTGTTTTGTCCAGGTATGCATATTACCAATGCTAGCTAAGTACAGGTATGCTAATTTTTCTATTCCTTAGAAGACACGTTCACTTTTACTAAAAGACCCAAAGGTGTCCATGAAAGAATAGCTTTGAGGAGGGCAGACTGAGCTGGATACCTGCCCTTTTTGGGGTGGAAAAGAGAGGCAGTTGCTCCTGCCTAGGAGTGGGACCAAAAGAACCACGTTAAAACTGAGCAGGTGTGGGAAGGAATTACAGAAAGGAAGCAAGGGCCAGGAGACCATCCGCATACCACGATATGCTCTAATAACCTGACCATCTCAGGAGTGAGCCCTGCTTGCCGGAGCTCTTCCATTAGGAAATACAAGCAGCAAAGAAACAAGACCTTCATAAGGTAATGGTTTGTTGGGCTTCCAGCATTGGAATAAAAACATCACAGCCAAATAACACAGAATCAAAACAAGCCACCTCCAACAGCTGATTCCTGTAAAATAAGATAAAAATCTATCAGTTCACTCTTTAATTGACAACCTTAATTTCAGAGCAAAACAGCCTGTTCTCCTACAGCCAGCATAAGACTTGTAGAAACTGTCATCTGTGTTTGAATTTGTTACCAGCCAAGCCTAACCCAGGTCTGACCTGCACGTGTGAGTGCTCTGGTCAGGCACAAACTGCGATAGCCCAGGCCAACACCCTGGGAAGGCAAGGAGTTAACAGGTCATAAGAGGCACAGCGGAAGCCCCCTAGCTTGCAGCACTGGAGCCTTCCCCCTGCCATGGGGCAGCACCCCTCACTTTCAGCATGCCTGACCTCCCAAAAGCAGGAAAGTCATGACACAAGTGTTTACTGTCATTCATTGAAATACTTACCTCAGAAAACAATAAATCAGAAAGAAAAAGCCCACCAAAACACCCCAAATCCTATTCCCCCTTTCCAACTAAGGAGATTAAACCGAAGTGTGCTCAGTTACTTGAGCAGATAAGTTTTACGTATACGCGGCTCTCTTACAGGAGCAATGCTTAAAAAGGTACATGGCCGTTTCCTTGCCTCACTTACAACAGGAAGTCCTGAACAGTCAAACTCTGACCTTCACTGGGTTCAGACCGGATTAACCCCGATTCAGATCAATTCCAATGGAATAATACTGTGATACTAATTATTGTTAATAGTTAACAACTAAATCCTTTCCCATGCTTTTCTTAAAGACAAAGTTAGCACCCATAAACTGATATAGAAGAGTGAAAATACATGGCTTCAATCTTCATTGAGAAACACCACTTCAGTCTTCAGGTGGAGCCAAGCAAAATCCATCAACAACAGTGACAATTTATCCTACAACTATTTATGTTGAAAAAGAGGAGATCAATTAACTCATTATTCTACTTAGAAGGCAGGGTCCCAACCAGACACAAAAGCTGGAAAAGGCTCCTGAGTTCACATTTGCCAACCAGCATTCCCCTTTCAAGTAAAATCGGGCCCAAACCACCATATGTCTGCACAACCTATTCAGCAATCTTGCATTCATAGAATCACAGAATATTTGGTTTGGAAGGGACGTTAAAGATCATTTAGTTCCAATCCCGCTGCCATGGACAGGGACACCTAAGTCTCTAATGTATTACTGAGCCTCTAACACAGATATCCAGCTGGCATCCTCAGCACTAGTTTAGCAAACTTTTGGTTTCACCAGTAATGGCTGCTGTTATGTTGTACCCACAGACATACTTCATGGTGCTTAACTTCCAACTGAAAAATGCTGTTTAGCATAAAACAAAGAAAAAACTCTCAATCAAAGGAAGGAGGTAGGAGAAGTACATTCCCACTTATCTCACTATTCCATCCCAGAAGATGGCTACAAAGCCTAATAGAGAGTTGCCATGAATGTGGGTGATGACTTAAAAATAGCAAAAACTTTTAACATAAATCTTTCAACTGTTCTCTTGATCACCCTGATCATCTGCATTCCCTGGCCTGTAGAAAAAAGGACAGGCATTTTATAGCCATTCTTAAACTGTCCTGCTTTCCTTAAGAAAGCTACCTACAACTATTTAGTTTCCATGTCTTTACTACGTCTGAGGTTGTAGGTGAGTTTTCCTGTGCACATATTAATAATCCATGTTTTCATTCTTGACCATCAGACATGAAACCAAATTGTGCCCTCTTTACTTAATAAATTTAATACAGAAACAGCAGGGTTTCATAGGTGCACGCAAAAGCAGAGGAAAGCCTGAAAAGTACTTTTTCACTGGTAGGAATGATGGTAACATACCTCATTTCTAAGATTCAAGGTGGAATATATGAGGTTAAAATACCATCACTTGCCCTCCCTTACAAAGAAGGTAACTGAAATTTTCTTATGCAATCAAGTTGTTACAAAATAGCTAAGATTTGAATTATGACTAGTTATTTTGCTCTGCCTTCCTGAAAAGAGACCTATCTCATCCTACCAGTACCTATGCACAATAAACAAAGCTGGTTTTGGTGAAAAGTTATGCTGTCAAAGCTACCATAAAGTGAAATGAATTGATAATTTTTACATAGCCTAAGCGACAAGAGGGCAAGTGTGCATGCTGACCCATTTTCAGGGATAAATACTTCCTGGGAAAGGCTAATGGACAACGGACTTCCCATTTGCTCCCCACATACCATGATTTGGACAAAGTCCAGACACTATGCCAAGGTTCCAATTTCCCATGACTTTATGAAGTTATTTCTCATAATGCACTATGAGTTTAAACCATACTTTAATGCACATTTAATGCAATTATGGATACAGCCACAACAGGGAGAAAACGTACAAGATCAAGTAGTGCAAACAGCACAGCCTTCTCCAGGGAGCTGAGGCAAAAGCTCATGCAGTGATTCTGATCCATACTTGAAGAAGTGAAAGCAAAGCAAAAGTGTCACCCCAGTTAGGAGTGAATTACATATCATCAAACAGTTAAACTGTTACCTAAGATACCTGAGCAAAAAACTATAGCACGGATGAAAAATCCTCTTACGAAAGTTGAAAGAACAATTCTGCCCCACAACTGATCTAATCCAGTAGAGAGCTGCACTCATCTAGCACATAGTGATTTGTAAACAGTGGATTTAACAGCCAAACTAGCAGAGTTAGTTGTTCTGCTGATCAAACTCTGGCTGTAATTTGGAGATTGTTACTGTGTCTGGTCAGTTTCCCTGAGAGTCTGCCAGAACTGGGTCCTAACTGAAGCTGGAAGCCAGCTTTCACCTCGATTAATGGAGAGTGTTTGTGTATTGATTGCTGCAGACCTTGTTTGTCACAAGCAGCTAGAATCTTTACAACATCACAAAATCATTAGAAACAGCAAAACAATGGGGGAAGCAGACACGGCAGATGTTGTACACCAGGAAAAACAAACCTTAACTGTTCTCAGAACAATATATTCTGCTTACCACTTTTTCATAAAGCAAAGAAAACATGAAGCAAGCTCATTTAAATTCCTAAAGGCAGTTCTATCAGCTGATTAGGCTGTTTGAATATTCATTTTCACATCAGGTTTGCCACAAGAGAAGAAATTATGACTTCCCATTTGTTCTAAACTATCTTAAAAAAAACCCAAACCAAAAACCCCCTCATGACTTACTCACCTGCTGTTTATATAAATAAATCTATGTTTAAAAAGAAAATATAACATAATACAACCTTTACTACAAACCCTTTACTAGTTCAAAATGTTGATATGGATTTGACAAACCTGTATGTATTTGACAAACCTGGGAGCATGTAACATGCTCCAAGAGCCTGCTTTTTCTGTGAGGCACGAGTGAAGAACAGAGGTAGAGAAAGTCAAAATGCCCCTGGCTAAAATTTCAGAGTTAACAGTGAGGAAGAGAATTGATTCTTGCAAAAATACTGTTGTGATCAGATAAGGCTGTGGAACTACTTGCATGTAGGAGAAAAAACACAAGGTGAAATAAGGCTTCCTTTCCTCCAAAAGTGATGTTTTTAATCACTTTTGCTCCTTTGGGTGTAACAGTCCCAACCAGTGTGTGAGTATGAAGATAGAAGTTGAAGTAACTGTTGTAATCACTGAATTCACTTCCCAGCGACCACCCTTTTTGGCTGGTTAGAGAGACTGGCCTCAAACAGAAAGGCCAGTCTCTACTGGTTCTACAGTCTCTCTACTAGAGACTACTTCTACCCACACAGACTCCTCTGTCTGGATGCTGAGCAAGGCTTACCCTGTATCACTGGGAGTTTAGCCCAAGATTTACAGTTAAGTGACCAAACACCTACGTGGGCCTGAGAAGTTTGGGGAGCAGGTCCAGCCAGACCTGTCACATATCCACGGGTCCAGGTATCCCTCACCAGGTCTCAGACCCCTTCAACCATTCCATTAGATCAGTCAGCCAAGACTGCCATTATCTGACTGCACCCTGCCTAATGGCTAAAAAATTATGGAAGAAGTCAATACAGTTTTCTCTTCTCCCTCTCTGCTTTAGAGAGCAATTGTGAGGCTGCAAGGGGAGAAGATTCAGCTAGCTAATATAGCCAACTGAAGTGTTTTTAATTAGTTTTCCAATTGATTGGGCAGCTGAATTAATTCTCCCTGTGACATATGATCGCTAGTTCGCAACCCAAGAGAAAAGTGGGAAACACATACCCAAGGAGAGAGACTTGCAGAGGTAGCTGGCCACCAGTCATCTTACCTGTCATGTCAATCTACACCTTCAGATCATGTACCAGGTATGTCTCATGTTAACTTTGTTTACCTTTAGAAAGCTACAAGCCTGAAATGTGCTCAGCAGCTCCCCTCAGTAAAAAGTTAATGGCAACTACAGTACCAGGGTCAGAGTGCTGCACCCAATCCCTCCTCCACCTGAATCTATGTATCAATATTTTCCGCACACGTGTCCTAAAATTACTGTTCTTCATAAAGTAGTCCGTATTTTGGCACAGCTATGCAATTATTAGGTTTGTGAGTACTAATGTGTATTTTCCCATTCTGTGTAAGTACTCAAAATGCACAATGGCAGGCATGGAAATCCTTCACTGAGCTTCAGGTCTGGACCCAGCATCTGCCCTGACACCTGCCCCACAGCCCTTCACACGGTCTTCACACTTTCCACTTCTCTGTTGGCACTATTTCTGTTCTCTCAGCTGTATCCCTGAAGGATACAAGAGTCTTACCTGCGAAGCTAAATCAAAGGGAATAGTTATGAACTAACTAAGCTTTTTAAGATGAAGAAATGCATTACTTGTAATGAAACAACTAAGTCAACTTAGTTAACTTTGGACCAAGAAGCAGGGAGGAATTCTACCAACAACTGTCACACATGCTACAAAACACTGTGAAGCAGTTGACTGTAAGAACAAACCAATGATTGTAGAAGACACCCTATGAAAGGACACACCTCATTAACTTGAAATACACTGGAAAGAATTTTGACTAAATACAGTTCATTGTTCTGTTCCAAAAGTAAAGCTACCACCACCAGAAGCTCCAACTTAAAAATGGTTATGGTAGGAAAAACTGCTTACAATTGGAGAAAAACCACTATTCATCATTTCTGTAAATACTGCCTATTTCAAACTTGTCTAACATTCCCCCCGCCTCTCCCCAAATAAAATAAAAAAAAAAATCAAGGATTGACTATGAGGGTTTGTAGAGTGATGAACAGGTTGTTAAGATACCTCGAAACACCACTTCTGCCAGCATTAAACTTTTTCAGGGTTCCAGAAACTGGGTTCCACACTGACTATTTAAAGATGCAGCTCCATTCCTACCAGTAGGTATCAGAGTTTTTAAACCACCGCCACTAAGGACTGCAGCTTGGGGACCAGGAGGTGGGGAGGTGAAGTGAGGTGAAGGAGGTACCAAGTCAACTCTATCCATCTCCACTTCTGAAACCACAGACTCCAGTAGTAATTGAATTCAATACTAGTTGAGGAAATTCTAGTTTCATTAATTATTTCCAAAGAATATATATAGCGCTCAGTGGCAGAGAGGTTAACAGGTAGGAACTGAAGCAGCACAAGAAGCTAAAGGAATCATTACAAAGCACAGTAACAGAGAACTCAAGAACAAGAGGACTTGTGCACAAGGACACGCATCTCTCCAACTCCAGATTCTGCAAGACCAAAAAGAAAGGATTGACAGCTTTCATGACAGACAGGCAAGAAAATAAAGAGAATGCTTGTTAACAAGGAGACAAAAACTTTTCGAAAGTATCTGACTTAGCATTTCATTGATATTTTCATTGAAATGGAAGCACAGCACATGATATTAAACACCACTGATCTGTCTATCCAAATACAACCTCTCAATACTAGTTACGTTTCAGATTTTCAATGGGATAAGGACTACTTTTTATTTTAGAAAAATACCCCAACAGTCCTTCCAGAGCAAATACTTCTACTAGTAGTTGCAAACTGCAATTACCCTCTATGGTTAAGCAATCCCTGACAACCATTTGCCACCGACACAAGCTTCTGTAGAGGCCTGGCTAGCTGCAGTCGTTGAACTTGGAAAGGGGAAAGCAGTCATGGCTGCTCTAGCTTGTTTGGGGAGAGGAATAAGATGAGAAAGGAAAATTCAGGAAAAAGAAAGAAGAGACACCCACTTCAACCTTTCCTAGGAAGTCCCTGCCTTTTCCACAAGTCATATCTTTCCTCATTTGCAGTTTTTCCCTGGAACAGAACATCCTCTTGCCTGACATGCCAGGGGAAAAATAAATTCTACTCTTCAAAATTTTCTACCTAATTCCTCTCACTTTAATAACACACACACAAAGGCTAGCTACCCTCTGAACTGCTCCTGCTGCCCTGTACCTTCATCCAGGGAAGGCTCTCCACTTGTAAAGTCTCCTTTTAACCTGCACCTGTTCCAAACAGTGGGAGCCGCCACCAAGAGCTGCTGTTGCTGCCGCCCAGGAAACTGCTGCCCCAAACCACATTGATTTTCTGTGCAAAAGAAAGTAATATCTGTATTTGTGACTTTTGTGGTTTTGGGAGCTCATCCAAACACCAACATAAGGAGGCACTTGTTACACTCTTTTCAACAAAATGCTGCCTGCAGCAAGGGAAGCTCATAGCATCCTTCTGCAGAACTAAATTCTGAATTGTACCGACATTTCCCTAAAAGAACCAAAACATCGTTCCATGAGAACAAACACAGCTGTGTTAAATTTCCCAGTAAATTCAGAAATTGGGGAATTTCTGTCCACATGTGCCTACTTTCGTTGTTCCCCCCCCAATATGGTATAGGTTTCTGAACCATCATCAAAGCTGAGATTTTCCGGCAGCCCTAGTGGGACAGAAAAACAGCTTGACAGTGCCCAAGAAAGGACTTTCCCTGACAGTTAAGACTTCGACTACTTGTTAAAACAAGTCTCAGCACCTTCCCTGGTGGCAAGAGATCAGGCTCAGTGACCTTCTTACCCCCTTAATCCCAACTGGATTGGGAAGGATGACAGAAGCATCTCTCTAGAGCTCGTCCCTGGCGCTCCTCCCTGCCCAGGACAATCAGCTGATGTCCCACCACATGCCTATGCAACTCCACCATTCCCTACAAACACACAGGCTTACTAAAATTTTAGTACCAAGTAACTAATGATACTAACATTAAGATGGTACCTCTGAAATTCAGTGGTTAACTGAATGAAAGCCACTCGTTGACTTTCCTCCCTCCCATACCCTATGCATTCTCTACATAAATTGAAGGTGACATAGCTGAAACAGCTGAACGAGTGCATAAATGACTAACTTTTTTGTCAAACTTCATTTGGGAACAGGGTAATTTACCAAATAGCAACGAAAAAACCTCTAAACAAATCTGTTAACATTTACGTTAAAATATAATCCTTTAAAACTGGGTCATTCAGGTAAAACTCACAAATCTGAAAAAGCCAAAGGATGCTTACACTTAAATCCACAAGCCACTTGCTGTCAAGCAGTGGCAAGGCAGTATCAAGGGAAAGTTTAAGAACATTTAATGAAGTCATTTAGATTTAATGAAACATCTCTTATTAAAGGCATAATTAATCCTTTGTTGTATTCTGGTGCATAGGGTATCTTAATTATAAAGCCAGATTTTTAATAATGAGGTCTCTGGAGCCTACTTTCAACCTCTACTGAAATTGGTATTTAGTACAAATATTTTAACCTAAGTATGCTAAGAATTACAGAAGACTGAAGCAAAGACTCATATATAGTTTACATGGAATAAAAAAGTGCTTGAGTCTTTCAACCAATCATTGATTCCCCCAAACAATCACTTACATCTCATGCTTTCACACGCAAAACAATTGTGCAAGTTTTGCACAATGAACAACTTATCACATATGAGGAAGTTGACAAAATTATATACATCAGGAAAACAGCAAACATTTATTAAATTTAGGAAAAAAGTGAGAAACCCCACACCAGTGGTAATTTCCATATACTATGCACATTTTGTGTTCTAAATCTCCAGAGTACAAATGGCTATGATTAAAACTAAGGGCAAATTACAGTTCCATTTGATTCACATTTGTAAAATTGTAATCAGCTAGAAAGAATAGGTTAGCAAGTCCTTCACCACACGGGAAGAATGATAAAACAAATAGAGATCATAAAAGCATTTTTTAATGTGCATCCTCAGCCATCTCTGCACACCAAACCTCTAAAGAAAGCTATTAATTTCTCATTATAACATATGAGCATCTTGCACATAAGAATGTCTTTTTCCTAACATCACCCTGATTTACCTCAAAGCATAGCTCCTAGTGACTTTGCATGCCAAAGGTGAGTTCACAAACAGTCACTGCAATAAGTGGTCATCTGTGAGAAGTCTGGATTTCTAGAGTACTTGGGTAGGATCACCTTGGATTTCCCCACATATTCAAGTGGGATGGAACATTTCCATTTGGAAGAAACCAAGAAAAATTTAGAAATCTCAGTTAGGATTGCTCCATTCTAACAGCAGACAATTAATTGCAACTGTGATACATGGAACATGCTTTCACTCAAGAAAAGCTGCACTTCCTGAATTCACATGGGACTTCAATGACGCTTTCCCCCTTAGCTATGACAGCCAACAAACATCTTATGATGGAAGGTGGTAGATTCATGTCCTACAAGAGACTAGACAAACTGCATACATGCAGTATTCACTAAGGCACAACAAAAGTACTTGTAAGGGATGCTTGGAAAGTAAAACCCACTGAGCAGCAAATTTGAGTGCAGTACAGCAAAGAAAACCCAATCAACCAGCAGAAACTGCTCAAGAGATCTAACCAGGCAAGTGGAACAAAATAAAGTGGAGGGAAAAGCTCACAAGAACAGCCTAGGACTGTTTTGACTGCTTTATTTAACTTCCACAAAGACTGGAGCACCACCATTCTGCCTATTTTCCAAGTGTATTTCCATTTTCTGAGGTGTGCAAATTCAGAAGCAAGAGCTGAAATGTAAAAATCTAAGAGGAAACATGAACAAAGAAAGGAAGCTATATACAATGTATTTATCGCCCCTTTCATGGAGTGATCTGTAGCTTAACTTCAGTATGAAGCTTATTAATTATCATCATAGATATTTGTATTGTTACAGTAGTTGGGTTCATTCAATAGAGTATTTACATGTTCAACGAAATCTCAACAACTAGGTACTGCTTCCCCAAATTTACTCGTCGAGCAAAAATGCATTTTTAGAATTTTACAAGTTTGCAACTAGTTTCAGATGAAACCATATCGAAACTCACCATCTTTTCCCCAAAAAGTTGAGGCAAAACCAATTTTTAAGATAGTTTAAACTGGAGTTATGAGTAAGCATGATTCCAAGGTTTTTCCACTGTGGTCACTATAGGACAGCTAAGATTGATTGGCTATCCTAATTCTGAATTTTTCTAGTTTAAGAAAAAAAGCAGCTGTGAGCAATTTCTCGTTTGCTTGGGTTTGCAACATGTAGTATTAGCACAATTAATATAACTGTTGTACAACTCAAGACATGATATATGCAGATAATTCCTCTAAATCCTAAACCCCCAAAACCAGAATTTCTAAAAAGCGAGTAAGTGATCAAAGCAATAGTATGCTAGATCAACAGTAAATTTCCTACTGCTATGTGATGTGTTCTTTAAACTGGGTAGTGACAGCTGTTTTTTTTAAATAAAGTCCATTTTCTTTCTGGTCTCATTAGTGCAGCCCTACCTGCCAGCTGTATTAATCACTTCCTGCATGAGCACTTGAACACCTACATGGAATCAAAACACCTCTTACTACATACAACACAGCACACAGGTTTAACTGAAACATTAAAGCTGCAATTGAGCAAACTTGTTCCCTGTGCCATCACACATAAGGGTGTCACGTGCCAAATGCTCAGGATAGGAACTCTACTGCTTCAGAGAAAGACTAACTCCTCTTCCTAATGCCCCCCCACCCCCAAACAAATTATGTTGAAAGAGAAACAGAGAAGGAATAAAAGCAGACTAATAGTCTTAATCTCATGGTTACCCTCTTCCCACTTCCAGAGCTTGAGAGGTAAAAAAAGGGAGAACACAATCAGTAACTCTCTGCTACTTGGCAGAAGGGGGGGGGGTGCCTTCAAAAAACTTTTTGTAATGAACAATACAGTAAGATAATCTTCTGTTACAGGCTTTTATGATTTTATACTTCCAAATTTCACGACTGCTCCGCTTTACCACCAAAGGTATCTGTGTAACAGAAACCCAAGGCTATTGAGCTTGATCTTCAAAATCACTGTGTTGAAATCACAGTTGAGTAACAGATAGCATAGGCTAGTCCAGAACTCCTCCAAGCTACAAGAACGCTTCCTATGACCCTGCAGTAATAAGGGGAAGAAGAAAAAAAAAAAAAAAAAGGCAAAAAAACCTGTAATTTCACTGCTATTAACATACTTCAGCCCCGCCCTCCACAGGTGTACAGTGATAGCAAGGAACAGTGAAGAGTTTCTTAAGACAGCTGTAACTGATGTGTCCTGAAGGTTCAGCCTTGGCTTAAGTGTCTCAGTTTTAATGCTACAGAGACACCACCAGTGTAAAGCATGGCCGTTCTCGGAGTAATCTGCTACATGGATTATACTTGCTCAAAAGCAGCTGGACAGACAAAAGCACATGACATCTGATTACAAAGATTCTCCTGCAAGGAAGTCTCTCTCTCCTGGTCGATTATACATTGTCAGGAAGAAAAACAAGACAAACACTCCAACACCACCACAGATGAGTCCATGGCTGAGCAACAACTTCTTCCCCCAAAGTCACATAGCATACAACAGAAGTTAGATTTCTTCCAGTACAAAATCTTTACTTTAAATGGCATTGTTGAATAATCCACAAGGTGACCAAATTAGGCTTAAGCTGTATAAACCTGTACCTTTCCAGAGCACAACTGCAAATACTGTAAGCTACAGGATCGCCATGGAAAGGAAATACCATTTTAAAAAGCTCCTGACAGTGGAAAGGAAGCTCATCCAGGAAAGGGAAGAAGAAAAACAGCAAAAGTTGGAAGCTGGCAAGAACAGAGGTCACTCTCCAGGATCTTTACAGCACTCATTAGATAAGCATATACCTTTTGAAGACGCTCAACATCCTGACATAAATAAAGGTTTTATAACCCCTCAAAAAAACTTATCAGCCACCCATTTAACTTCATTTCACCTGCCTTTTCTTATTCCTTGGGCAGTACATCTGCATTTTTGAAGTGTCTCCATAGACCATTACACAAGATATATGATAATTTGACATATTCCAGATATAGTTCTTATCAGTTTTTCCACCATGGCTTACATACATGAAGTAATGTATTAAAAATCATACACCTTTCAGAAATGCTTTTAATGTTTCAATGCCAGTTGGTGTCAGCATGTATCAGTCTTCATGTCTGTGTAAGGTTTGTTCAAATCCAGAACTAGGCTTATCGTGATCAGATTAGTATCCAATACTGATTTTGGAGCCAAAAATTAAATCAGATAGTGCTTCCATGAAATTTGTCTTCCCAGACAGACTTCACTGGTGAACTCTGAGACACTACATGAAACTAAAACCCTGCAGGAGACCAGTTTAGTCTGGTATAAACCTAACTTAACAAGAATTGAATAAAAATATTCTTTAATGCTACACAGTCTTCAAAGGTGCAAACACATACAGGATATTAAAGACTGGACTTAACACGTGTGCTTGGCTACCCGGCCTCTACCTCTGTGCAAAATCTGATTATTTTCCTTGTGGATCTAGCTTCTGCATAAACTATAAAGAGCACAATGGCTTTAACGAGTTCATTCAGGCAGCTTGCAAGCATATTTTGTGATAAATATAGAAACTCAGGTTTACTGCATCTCAGCAGCATCTCAGCAGCAAAGCCCTCCCTATGCACACCAGGCCAGCCAGAGCCAGAGCCAGAATGGATTTCACCAGAATCCTCAATAAAACACCCTGCAACTACCTCGAGCTATGAAAAGATTACCTTGCAGCCAACATTACCTTGCAGCCAACATAAGCACTTTAAGGATGCTAAAATCCTTCCACAACTTGTTGGATGTTGTTATCAAAAACTGGAAGGAAAAAACCCTTAGAATGACACATCAGGAGATAAATCCAGAATGATGATGCTGCAGCCTGTCCAGTCAAGCATACAGCTAAACTAAGGACCAACAGGAAGACAAAGTGCAATAACAACCAGCTACCACCTTCCAGTAACTTACAGCACGTTTGGCCAACTGGTAACAGCAGTTTCACAAAAAAAAATATAAATTGACAACAAACTCCACACCCAAACCACCCAATTTCAGACACGGTTTTTCAGTATTACATAGCTTTTCTCTGGTACCTTAACAATCTGTTTTGTTCATTGTTTTCACATAAAAGCAATCTGTGGAAACCAAAACACACAATCACTGGTCTTTGCTAATT
This sequence comes from Ibycter americanus, assembly GCA_035590275.1. Taxonomy (NCBI): domain Eukaryota; kingdom Metazoa; phylum Chordata; class Aves; order Falconiformes; family Falconidae; genus Ibycter; species Ibycter americanus. Next base: position 58,922,750 of record JAVJGI010000062.1, read on the forward strand.
GTTCCTTCTCTTATAGCTTTCTTTATGCAACAGCCTGCACGAATTCCCTTGGAAAGCTATTTCACAAGCATCCTCTATAACTTAGGTCAACTAAGGTAACGGCAATGCAGTCTGTCCTGTGCCAGCGAAGGGAGGGAACCACTTGGAAATTGCTCCAATTCAGCCAGATCAGTCTAACCAAAAGCAGTCTTGAAAACACAGTTTTGAAATTTATTTAAAAGCCATGTCTCTTAAAACCAGTGCAAGACATTTGACTTCAGATTCTTTACAGACCAGTAAATGCCAGACACAAAGCATGGTCTGAAATGCACTGTTTGCAGGTACATATTGGGCACTAGAAAATTCTTTGCTGTTTTCAATGGTTAAAAAACCAGTAACAGCAGGCAATAAAACTCTTCCACCATTTCCTCACTGCACTCAAGCTCCCCAACAGAGCACACTCTGAGAAGCACAGGCAGCCTTCTCATCCAACCAGGCCAAATAATGGTGTCACATAGCGAGTCCCTTTTGACAGCATTGAAGGTGTTGGCTTTGAAAACTACTCAGATACTGCGCCCTTCGTCCCAAATTCAGAGACTAGAAGTGCCCTCCAAGGTCCCTCCCTTCTATCCCAAACATATAGGCTCACACCTATTTCTAGCCTCACTTCATTAACTGCAATTTTTATAGTTTGTGTTGTGCCAAAACTTCTTTAGAAAGTTTAGAAAGTTTCTACCTAACTTACCCCTCTTTGCATTTAGAGAGAGCGGTTGTTTCTCCTGCCAGATCTCCTTATGCTAAAATAAACAGTTCTGCATCTGTTCAACAGCCCTTTTCTCCTTGCAGTCCTTCCTGGTTCCTGCCAATTTTCTTAAACCCTGGTGCCCAAGATTTCAAATAAAACCTTGCCACATACAACAGCATCACTTCTCTCCTCTCTCTGCTACACCCTCAAATTGCATTCACCTTTTTAGTGGTTCCATCATTATTAGCTGCTTGTATCATCTGTTGCCGTTAACTCAGATCTGCTGCCTCCTACTAATGTTCCAACAGTCGGGTAAGCTCCTACTTGAAAAATGAAAATCATCAAAAAACCTCTTCCTTGCTCTTTCTCTTTGCCATAAGGACTGATAAAACAAAATTCTCCTAGATCAAAACTCTATACAGAAGCTAAATGGTAAGCTAGTATCAGAAAACTTGCCATCTGGTGCCAGTTAATTATTGAGGCAAGGAGAGGGGACTGCCTCCTGGTCTTCTCCCCTTCCCCCAAACAAGTATCTCAATGCTTCTAAGAAACATGCTTCTAGCTTGTGAAAGCTGTAGTTACAGTTCATTCATGCCAATGCACATGCTAGAAGCATGGGTTACATACAACTTAAAAAAATTCTATATTAATTGTAAAAATAGGCTTAAAATTTTTATGGGTCAAAAGCAGTACCCCTACAGAAACATAAGTTAATTACAGTGGAAAATTATATATTGGAATAGTAATGAATTCATTTTGGTTGTCGTCTTCAAATCGAGTGTATTTTTTTTGTACTTTTACCAAGAGACTGTACAACCAAGCTCAAAAAGAACCTTCACCCGCAAAGATCTCAAAATGATGCATACCACTTTGTCCATGACAGTGCTGTACATTGTTCTGCTGTGCATTTTAAAATAACATCATAATTAACAACAATCCAGGTATTTTGCGTCTTTGAAGGAAAAAAAAAACCAAAAAACCACCACACCACCACCCCCAAAATAAACCACCACAACCCACACAATAAAAACCAAAACCTCTTCTATTGTTTTGAGCTCTGCACCTTTTCACTTGTTATTCAGAGAGGTAAGAAGCAATGAGGAACTTCTTTCCTGCACCAGAGAGCTCTCAAAATATTTCTCTCAAGAAAATAATGATCATACTTGGCACTGCTTGGCTGCAGCAAACTAAAGCTGTCGAAATAGGCAAGATCAAAAAAGAGGTTCCTCATCTGCAAGAATATTCACATTAAAAACCTTGACTTGTAAAACTGCCTTAGGAATAATCTATTTTATGTTATAAAACACTTGGGGATGCTTTAAAATTCCAGCTGGTTGAGAGCTGCTTATTTAATGATGCCACAGGAATCTGACACAGGACTAAATGTGTATCAGCCTCAGCAGCGCTGCAAGGAGCTCAGAGAAACACTCTGGACCATACCACCACACCTGTTCAAGAGCTACACGTGCAGACGCACCTTTGGGCACTGGACAAGCCACGGCTTCCGTCTGGATTATGAAAGAGGAAGTGATGCAAGACCAGGACCAAATTGCAGGTTTGATTTCATTGAGCTCCGATGAAAACCTCCATGTGCCGTCATCTTGAACATGTTCTGTCCCCTTCCCTTGCACTGCCTTTTTGGTTGCTTTGTTCTGACAGGCTGTCACAGCTGCCAAAACAAGTGGCCCTTCTTAGCCACAGACACTTTATTTAGTATTGCCGTGTGGTGGAATAAACATTTGCACATCATGCACGAGAATTAGGTGCTGGGTAAGACAAAAAAACCCACAAAACCAACCCCAGTAAGATATGGTTGTGAAAGGTTACTTTCAAACCAGACCATTTTTTTCTGCTGGTGGATCAGATGATGCATGAGTTGTAAGGAACAAGTTGCAGGTTCGGGTAAGCAGCATTGCCAGCTAAAACGACCATAGACCTTCAGCTTTAGACAAGGTCTGCTCTTCTTGATATAGAAAAAAGGAGATCCAGAACTCATTTTAGATCCTTAATTTACCAGAAGTAACAGCTTGGCCTCATCTGACTAGCTGTCTTGGCTTGGGTGAGGTCCTCATGAAGCATTACACTATGGGACACTTAGGCAGGATTTGCTGAGTTACTCTCACAAAAAGAACAAGTCTTCACATGAAATAACTACCTCACTGAGGCAAAAGCACCCAGCAATGTCCATCAGTAATAGTCACAACTCACTGCAAGGAAAGTTTAAATCTTAGAAACTGGGAAGATGCCAGTAATTTAAAATAAAGTTACAACTCCAGATCATGCCTTGAAAGAATGGGCATCTTCAGAAGTTTGAAAGTTACTCTTAAGTGTTACTGAGAAAGAAATACAGAAGCAAAGCTGAATCTACTTTTGATTATACAAATGGGTGAAAATGTCTGAGGTTGCTTAATTTCCACTGCCCCTGTGTAAGGAAAACGGTGACCATAGATACCTACATACTTTTAAATATCCAGATTTTAATAACGCAGTTCACTTCGGCCACTTTGAGGTCTACATGGCCATGTATATGTCAATACCCGTAAGTCTATAACAGCAACAACATTTAGACAGAAACCCAGTGTTTTATAACTGATTTTCTGCCTTAATCTCAGTAGGATTAGTTCACCACAATAAAATATACTATCACCACCATAACTCTGCCTGGAGTTCTAACATCAACATTTTGTAGTTGGTATGCAACTTGGCATCTAAATACTATGGGGCATGCTTGCTCTTTTGTGAATCTGTCCATTCCAAAAAAACCTTTTAAGTTGCACATTCTTTCCCTCTTTTAAGCTGCACACTAATACCATGAAGTTAACTAAGCAGAGTTTCCAAGCTATTGCACAACTGAGCTGCACATGCACTTGAAAAAGCACTGAGCAGTTTACATACTTGCTTCCATAAGGCCTCTAAAGGAGTACTTCTAAGGAGACAAATCATACCTGGCACTGCACAGGCGCACTGGAATGGAAAGGCATACGGTGTCCTCTCCCCAGAGTGCACTCACACAGTGAGCAACATTAAAACTGCTGAAAGTGTTAAGAAGCCCTCCCCCACCATTTCTGTATCCCCATACAACAGCAATAGCACTGACAATAGTGAAGCCCTTCTTTCTGCTTGTTCAGGAAAGCGGCCACCTCTCAGCACCTCTGCGACGGTGCCACAGATGGTATGCTGTATCTACCTACTCTATCCCTCTCTGCTGCCTATAGGGTATAAAAGTCTTCCAGCAGTCCAGTAAAACATTAACCCATCATTTTCCTGGAAGTTCTATATTTTAAACTGTGTTTAAAATACATTACTTTTTTTTTTTTTCCTTTTTAAGGTTAGATTTATTTCCTGCCTGCTCCCATCCAATAAGAAACCAGAAATAGAGCTAGTCCCATTTCACTTTCTGACCACCACTTACCAGAATAAATAGCCAGTATTAAGCTGCAGGTTTAAACAGAGGCCAAAGATGCACCTCATACATGAAGGACACCAGTCTTCACGATTCCCTTTTTTTTTAATGAAAGCTCACCCTGAGCAGGCCCACCTTCTGGGGCAAACCAATTCTTATAACATCACCAAGCCCTTCCCATCCTGGCAATCTTCTTCTCGCTCTTCTTCCTTCCTTGTATTGTGTGTGCAACCCCACAGAGCCACATCACAGCCGAAACAGTTTGGCTAGGACTTCCCTTTTCTACAAGCTAAAGGGACAGAGTCATTCAGATCCCCATCCTACACACGCCCCCAAGCTGATACACCACCACTCCTATGAGATGAGAGAGCCCAACCAATTAAGCTAGAGAGGTACCTGCCTTTGCTGCCATTTGTACAATGTCCGTGGTAGAAAACAATACACAACGGCATCAGCATGACTAGGCCTGGGAAAGTTAAACTTTGTCTCTTCTAGCTTCCACTACAATATCCAGTATAGTTTGTACTGTGCTTAATAAAAACACCACTTGGGAAAAAAGTCCACAGAAGGGGAAAGGTGCTTTTGTTATTATTTCAATCTGATACCCCTTGTAAAAGACATGTGCAGATTTCAAAGCGCACTACAGTCTACTAGGCAAGCTCATAAAGAAAAGGGAGTGGGATAGCTTTAGAAATTTCTTTAATCTTTTCGTGAAATTGTAATCTAGGGAGTGCACAGCCTTTCTCACAATTAAGTAAATAAAGAGGAGAAACCCTACAACCTAACAAGCTTGTCAATGAAAACATACACTGTTCTTAAATTGAAGCATCGAGATAGCTACTAAGGTACATGTGGACTCTAAGCCATTTCAGGTTCAGCTCCAAACCTGGCTTAAACTACTGCTAAACTTCTGATCTTCTGCACTGAAATCCACAAAGTTTTCTTCTCTACAAGTGAAGTCTTGAATTTGTTTTCCATCCTAATTTTTTCCTATTTCACTTACATTAAGCACCTGCTCTCACAAGGCTTATTTACCTATAAAATAAATGTGTGCACGCCATATCAGAAAAACATACATTTAAGAACTGGCTATTCAACAGGAATGCTGTTATTTTTATGTTCATGTTAGTTTCCAAATACCACACCAAAATTTTTTCAAGTACTTAAAAATGGGCTCGTAAGTTAAATAGCCTCTTCATCACTACACAAATTTGTCACTTTTTCTATACTAGAAAAAGTCATAGGTACTTGGCTAATAAAATCAAATAGATGAGGATTTTTAAATAGAATTTATAAAGTAGACCAAAAAAAAGGCAAGAGAAACCTAAGTGCAAGCAGCTAAAGCATACTAAAAGACAGATAAACCAGTGTAACTGGGCGGGTAAGTAATGCCCTTCTTCACCAGAAGAATTTTGAAGAAATTACATCCCTTACAACTCTTAATCATTTTGACAATGTAGTCACATCCTGGCCACGTAAGAGACGTACTTTCCTTGAGCCTGGCTGGTTTAGACAGCAGGAAGCAAGATATTTGTACAAGAAGAGAGGAATGAAGGGCCAAGAGGCCCCAGAGCAGTTGGAAGAACAGTTGTTCTGGGTGGAGAAACAGGGGAATAGGGACAGAGGTGAGCCAAAAGCCTTCCCAACCCCTATTTAACTCCTTCATTTCTCTTTGTTTGGGCAATTAAAACTCAACAGTTCAGTTTTCAACTCATTGCACTTTAAAACCCCTGGACTGAATCCATACCTGTGCCTGGTAGCTCCTGGGAATAAAACCCCTGGACTGAGTCCATACCTGTGCCTGGTAGCTCCTGGGAACAGCTGGTGGGAGCAGTACAAGGGAAGGCACACAGTAGGTGATCTCCTCATGACTCAGCCTATGTGTGGTCCCCAATGCCAACACCCCTGACAGACCAGCAAGGTGCACCATGCTGGCCATTTGAGCCAGCTGACAAGAAGGGCTTCTGCTTCACAGAAATACCACATTTTTGAAATTAGATTTCAACCCAAGCTAAACCAAAACTGGTTCTCCATCTTCCACTGCAATTTCATATTCATAGGAAGCCTTCACCCTTCAAAACCAGCTTTACTGTCAACATCAACGAATTCACCATTGCAGGACTTGCCATTTACCCTCACCCCTTGCTACCAACATCAACAATTTTATGACATCGTTTATCTTCACCACAGAAATTCAGGCTTTCCCCCATTAGCAAACCCTTCCTGCCACTGTTTAAAGGTGACACCATCTTTTCAATCCCCAACATCTCTGATCCTACAGATCAGAGTTTTAATGGAAATCTTATTAGCTGTAAGAACAGCCACTCTTTTCCCCCCCTTCACTCCGTAACAGCATGGCTAAGAAACAACGGCTACCTATTCCAGGTCTACCTTTGGCAAACACTTATCCAAACAAGAGGAAGTCATAGCTATCCACGCAGAAGAGGCTTGCAGCTACTCCTACACAGGGAACAAAACCACCACACAAAGTGGTGGTGTGTTGACGGCATATCAAGCCTGGCATGTACTAGGACAACTAGGCAGTATTCAAGAACATCACTCAAAACTAGTTTTCTTTCAAAAAAATCTAAAAATATTTCCTGCAATGCTTGATTTTGTAAAACTTTGTTCCAAGCCTCAGTTCTGACTCAAACTGGATCCATCAACAAGTATTCAAGAAGGACTAAAAGCCAGCTATATGCCTAGTCAACTTCAAAGACTCATGTTTACAATCTTAAAGGTACTTGGGTGTCATCCTGAACTGTGACAGTAACCTTTGGGCAGCCGGCTATGCAAGCAGCACTTCAGCACTGGCACTGCATACAACACATCAGGAGAACAGGACCGACCTTCAGAAGCCGTTCACTGAAAATGACAGTGAAGAAGTTTATGTGCTCCTGCAGCTTACAGGCTGCTTGCAGCTAATGCACCAGGTCTATCTGCTGCTGCCTTCTCCTCCTGCTCAGGAACATAGCCACCTTATAGTGGCTGAAGTGGCTGGTTTGGTTTAGGAGGCCTGTAATCTAGCAAGTAATATATTCCCTTCCCTTCCTGCACTCCTTTAGAAACTTTTGTGTTCTTGCAGTATCAGCTGGCAGGTGGTTGCTCACCCTGCCATCATCCCCTGGCAGCAAGCCTGCAGCCATCCTAGCAACTAATTCACTAACTACTGTTAGAGCATGCTTTTGGATTAATAAACACAGAGCTGCTCCCACAGTGAACGACAGTGGCCCTCTGAGCGCTGGTTTGACTCAGGGCACTAGCAGCTCATTACCCGTCAGATGATTCAGCACTCGGTGCCTACATTTCTGCTGGCTGGTTTTCATCAGCAACCAGACTACCGCTTTGAAGATGTATCATTTATATGATACCATCAGACACCTGAAGAGGCACACAGGTGTCAAGTCCCCCCGGCTCCAAGCCAGTACTAGTTTTAGGCAATACAGCCTGCTCTTAAATTCTCCTCTTCGCTACATGGCTATATAATCACATTCCCCACAAAAATCCTAACTGTAACAGTCTGCTGCTTATTTTTCTCCAGGTCTTTCAGGAAGAGATCATGCACAAAAAAGAAAGGGGTCAAAATCCAGATGTCAGGACACTGAGAAAGAAAGACTGGTAACAGGTCCTGGGCAGAGGGAAGCCAATCTTTACATTTCACGCTCAGAAGAGGTGAGCAGAATTTTAGTCCCACCAAAACCAGCTGTGCACAAAACACTGTTGCATGTAGTCCCTCCCCACCCCCAACAATCCCTTCCAATTTACTCACGGCCACTAATCTCCTTACAGTTCCTATAATTAAAGCACCATAATATCTGATTGAGAATATAGTATGCTGTTTAAAATTAACTTACCCAAAGTCCTTTAATGTAAGAATAACTGCTCCAAGACAATTACAAGATTTACAATATAAAGCATCACTAATAAGCATAGGATCAAAACTGGATTATCAAGTTTCCTAATTTGCATGTAGAAAAAGCAGACAGTCAAACCACCAAGGTTTCTATAAAACTTTTACAGCCACTTTATAGGAAAAGTGAAACAAGTATAGATACAATTATATATATAGCTTCAAATATTTATTAGAGAACATATTGTACTTTATAGATGTTAGGAAACAGCAAATGTTATTTTGGTCTAGTCAATACTTGCTGAAAAGTGAGGAGTAAGATCGTTCTTCTGAATAGCACTTGCCAAGTTTACAGATTAGGGAGATGAGAAAACACATATAATCCTTAGCCTCTTTACCAGTCCAGGATAAATTAAATATAAAAACCTAGTTATAATTTAGATCTTTTCCTTCTAAAATTCATCCTACATCTATTTGCTTACAATTTTAAAAGAAAATTTCAAACAAACCCTATCCCCACCCCGCACACACAAATGGACAAAAAGCAAAACCAGGTGCAAATACTCCCCTGACGCACATGTAGAAGCAGCCGGGAGAGGTTAGGAAGTGAATCACTCATTTAGCAAACCTATGTGTGTGCACACAGTCTCTGGAATAACATGGCTCTGGTGCCATGTTAAATGGAGAGGAGGATGGAAAGTGAAGGAGATGCGAAGGCAGTATTGCACCTGAGATTGAGCGTCCCAGTTCTTCCCACCCCTGTCCCCAGCCTGTATACTGGATGCATGAGTGCAGAAGCCCACAGCTCCCAGCTGAAGAGAAAACTGATCTTCCACCCTTCTGACCCCGATCTTACTCTGCACATACCTGAGAGCCTGTGGAGATGGCCTCCATGAGCACCATGGTCCAGGAAGAGCACTGACAGTTCAAATATTCACACTCTTCAGGCTCATCTGTTTTATGTTGTGTTTAAGCATAACAACAAAGAGCAGCTTTGGGCTGCCTTGATTCCTGGAGATGGAGCTTCTTGTGAACTGACCCAGGCTCTGTGGGACTCACACCAGGTCCTGAGGTGCAAGAGCCACTACCTCTTTCAAGCTAACCCCTCAATTTCTCTGGGTCCAAAAGAATAAAGTCATAGAATTTTTGTGAATGGTAGATAAACTGGTCTTAGACCCTGAAAAGCCCTCGGGGTCTGCAACTATTAGGCCAGGAGAAGAATAGCTAAATTGAGGCAGAGGTGAAGTTACGCAATTTACCAAAAGTCAGCCTCCAGATCAGCCTGGGCACTCCAGGCTCCCCTGCTAAGCTTCTGCTCCAGCCATTAAATCTTTGAAAGGGATTATACAGCAAGGTACTGTGCCAGTGATAAGAAAGACACGATTTGACCTCTAAGGACCTTCAGATGCAACAGTCCTAAATCAATTACCCTTATTTTCCCGTATGCTGGTAACACTACTAGCAAACTCTGCAGCTGGAATATTCTCATCTGGATAATCTTCTTTCCAACAATGCCTAAAACTTCAGTTGATTTTCTGATCTATAAAGGGCTCCAAGGCAGAAGTTTCAATGCTGTTATATGTTTGCATAGAAGAGGGCAGAATGCATTAACAGGGTTTTTACTTTGCTACTCTATTAAGCATCATTTCAGAAATCACGATTAAACCATCACCAAGAATCCAGCTTTCTTCAGCAGGAAAACACACACAGGCATTAAAGGCAACATGAATTATTTTAAGCATTATACTTCTGCCAACTCCACATTTGCAGCATGAAAGACCACCCCCTCCAGAGAATTAAGAGTCAAGGCCACAGGTTGCTACTTCTCTGACAAGGAAACCAGATCTAAACAATGCATATTGCTGCCTGGGGTTTTGTTTTCAGGTGGGTTTTTTTGTTTGTTTTCAATTTCAGGTTCATTCCTAAATCAAGCTGACTGTATCCAAACTGAAAATCTGTTAAAATTTTCAAACAGAAACAGCTTTTCAACATTTATCAAAAGTTCAAAAGGAGTAAATTTTCCTTTTTTCTTTGCTATACCAAGTGTTAAGTCTCAAAGATAACAGCGACTATTTCTATCCTATACTGCCTTTCCACTCATCCTTCCCAGAAATTCCTTTAATATAACTGATATGGAGAAGCCTCTCCTCTCTCCTCAGGATGAGTCACAGGGTCCTTCCACAGCACAAAGGAAAGATACATCACTTCTTGTTCTTCTCAAAGAAATATCACTTTCTTGTTCTTTACAAAAAAGGAAGACAGGGGAAGAACACATTGGACTTATTTGAAGATATTTTGTTTCCTTTTTCCCTGAACAAATTTATCAAGCAACTAAAATTCTGCCTGGTCATAACTGCTTCTGTAACAACATGCCAAGAGAAGTGCTCTGTGAATCTCCCTCTTGAAGATCAGTATCCTTGCTGCAGACATCCCCTCCTCTGCATCTGTATCCCTGCCCCATCTTTCATGTACAGGAGTAAGTACCCACATGGCTATCTGCCAAGACCACCTTTTAATGCTGAGATAAGCTTTGCAGAGTGCTCAGCAATACTAGCCGCTTCCTTGAAGAGGGCACCCCTGCATACACATCCAACAGCTGGCCAATGCTAAACCCACTTCATGGGGAATGTACCTGGTTCCCAGGCCAGCCAGTTGTTTCAGCCACCAAACTCCCGTATCATCTTCCAAGAGTCCAGCCTAAACCAGGCAGAAGAGCTCTTCAGGATGGCTTTAGCTACCGCATCATGTAACTCCCATTAAATCACTGTAAGCTGCAGAAGCTAGAGAAGACCACCCTAACATCACACCACTTTGCAGTTTCCAGCTTCAAAGCAAGACAATGACCTGACACAGGACCTCAGTAGCAAATACACAGGTGGCACAAACGTGCAGTGGCAATATACACAAAAAACTTACTGAGAGTTTCCAGTCCACCCCTTAACTACAAACTGAACCATTCTGGGCTCTGTACACAAAGCTTCAAGAAGGCTTATTAAGTGTTCCTGAACTTCAGTGTTACAGGAGACATACAAAATTCTCCCATCCATCAGTTTCCACATTAAGCCCTTCCCTATTACCTAAACATAACAAAGGCAGTCCATAAAAATGCTAGCGAGTTCACTATTAGCCACAACAAGTGTTACCAGCACTAGTAAATGCCATGTAGGCTACCAACCCCTGGACAGAAGCACATGCTTCACTTCAGCTAGCACGTGCAATTTCCAAGCAGTGAAACATTCCCAGGTCAGAACAGCCCAACAACTATTTATAGTGTGTGTGGGTAGCTCTAGCCATCCACCTCATCCCTACACACACAGACCAGTGGAAGCACAGGCTGCCCCAGCACAGCTCCCAGCTCCAACAGGTGTAAAAATTCATTCTACCACCAACCAGCATGTCTCCACTGAGCATGAACCGAAAGTTTCTGTTGAATAAAAACATAAAGGTAGTAAGAGAAGGGTTTATTTGGCTTTGTTTTTCCCACATACCCATACTTCTCCCATTGCTCTTTTGATTTAGGGCACATCTACACTAGTGGCAGTAACAACGCACAAGTGTTTTGTGATTCCAGCTATTAAAAACACTAGCCAAGACAGAGCTTTGCTTTCAAGCTGCTGATTTTGGTTTGAAACAGCAGTTCTGACCGACAAAGCAGTGATGAAGATACAAGCAGCCTCTACGTGAGTAGCTACCTACCTACCCAGGACGAGCAGCTCTGCCCAGCACAGACCAGGTATCACATTTTGGGCTTGTTTTTTTTTTCCCCAAGGAAGTTCTTGTTTACTCTTGTGACTCCTAATGAACAGTCACACAGACACGCCCTCCTCACTATTTTAATCTTACATATCTGGCGTAACACCAAACGTGTTATTCTCAGAGGAACAGGCCGAACGCCGGCGGGCACAAGCACCGCGGGGTGCGAGGGGCTGCGGGATGGCAGCCGGGATCCCCGGCCCCCGACTCCGGGGGTCGCCTCCGAGGCGCCTGCTAACGCCGCCGGACTCGGTCCATCGCTCTTTGCACTCCTCTTTCAAGTAGACCGGTGCCGGCCGCGTAACGGCAAGAGTTTAAGAATTCAGAGAGAAAATCCTGTAGAAGATGGAAGGAGCTTGAAAACGTGAAAGGGACCAACCCGACAGGCTGCCCAGACGCCTCGGGAACGAACGGTCATCAAATCAGCAGCTCACGGGCGGGCGGCTGCCAGACGCGTTCCGTGGGGGCGGGAAGGGCCTCCCCGCCTCCCCAGCCCGCCCGAGG
>JAVJGI010000062.1:58936489-58973783 GCA_035590275.1 Ibycter americanus
CGAAGGGCGTCAGGGGAACGGCTGTGCGGGGCGCGCCGCGCCCGCCGGCCGGCGTTAGGGGAACGGCACCTCCAGGCCCTGACATCACCAGCTACATCATCACACAGGGCAGGTGTCCTGGAGCCGGTGCCGCGGCAGCTGAGCGGCTGAACGGCAAGCGGGCAGTTTCCATCCCGAACTTTGCCTGGAGTGTCAATCCGAAGTTAAGCAGTTGCTGTGCTGGAGGGGGCGCGGGGCTGGGCTGACTAGAGCAAGAGGAGGAGGAGGAGGGCGTCAAGCGGGGAGGTGGCAGCGGGCCACAGCAGGGGTGGCCGCGTGCTGTCACCCCAACCCCGGCGAGGTCATTAGCTCAGGCTCACCCAGGCCCCGGGGACCCGGCGCAGCTCCATGCGTCGGCGTGGCACCGTGCTTGAGCCCAGCAGCCCCCGGCCCTCCCGGAGCTGCTGCTGTCACGGCGGGGACGCTGGATGGGGCCAGCCCAGCTCCGGCGGGCCCTGCGCGGCGCTGGAGCCTGTGGGTGCTCTGGGGCGGAGCAGAGCCCCCGGCAAGCGGCACGGGGAGCCTGCCCGGCCCTGCTAGAGGCTGGTGATGGGGCACCTCAGGTGCACATCTGGTGGCCAGGGGTCTCTTTGGCTTGAAAATGCTGGGCTTCTTCCAGACCCAAGCTGACCTGAATGTCTGTGACTGGATTTGTGCAATATCAGAGTGTAGTTCTCCCTGCAGGAAAATCATACAGAGGGGTTATTTCTTTTAAACTATACGTTTATTTAGCTTCTCTTATTTGAGTCTCTAGAGTTTATGCTCCCAAAGCTTGCTTTGAAAATACAAAGTGTAAAACTTCTAATGAATGACTGAACATCAGAATTTCCTGCCACTCAAGAAGCTGGAGTTTAAAGAACAAGCCTAGAAAGACGTCATTGCAAGTGCAAGCGATATTGCTCAGCTGTTAATTCAGAAGTGCTTGTGCTGAAGCACATCAGGGGAAAAATGGTCCTGGGGAATCCAGGACGGCAATGCGAATCGTCCTTGGCTGGGAGGAAACATTAGGCAAATACGAGTTACAGAACTGCCCATGCCCTGCCAGGCTATGGACTGAGGATAGTTCAGTGGCCTGTGTCCAGCCATGGGTCCTGCTGGTCCCAACTGTGACCAGCGGGCAGATGTGCCAGCCCCAGCTTCTGGCTGGGATGGTGGGACCAGCCCTGGCTCCTGTGGTTCTGCCTGGCAGCCCCTGAGGGGGCCCTGCCACTCCCTGCCACAAGGCTCCTTGACAGATGTATGCTTTGCAACAAGTCTTTGCCATATTCTGTATAATATATTCTCTCAGGCATATTAAAAAATATGAAATTATATAGTAGTAGACAGGAAGAAATATTGGGCTGAGATAAACATAACACGACCTGCTAGTACGAACTGATTGCCTTTCCCACTGTACCTCCACACAGATTCATATTCGAACAACCTCAGGGAAGAAGAGTTTTCAAAAAAAAGACCACCCTAGCCCCCCATAAGCCCCCAACAATCTGACAGAATAGGATGCTGTGCTGCATGACACCCGCTCGTTCCCCAGGAGAGCCGGTGGGGGAACAAGCGGTCAGCAAGGGGTGCCGGTTCCATGGCTCGGTGCACTGCTGGTAGGTGCCTGGCTGCATGTAGCAGCAGCCCATACAGGACTGAACGCATGGTTCCCAAACAGGCTGCTCTGCTGCTGACTGACAGCCTGCATGATGTATCTTAGGCTGGCTGTTGCCCAGACTTTGAGAAACCATGAGTCAGATCTGCTTCCAGAATGACTCTGTGGCCTAAAACCTTCTTGTTTTAAAATGCGATTTCAGATCCACACATTTTACACTCTTTGTAGAGCATGTCTAGACTTTAAATAAAACCTTATGGAAGATATTAAAAAGATAGCAGCGCTACTGATTTGTATAACAGATTAAAATAAATTATCCTACAGAGATAAATCTTTTTCTCACCAAACTGGTTTATGAGAACTTTATCGTGTTTCAGCACAGTTGTGTGGATCTGAGTCTAGCTGCTTCAAAGATTACTTTCCTCCCTGTGATATACCATCAAGTCAAACTTCACAGAGATTCACACATTTGAGCTCTGCAAATGAAGTATGAGGAAGCAGCTGGCAGGGCATTCATTCTCTATGAGGGATACCCAGTTTTGGAAAGCTCTATCCACCAGTGTCCACTAGAACTTGTATTTGCTTACCTCCAGGAATGCAGCAAACAACATCATTTTTTTCTTCTTTGTTAAAACTACTGGAGAGTTTGGTTTGAGTAGGTGTGTTTATGGGTGGTCCTTTTAGTCATGCGTGATTTTTAAATTCCACAGCTGAGATCCAGAGCAGACACTTGTATATTCAAAAAATAAATGTAATTGACTGCCACAGTTTTGGTAATGCCTGAATTTAAGGTTGGTTGGTTGGTTGGTTTTTTTAATTCACACTGAAAAAAAGAAGTCGCGGTGGCTATTGCATCAATTAATTCAGTTTTTCCCAATTTCCAAAATTTTACAAAGTATTGCCTGAGAATTTCCATCCTTCCTTATTTTCCCTCAATTCCTTCTGTCCTCCCTTCCTTTCTTTCCTTTAATCAAAGAGCACAAGCTTACATAAAAGTCCAGCAAAAGAAAGTGCTAGGCTAGGTGGCATATAAGCAAACTACAGAATTCATTACTATGCATAATCACTGAAGCAGTTCTATAGTGAATTTAAAAACTGATTGGATACTATTAGCAATACAGGACACCTGAAGCAGGCTGTGCTGTCTGTACTAGCTATGTATATATATCTATATATAATCTGTGTGTGTGTGTATGCACATATATAAAAGGAGCAGTCAATTTCCCAAGGCTGTAGTTCTTAAGACCCCATTAAAATTAATTTCACTAAAAATAATTAATATTTTTAGGATGATTAATTACAGTCATTTTTCTGGGCTTATGCTGATGGCCTCTGAGGACATTTGAAGACTTACTTTCCTATGTAAAGCAGTAAGTAACTGGCAGCATGGTACTGGGTCATTGGGTGTAGAACTTACTTGGGGGGGGGGGAGGAGAATCTTTTTTACCTTATTATTAAGTGTTTTTTCAAAGTATTTAAAATTTTCATTTTCTGTTTTGCCTACCATTGCAGATTTATTATGACTATTTTATGAAATGTCTGTAACCAAATGTTTATTTTGAAAGTGAAATAAAAAATCAGTTTCTCATGTTTGCCCCTCAACACTTGTAATTCTCACTATTCTGTGCACTCCACGTATATTGTCTTCCATTTCCAGAATACCTCCTGTATATACCACTTACACTCTGGACATGGTCCTGCTTTCAAAAGTTATAAACTGGCTACGCTGGCTTGACAATTTTCACCTAAAAGTGCCTATAACCTTCTGTGGCAAAAGCTCGTGGCAATGGTGTAGCAGCCATGACAGCGGTTTTCTAGGACCACCCAGTAAGAACAGAACTCGTAGAGCTTCTCCTTCATTTGCAGTTAGTTCCAAATTTAGTTGGTATGCATGGTGGTAAAGAAGACGTAGCTGTATAACTCACCTGGAAAAATCCTCCTAGCATCTGAATTACAGTCCACAAAAGAAAATATCCTTGACAGTACTTGGTTTTAATAGTTATGCAGTACATTTCTGCAGCTAGAAGGAAAGTGTAGTTAACTCCTTGGGCTTCTGTTCATCTTGTGAGTTGAAAGAGGTATGTATGTTCTACAGAAAGTGTAGGTTAGAAAAAGGCATGTGCTAACATAATTTCCTATGAACATCCTAATTAAATCAGGAAGGATGACTGTGTGGCTAGTTTGTTTCAGTATTTATTTTGAAAACAGTCTGCCATTATTTTTATCTAGCACTATGGAAACAACCTTCAAAATGTAACTACGTATCTTGAGAAAGTATCTCTAGAAATTCCAATAAATAGCTTTTGCATTTGCATTCATTAGAAAGCTTCGGGAGAACATAGTCATTGGCCCATCAATGGAATGACAAGATAGATATGTTTATGTATGTGAGTTTCGTCAAGCAGAGAAAGCATTGCCTAAATGAATCAACCTTTTGGACCACATATGCGGATACTGTTGACCTCTGGGCTAGAGAGCGAAAATGCTGTTCTGAAATTTATGGATCTTTTCCAACAGATCTTATCAATGTCTCAAGTAATCTTTTAAAGGGCACCTACAACTTCGATGCATCTTCCTTAATGCTTCTCTTGCTTTGGAATGATGTATCCTACACACTTCTTCAAAATCCTTTACACCTGCAACACTTTTTTTCTTAGTTCTCTGCCTGCATCACCTAATTTTTAGTATCTTCCTCTTTTTTCCTATCACATCTTTTCTTCCTAAAAATACCACAAAGCTCTGTGTTTAGCCTACAGCTTTGTAGACAGACTCATGACCATGTTTCTGTTCCTGATCTTGCTGAATCCAGTTTCTCATTGAGGGCTAGACTCACCAGCAGCTTAAGCTGATGGGAACAACCTCCTCCTCGCCCAAACCTTTTATTTTTCCTTGACTTTCTTACCACATTACCATCCCTCATGTCACCCAGCTTCTAACTTGGGAATCACTTTCATCTTCAGTAAACGCAAAGAACCACTTGAGTGAAGCAAGATACTTTAAACATCAAACTTTTCATAGAGCAGTGGAACGTATTTTTAAGTTTTTGAGGTTAAAACTGAGAGACTGAGGTGGGAATCTCAAGACCACAGATTGTTGCCCCAAGTGGGTTTATTTACTCTTAGTCCCAGAGCCACACCTGAATCAAGCTACGCTCCATGTGTCCCACAATCACTGGTTTTCTCCTTAACAGCAGACAACACCTGACTCATTGATCAGCATTAATCTGGAATGGAATGCCTCGATGCACCGCCTGGATGTGATGCAGTCATTTTGAGGAAGCTGGCGTTATTTACCACCGTCAGCAGCAGTACAGGCATGAGACTGTTCCAAACTACATCAGCATTTTTAGACTCTCCCAAAGAAATAACCCTTCATTACTGTGTTATTTTTATTAATATGCCTTTGAAGTTATTTTTATAGTAATAGCTGGCCACAAGTTTACCTGACAACAGCAGAGTGAGAGCAAATTCTGCCGAAGGGCAAATATTATAGCTAATAATAAATTTTATAGCTATTATTGTTCTAATTAACTCTGCACAATGACGCACAAATAAATGTTTTGTGAAATAAAGACTTAGCAGCCACATTTTCAAAAATATCCTAATTCTCTGATGTGCAAATAGCTATCTTTTCCTTCTTAGCTTCAGGCCTGAAAAGCAGTTGAACATTTCTTAAAACAATTGTCTACCCTTATTACAGGATTATCAAATTATGCTTTTATCATTTTGTACTGGAGGGTTACTTTTTTTTTACAATGTTAATAATTTAAAAGGATTTCAGAAAATAATCAAACTAAGTAATTAACCTGATCAGACAGTGGGGATACATAGAGCTATTCAAATTAGATGTTTTTTAATTATGCTTCTTTACTTCTTAAAGACAAATTTCAGAATGATTTTGAAGGCTTCCTTGTGCTTGTTTCTATAATTCAACAAAACCCGCTGTTATCAGCAGAGGCTCCCATTACACGCTTTGTGACTCCGTCGAGACTTATCGCTTCTGCAAGGAGCTGCTGTAACAAACGGAGCTGCGTTCGCGAGCTGAGCAGGGGCGGGCAGCAGGTCTGGTGGCGAGGGCGCTGGAGTGGGGGCCTGGGGGCCCCCTTTCTAATCTCAGCTCTGCAACTGACCAGCCATGTGACCTCGGACGAGATACTGCCGTATCTCTGTTTCCCCTTTTACCCTTTGCCTGTCTCAATTATTTAGACTGTAAGCGGCGTGTGACAAGCAACGTTTGCAGCTGTGGCGCTGGGTGGCCCAGTGAATCCCGCGGTCTGAGCTCATGCTCGAGGTATTGCCATACCACACACAAAACACAGTCATTTCAACATCCAACGTGTCATGTGAAATTAGCTAATTAATAGCACATTTTATAGTTAAAAGTATATATGTACAGATAACTTCTCCCATTTTCACTTTTTTTGACTGGGGAACACCACATTCACAAGAATTTCTCTGCTGGGCTGTAGTCGTTCCTGAATAACACCTGTGTGCTGTAAGGGTTTTACATGCATGAACTAACACCAGGAACTTAACCCACCTTCAACCTCACACTCTCTTTGTGTAAGGCGGCAGGAATTTAAGCCTTTTCCCTTGCTTAGATGTGTCCAGATTTCCACTGGGATTTTACCTAGTGTACCAAAGCAAATATTTGGTAGGACATGTGTGACAGTTCTACCAAGGAAAGAAAAGGCAGAATAAATGCCAGTTTCATACCATAATAGGCCAAAATGAAGGTTCATTTTACAGCTTTGACCCTAATTTGCAAACTCCCTGTGTTTGCTAGCCTGTAAGGAGCTTCACTGTAGAGGTGCCCTGCTCAGAAAATCTTCACAGCTGGATGGAAAAAAGGTGGCCAAATTATGATTCTGTAAAATTAAAGTAGTGGTATATTGATTATTCTATAGATGGTTTGACTGCAGTGGCGATTGAGAAGCATCAGAAATGGGAACAGGCAGCAAATTACCTTGACAAAACTGAACAGTTTACTTAGAATCATAGAATCATTCAGGTTGGAAAAGACCTTTGAGATCATAAAGTCCAAAACTGCTGCAATACACATCCAATATGTGACACAACGGTGTCAGGTGGCACATCTTTGCTGGAGGGCTGCTAAGACACAGCAATTAACAGGGAATCAGTTAAATGATTTCCTTGAAAGGTAATTTCACTATTTTTGCTATGGACTATTTGTTTGCATGGGGTGTTCTTTGCTCCCCCATAGTTAAGCTAACAGCAGATCCTTAAAGACTTCATTGCATATGTTGAAAAAACTATTGGTGAATGGCATGCATTCTGCCTTAGGAATTACTGTATACATCTGAAAATGGCCATACATTTGTACATATGCCAGTAACAAGTCTGCACACAACATCACATGTCTTTTTGAAAACAAACTTGAAAAAGCTGTTCCTAAAAGTCTTTTCCTATATTCTCTTATCTAACCTGTCTTGTTTTAAAAAAAGCCAAAAGTAATAATATTAAAAAGTGCAGGACAGCTAGGGCAACCCACAGACTGCAGTAGAACAGTTTTTAAAGAATAGAAAAGTTCAGCTAGGAATTTGATAAATATAGGTGAGAAATGGTTTGCAACTCCCTACAAAAGTTGATTTTAGTAGCTATTTTAGAAGCAGCATTAGTATGTCTTGCCTAGACAATAAGGTTAGTTGCTTGGTTTGCAGATTAAGTCCTGGATGGAATTACAAAAAAAAAAAAGAAAAAAAAAAAGAAAGAAAAAAAAAAGAGATGTTGAAACAATCCCTGGAGTAATGAAAGGACATCAATAAACCTTTTATCCTAGGGAAGCATAACTGGGGGAAAAAAATGTAACATTTGAAGATACTGTCTGGACAGAAAACAAAATCCTTAGGCTGTCAGAGTGGAATCTGAGACTGCCGGCGAACCAAGGTTTTGGCAAAATCCCTGCAGTTTGTTTTGTGGATCTGGTGTTCTTATCAGAAACATACAAAAAAAAAAATCTCAGAAATGCCAAGCTGTCACAGGAGTCTTCCCAAGGAGCCACTCACATGCCTGTCTGCTGCGAAGTCAACAGTTGTGATGGGCTCTGGCTACATGAATCTCTGTCCACGAGAACTGAGACTAGCTTGCTTGATGTAGCTTAGGAGCACCAGCAAAAAAAGCACTGGTGTGACTTTAAGCCTCAGACAAACCTGAATTAGACTCATGGTGAAAATTCTCACCATCATATTCTTCAGTGCCAAGTCAGGAGTGTCATTTTTACATGAACAGTGGCAAATTTTATAAAAAATAGTAAACGTAATTGCAATAAAGAGTTCCTTATATTAGTTAGACCAGGAGGTATCTGACTACTTAAGATTGCTTGACTTAGTATGACCTCACCTGCTGCTTGGAGTGATTCAACCTGGTTATAAGAGAGTATAGAGAAGAGATTAACTGGGAGATCGACATACAACTGTGTAATTGCAGTCAGATTTGTCTTTTAAGTTTTTGTCACCTCTGAACTTTTTGCCTGTGAAAGGGTCTAACGGTAGAAGACCACTGGTTAAGCAATTCATACGTGAAACAGCTGTAGGCTTTCTTTATGCTGCCGGTACTAATAAAGTGCATTTATCGACTACTACTTATTTTCCAGTGAAAACATTTATCTGTGGTTCCTTCAGGACACAACTATAAGGGACGTGGTAAATTTTTGTAAGCTAAGAATTGATCTGAACACAGCATTAACAGCATGATTGTAAATCAGTGAAATTTTTAAGTTGATGCAATTCAGAGTCAGTGAAGGTAAACTGGTGTAATGTGCCAATGCCAATGAGACAATGCCCAAAACAAGACACGTTTATTTAAATATATCAGCAGCATATGTTAACATCACGTACCTTTAGACAGTGTCTTCCAAGCTTCCTTAGTCACAGTAACAGGGCAAGAAATCAGTCTAAAATGTCTAAAATTGGCAAAGTATGCTTGTACTGAAAAATGTGTGAAGCGTTTATCTTACTGCTGCATGATACTCTTGTTTTAAAATACATTGCAAAAGAAATAGTACACATGTAAAATAGATGAAAAACTGGTAACTGAATTCAACAGTCATAGAATCACAGAATCATTTAGGTTGGAAAAGACCTTCGAGATCACCAAGTCCAACCGTTAACCCAGGACTGCCAAGTCCCCACTAAACCATGTCCCTAAGCACCACGTCTATGCATTTTTTGAACCTGTCCAGGGATGGTGATTCCACGCCCGCCCTGGGCAGCCTGCTCCAGTGCTTGACCACCCTTTCAGTGAAGAATTTTTTCCTAATATCCAATCTAAACCTCCCCTGGTGTAACTTGAGGCCATTTTCTCTTATCCTGTTGCTTGTTACCTGGGAGAAGAGACCAACACCCACCTGTCTACAGCCTCCTTTCAGGTAGTTGTAGAGAGCAATAAGGTCCCCCTGAGCCTCCTCTTCTCCGGGCTAAACCACTCCAGCTCCCTCAGCTGCTCCTCATAAGACTTGTGCTCCAGACCCTTCACCAGCTTTGTTGCCCTTCTCTGGGCATGCTCCAGCACCTCTACATCCCTCTTGAAGTGAGGGGCCCCAAACTAAACAAAGTATCTGAGGAGCAGCCTCACCAGTGCTGAGAACAAGGGGACAAGGCGTAACTACAAGTAGGAAACGATCATCAAGTGGGGCTGTTTCCAGCAAACTTCACCGGGGATTAGTGTGATCCCTGGCATTGCTCAATAATTTCATGAGCAGGATGAAAATAAATAAAGTGACTAAAAGGCAGTGAGTAACCAAGAATAAGGGCAGAGCAGTTGTACAAAGGAGTTTAACTTGAGTGTGTTAGTCATGTTCCAATAAAATGTCTTAATATAATAAAAAACAACTAGTATGCTTCAGCATACATATCTAGTATGTAATAGATTCTGTAGTGCTTAAAGTCTTCAAGGATGGATGCTTTTCTGGAAGTTATCTTTCTGTTGAATGTACATTAAGTGTGCTCTGTACTTGTTACATAGGTAGGAAATATGACTCAAATCTATTAGAAGACTTCTGTCTGCTGTTGGTTTTTATGAATATGTTTGCAACCAGCAAAACGTCTGCACATTGGCCAGACCTGATAAAATCAGTTGTTCATGTCACCTGAGTGCTTAGGCATGGCGCTGCTGCAGCAGGCTGGGCTTTTCTTGTGTGACTGTGCTAAGCATGAATCAGGGTCCCAGCTCTGGCCGGAGCACTGAGATACACAGATGTGTTACTGGGAAGAATCACAGCAACTCCTGCAAACAGACCGCTGAGGAAGCCGATGTGCTTCTTCCAGGTTAACAGCTTTGCTTGCAGAGCAGTTTTTTGCCTGGGCATTACACTGATGTGGTTCCTAGCGTGGATGCAGATAATGTTGGATGCTTTTATATGGGAGCAGTCTTTTTTCTTTCCTATTTAGAAAGCTTAAGCCTTTGAACTGGCAAAAATGCGTGCGTGCAAATGGGGTTGCCGCGCTTGAAGGATTCCAGTGCAGCTGTTGCCTTGCTTTCATTTAGGCGAGGTCCACACTTCTTAGGCTGCTGAAAATGGTTGTCTTGAACTTTCAGTTCAGAAACTGAAAAGACACCTTAGGCACACATTTTAACACTGCTTCATTGAGTGGTACAATGTGTAATACTAAAACTAAACTGTCTAATCTAAGCTATTATTCAGCATTTAAATATGTGGAACAGGGAGAACGCAGCTAAGAATACGCTAATAAACTTGCCATGATTTAAAACACCTGTTTTCCCATGTTTCTTTCTTTTAGGTGCTGATATGCACAGAAACATTTGAAAACTTGGGCAGAAAATTTTTTACTGTCACATTTGTGGATTCTAACAAAATTTCAGCTTGTAAGCTTGTTCTAAGCACATTTTGAAACCTTTTTACCCTGCATTAAGCACCAATTAGAAATTGAAAGTGAAGAATAGTAAAGCTTAATTTTTTCCACATATTCCTTATGATTAATATAAAAAGTATGTGTGACAGAAAAGGATTACAAACCAATAGCACCACTTCCCCCATAATCTTTATCCCTTTCCTGACTAAGTACTATCTGCTAATACAAATCCCCAAGATCCTGACCTCTCTTTTTTGCTTTCCTTCCCTGCAAGCACAGTGGAGGAAATGATTCCTGTCACGTAGCCAGAGGGGGCATATTTACATGGCTTGACATGATGTGACGAGGAAATCCTGCTGCAGAGAATTCGGGAGGAAAACAAGTAGGTTGCCTGTTCTGCCCCTCTTTTTCTGAAGTCCTGCCTCCGCTCCACTACAGGTTTGCTTCCTGAATCGCCACTTCTGCGACTTTATCAGTACAGATCTCTTTGTTTCTCAGTTTTCTTCCTCCATTTTTTAACATGGAGGTTGCCAGAACATTATTCCCCTTCCTGATATCTTGCCATATATTAAGTGATTGTGTTGTTGGCTTGCTACGGATTTTTGCTTTGCAGATTTTCCTTGTAGTACTCTTTTTTTTTTTTTTTTTGTTCCACCACTGATCATGTCTAAGCTCTGCACCAAAGTAAAGAACCACTGTAAGTGCTTTAATTCTGTTCTCTTTTGGGTTGGGAGAAAAAGCCTCCATTGCAGACAGGAGGGTATTTTAATTTCAAATCCTAAAGCATTCAAATAGCTTCAGCTGTAGCCTAGAGGAAATCAAACATAGAAGAGTTTGTTTTAAAAAAATTTAGTACATATATAGTACTGTGGTTAGTATTTTCTAGAACAGTATATGAAAACTCAGTGTGAGAGCTTTCCTTCACCTACCAAGTCAATACCTGCAAGGCTGAATTCCCTTCCCTACTGGCTTTGACATCTGTAATCAAAATCATCAGTGAAACACATCGGTTATCTAGAAAGGAAACCTTTAGTGAATGTAGGACTCTGTGTAATATCAACATGGAGTTTATGCAAAAAAGCAATTTTATTATATGCATGTGATAGTAAAAGCTACAGAGCGGTTGTTAAGAAAGCACGATGCACATGAAAGTCATTCTGCAGTTTCAAACCAGGAATACGCTCCTTCAGGGGCTAACTGCTCCTAGCTGGCAGCCAGGTTGCACGTGTTTAGAGCTGGATCTGATCAGAGACCACAAGATTAAGAACAAAAGCACTTTTCCATTGTAGCATTAGTTTTGGTCTACAATACTGTACATTAAGAGCTTTAAACTTTGGGAACATTTGGGCCTAGATCCTGCATTATGCCTCAGAATCATTGTTACTTTTGTACAATGGAGCATAAACTATTTTTAAAAATCTCCACTTTCAGAAAGAAGTTTATCTAAACAGAAAGATTTTATGTTTTATTTGAAACCCATGATTCTACATATATCTTTTGGTCTTCTGTCTCCTATTCGTACAGTCTTTCAGAAGGACATAGAAAGGACACAGCAGGCCTCCAGTGATTAAATAAAATTTCCCAAGATCAAATGATGGTGCTATGTTCTGCCTTTTGCCAGTATCAGGATATGAAAGGTCAGATCCAATTTCCTAGTCCGGCATCTCCACCGTGGCAGTAATTTAGAAACAGAAAGAACTAATGGTCAAAGCTTTGTCATAGCAATCAAAGAGATTGTGCAATCATTATTTGCTTAATTTTTCAATGCCTTTCTTCTTTCCAGTAATACTGGAATTTATCCAATGCCAAAAACATTTTTGACGTGCTTGAAGATGTTTGGGCTGAAAACCTGACATCTTGTGTTTAAGGTAAGAACTACTAGAAGGATACTGTTGGGAAACAAGCAAGTCAGGCTTCCTCAGTATAACAGCATACAACCGTATGGAACAGAATGCTGTAGAATATGATGTTTCAGGCCAAAAGCAAATTTACTCCTTAAAAATAATAAAAGCTTTCCAGATTAGGAAAAGCCAAAAATACTAATGAACTCTCATTCTTTACTGCAGCTCTTTCCCGCTCTCTTCTTCAAAGTGTGATGTAAAAAGAGGTAGATGTGGAGTACAAGGGCAAAGGCAAGAAATATTAAAAGTATAAACATTTAGGTTTTCCTTATTGTATTGAAAAAAACCAAAACACTCAAGAAATTTAAAATTCCTGTTGCAAATTTTTGTTTTATTAACAGATCTCTGTATCTCAGAAAGTGAATGAAGCCTAGAGATGAGGAGACAAGGAAGACAAGAGCTATGGTTCTAGTCCTGCCTTACAATTTTAAAGGAATAAAAATAATCTAGTATTGTGGAATGGCAAGTTGTCAAAGACTGTAAGATTAGGGGTTTTCCCCCCTCACAATTTACTTCCAACAAGTATGCAGGGAATAGTGAACACCCCGAAAACACCTGACGAATAAGAGACCAGCACTATGAAAAGGCTAACTAACACTGCTTGTGAATACAGGACCTTGACTATTGGGTCTGTGATTTGGGGTGTTTCCCACATACCGCTGGGACATGGGACAAGGGCTTTGCCGCTGGCCACCTCTGGGCATTGTCCATGTGCCCACCTGCCCCACCAGCAGCCCTCGGCTCGCTCGGCAGTGCTGGGGGACAGCAGCGTCTGCTCTGCCTCTGCTCTGGTGGAGGGCACGCTGCAGGGTACAACACCTGCGTGTAGTGGGATTAGAACTGACAGTGTGTGCTGCTGATGTTTTAAAGCTACATAGGTTTTCCTGGATAGATTTGCTCAGTTTAGCTTAAAAATACAATTCCTGCATGTTTGACTGCTACTTTATGAGGCTATCAATTTTTGAGTGGGTTTTATGAAGTCTTGGTCTGGGCAAACATAGTTATTAGGTAACTTTTATCTAGTTTTAAGAAGAAAATAAAAACTACAAACAAAGTAATAAAAATGGGCAATAATAAAAACCCTTAAGGATTTTGTGTGGATGAGGTGAAGATTTAGGTTCGGTTTTGACTGACAGGAAGAGAGGGAACTGTAGATCTCTGACATGAATCATTGTCCCCTGCTCACCGTAAAGTTTAATTTTCAAGTAGTTTAGCAACAATAAAAACCCTTAAGGATTTTGTATGTGCGAGGTGAAGATTTAGGTTTGGTTTTGACTGACAGGAAGAGAGGGAACTGTAGATCTCTAACATGAATCATTGTCCCTTGCTCCTCGTATAGTCTAGTTTTCAAGTAATTTAGCCTCAGATTACCAGAAATAATTTCTCGTTCCACTCTAGATAATGTTGATGAGACAGCTGTAGATTTAACGGTCATTAAATAATTCTTATTCACAAAATCATGCACTTACCTTTAATCATGTATTTAAATCTCATTGAAGCTAATAGGGTTTAAAAATGTTCTTCGGTCCTTTTGCTTTCAATGGAAGAAGTCTAACATTTTCTTCAACCGTAAATTTCCCTAAATGTTCTTCTTAACTGGGGGCTTTCCCATCTTCCTGCTCTGCAGGATCAGCCTTGGGTCATTCCCCCATGGCAGGCACCATCCTACCAGGTACGGGGGCAGAGCGAGCCAGGACCTGAACGGGGAGCAGAGTGACGCTGTACCACCACCCTTCACTCTGTAATGGGAGAGACACTATCAGCACCACAGGGGAGAGTGTGTGTGCGTATGGGAGATGGTCTGGAGCCTTCCCGGTAAATCAGTTTCTGAATTACTGCCACTTGGCACAAAAACAAGTACTGCACTTGTTTTTCCTGCTGCAGATACAATTAAAGGGTGTTTTCCTTGTTTTTCTACAGATTTGGACAGAGCAGGGAGGTTTCCACTGTTACTTTTCTGCTCTAAGTTCATTTTACGAAGAAGTATCAGTTAGGATCTCATAAATGATTTTCAGTCATTTGTCTTCAGCATCCCTTTGGCCCTGGTGTGTTTTCTGCTTTGTAGGAGTTTTTCCATTTCATACATTCAGGTAAACATCCCCGAAAGCACACAAGAGTAAAATCTTAATATTTCATTTTAGAAGATTTTATAAAGAATTGTAACGCTGATTATTGTTTACTATTTTATTTAAAGGAGAAGCTCCATTCAGGGATCAAGAAAACATCCCATTTTGCATAACCGGTCAAATGACATTCCAGGAACATTCAGGTCACTGAGGGTCCCTAGTGACTGAAACTTCAAAATGCTTGGCTTCTCTCTGTTTATTTAGTGGCAGAAAATGTGAGATGCTTTTGTTAAATTTTTTGGAAAAGATTTAGAGGTGAGTAATCTGAGTTTTCTGTCTGTTTTTCTGTTCCCTGTGAAATTCAGTAGTAGTACCCAAACTCACGTGTGGTGTACTTCTAGCCACAGAATAAGAATAAATGAATCTGTAGTAAAAATAACTGCATATGTTTCGAATATAAGACCAAGATGGAGAGCCATGGGGTAACCAAGGGGAAACATGGGTAAATGGTTTTTATTTGCTTCAATGCAGAACAATGAAAAAATTACGTCTTTCTTGCTACCTATCAAATAGGCATGTTTACCTAAGTTTTTATTTACCAAACAACTAGTGTATCTTTTTTTTTTTTTTTTTTTTTGTAAATTTATCGCTACATCAGTGGAAGGAAAGAACATAGTTGAATTTTATTTTAATTTGTGAGCAGGTAGAAATGTCCTGATTTGATTTCTTTACATCTGGAAAAGAAGGAACATAAAACTAACAATTTTTAATTGTTATATTTCTTAAGCATTGGAAAGAACCATAGCTATGGTTTATCTTAACTTACTAAAAGAGTCCAAGAGTCAGAGTTATGCCATGTTTAACTTTGTAACAGTCATACAGAGATCAATCTGACAATACGTACATCACCCAAAATAATTTTGCCAAGCAGCGCTGTTATTTTATTTAGAAATGAAAAGAAAGTGATTTTGTAATTGAAAGTTTGGTCAAGACTTTGAATGCAATAGCTCTCGGTAAATCTCAGATTGCTTTGTGAATGTAGGTAAATACCGTTGTGCATGCCCCGTGTCTATCCAGGCCCAAGCATCCATGTCTGTCCTACAGCCTTTATGCTGCATTAAAATGTCCAGCTGGAGTCACGGTGCTGTTGTGGCTACCAGATACTCCCCTCACCCTGGTTCACAAAAGCCCTATTAGCACAGGGAGACACTTGTCTGCACCAAGGTCAGCCCATAACCTAAGGTGCCACCTACAGAACTGGCTCTGCTTGACCTCTACCAGTACCAGTCTTTCCGTGGCACTGGTTAGAAGAAACTCAGGGGCTTGCAGGGGGGGTTCTGCTTCCTCAGGAGTTTTCCTCAGAATCTGTCTGTACTTCCACGTGGTGAGTGATCACTTCATGAACCTAGCTGTCCCCTTGAAAGCCCAAGGACCAGAGATACATGGGGTCTCTCTCTTAGTTGCTGGGGACCCCACCTGGTACCACTCTTAACAGTATACCCTATATATCAGCCAGAGCTGACCAGTGCAAGAAACGTGGCTGTGAACACCTCCCTTGGGTTTACATGCAGGGTAAACATGGGATGGTTGGGGCTCTGAGCGCAAGTCCTCTCCTCAGGGTAGCAAGTCTGCTTGGGGACAAGTGCTGCACACTATTTCTGGCAACAGACAAAATCTGTTGTTATTCAGTTCCCAGAATAACTTTGTTCCTTTCTCCCACAGAGGCTGAGGTGAAGAAGATGTCCTTGGTGCCTCAGAGAGGAGCCTCCTGCAGGCTCCGTGCCTCAGGGTGGTGCAGGAGTCATGCTAGCTGATTTTGACAAGAGTTGCTGAGCAGCTCTGGAATAGCCTGAAGTGGGCCATTTGACAAGAAAACAGAGCAGGCCTTAGGCTTAGCACGTTTGCAGGTTTGGCCCTCTGAAGAAACCTCCCTCGGCAGCAGGGACGGCCATGCTCCTCTGCCCCAGCCCACCCAGTCAGCTCACATGGGTGAGCTCTGCCCAGGCATCCACCCCATCAGCTGCCTCCAGCAGCACCGCAGGGTCCCCTGGGGAAAACAGGGCCTGTGGCCCCTCGGGAAGGACCTCCTTGGCCCACCCTGTCTTCTCCTCTGGTCCAATAGGAGCTTTAAAACCTCAGTTACAAGGAGTGTTTAGAGGGGTGCCATCCTCAAGGCATCCCAGGGCAAGGGCTCTGGTCTCTGTTTCAGCAGCACATGTGGAACCAAGAAAGAAATACTGGTCCAAAACCTGCTTTGCAATCCCTTTATTCTCTGTATATTGTCTATATGTCCTTGCTCTCCAGAACAAGACTGGTTGCCTGAGAAGACTCCCTCACTCCCAGGAATGCTAGTGTACTGGTTGTGCTCAGGAGAAGAGGACTTTACCGTGAGTAGGATCCTGGCCAAAGGCCAGCAGAGGAAGAGGAGCGTGGTGAGGATGAGGACAGATAGTAGGTGGCACTTACCACTGGTGGCAGTGGCGTGTGGCAGCACGGGTACAACACAATATTTTGTATCCAGATAAAAACCATGGATGTTAGGTTTGTCCCTGTGTTCATATTCATGCATCTGGGCTACAAGCAGGGCTGGTGTCTGTTTAAGGTGGCCAGCTGTCTAGAATAAGCTCCAATGACTTTTATTTTCTTTCAGACTGGGGGTGGGAAGGAAAGGAAAACGAGGAGCTGCCTGAGAATAAAATTAGTCAGACGCACACACTTGTGGAATGCCAGCCAGTGAGGTACGATGTTATTATCTAGAGCTTTTCCAGCTCCACTGAGACTGGCTGCCAGGGAGATTTTGTCAGCTGATAATCACCAGTAATGGAGGAGAGCTCAGGATGGAGAGGGGAGGGAAGATGCTGTTCATGTGAGGCAAGGAGTAGGGGGAAGTCCAGCCATTGCAGCCACACTACCCAGCCAGGTCTCTGCCAGGGTGGCATGGGGAAGACACCTTCTGACTCCATCCATAGCCCATCCCTGGTGAGAAGAGCATGTTAGCTCAGCCCTGGTGAGCAGGACATCTCTGCACAGCTGTTCTCCTGACACTGCATGTGTCACGCAGAGTGTACAAAGAGGCTCAGCAGCTCAGCATGTGTGTGAGCAGTGTCAGTGCTGGGGTGCAGACCCAGGCTGGCCAGGCTGGGCTGCTTCATGAATCCTTCAGTGGACTTGGGCTTCTGTCACTCCTTAAGCCTACAGGGTGTGCAGACCACCTCAAAAGGTGGACGACTGTGTGCCCTCAAGGTTTCTTTCCCAATAATCAAGCTAGAATGCTCTTTTTCTGACTCCAGGTGGCTAGATGCAGTCAGAAGTTGCAGAAGTTATCCTTGAAAGTACTGGGAGAGAAACTTAGGAGATCACATCAACCTTGTCATCTCACCTTGCTCCTGTGCTTGCATACCTGCTTGTATACCCTTTGCCATCTTTGCCATTTGAGTGCCATATATATTCTGGTTTAGCAGCAGACCAAACATCTAATATACAGTAACTAGGTAGCTACCATAGAAGAGAAAAGATAAAAACTTGTTTAGGAATAGGAAACAGGATTGGAAGAAACAGTCAGTCCTTGAAGGCAAGAGGACTTTACCAATATAGTTCAGAACCATCCAGAAATCTGTGGGATGCAGGAGACTTCACAAGACTGAGCAAGTTGGCAGCAAAAATGGCAGATGAAATCCAATATATGTACATGTGAAGGAAGGAGGTGATTCTTTCCACTGTGAGATGTGGATCTAACTTCTCAACCAAAAGAGGTAGATGTTGAAAGGGGAGGTGGAACGAGTTCATAGAGGAGATACTAAATGCACAGGAGCTATATCTAGCCCTGAAAGTCCCCAAGCTGGACATAATTGATGGCTGGAAGAGCATTAGAGATATCCATTGCACATACTTGTTCTGTTCTTACTCTTACCCTTCCCTGAGCAATCTTTTATGACTACTTTTGGCAAGAGCACAATGGGCTAGATGGACTGTTACACAGAAAGCATTATACAAAATAAATCATGAGCATGGGTAGCATAGTGCTTGCTGATTCTTCCTGTCTTCCTGCCTGCCTTCTTTCCTCCTTTCCGTAGTGCAAGATTTGTGTAAAAATGTTGAAGGCTAAACAGACCTTTAACATTTTCAACAGCTGCTATTCAGAGGAGGGAGGAAAACAAACCCTTCACGATCACTGAAGGTAGGCGTTTCCAAAAGGGAATTCTTAATTTCCCGTGATGGTCCCTTAGCATCCATGGGATGCAGGCACAGGCAATAGGGGACAGGGTTACATTCACTGAAAGACAACAGGCGGCCGAGGCAGAGAACAAATTGTTCCCTGTTAGTGGCATGGTTTAGGGTTTTCTTTTATACAAATGGCAACACTGTTGCAATTGTGATAGTCTGAGGGTATAGATGCAGCAATTTTTGAAGAAGAAATAATACCTTTTGTTAGGCTGACTGATACAGCAGCAAAACCCATTGGGCAGTGCTGGTGCACAGGTGCTGCAGCCTTGGGCGCACAACCCTTCCCCCAGGCTTGGACAAATGCCTCTGTCTGGGACACACAGGCCTTTCTTTGCTCTGAATCAGGAGCTTTTCCCCGAGATGGGAAGAAGGGGCTTCTGTGCATGAAAGCTTGTTTGTTTTCTGCGGGTCTACCAGCTGGTGTAGTGCAGGAGATGATGCCTCACTTAACTTTCTTGTATCTGTTGGGGATCTTATAAATGAAGAGCCAGGAGATTGCATGCAAGAGATTTCAGCACTGTTTTTGGAGGCTGCAAAACTATTTAAATTTTTCTGCAAACATCTTCTGTGTAGTTTACATGGTGGTTTTATGACAGGGACGGCATAAAAATAAAGAATAGGGAACCTAAGATGAGAAGCTGCCAGCAAAAAATGTGGTATATTCAGTAGCCGGTCAGAGAGAGATTATTAAGGCTCCCCTTCAGACAGCGACCTGGCCGTCTCGGGCTCAGGGCAGCCAGCGTGTGTCTTTCGGAGCCCCCTGGGGTGAGCAGTCTGTGGGCTTCATGTGTGCTGCTGCTGTCTCAGGCAGTGCAGAGATGGTGTGAAAGGTGGCCAAGGAGCCACAGCTTATCCTGTCTTCAGTTGTCTGAAGTTTACTCTTTCAAGCGGTGTAAGCGTAGCCAGGATGGTCCCACATTTGCAAAACCGTGTTACAAATGCAGGAATGCAGACAGGGAGGAATTAAGGGATTTACTCACCCTGATATAGAAAAGTAAGTCACAGCTCACAACAGCTTCAATGTTCTCAGTTATGTCCAAGACCAAATACTAATAAAAAACTCTGTGTCTTTGACTGTCTTGTGGTATGTTTGATTGTCTCAATCATACTCTAGCATCACTTGGCCTCATCAAAACCACAGCTTAACAGAGCTGTATTTGTAGCCTTCGTGCTGTCTGGGTGGCAGCTTTGGCTGCCTGCTTTTCTGTTTCCCACTGAATTGCTTTGATGTGGACCCCCCACATCTTGAGTAAGCTATCTAATAAGTCACCTACTGTGTAAAATCTGGGTGCAGTTCCTCCTTCCACTGTATTTTTTAATGAAAATAACCATGGCATCTGCTTTAGTCAAGCCTTCAGGGACATAGCTTGTCTCATCTCCTAATAGAGCTTAGAAGGAAAATAAGAGCCAAAATTTTCCTAGGTTACCAAAAAAATGTGTAGGAAAATTTTCAGTTCAAACAAGGTTTGATTTAGCCCTGACCAGGCATCTGATTTCATCTAACATTGGTCACCTAAAAGGGAAGCATCTGATCTAGTCCTGCCTTTCTCCAAGCAATGGAGAAAGTACCTTGCAACAGGAAGGCAAGTCATAACCTCTCATCTAAGTCCCTGTTTAGGTATGGGGTAGGAGAAACCCACCTTTCTTCACTTCTGCCAGTCTCTAGAGCTGGTCCAGGACTCCCTTTCTATGTGCAGAATTTCACTGATACTAAATTCAGTGATACCAATTCAGTGATACTAAATTCACTGATACCATTCAGATGGTCTCACAGCTATGCATCGTAACTTGGAAGTATGCACAGGCTGAAAAATGTGATAGCAAAAACCAATCCTGAGTCATTACTAGTCTCTAGCAAGAAACGGCAAAAAATCCTGAAGTATTCACTCTGAGGTACAAAAAAAGCCAAAACACTTCCATGGATTAGTTGTTGGCCAAGCCCTTCAAACAAGAACACCAGCTTGTTGTTATCACAGAAGATAAAGTGATAAAACCTGCAAAAAATACAATTCCACAGGATTGGTTTTCTATGGAAAAAGACATTTAAATTTCTGTCTTCTCTGATTTTTAAGACAGAATGCCAGTAATTCCAAGCACGTCATAAATATTAGCAAAATAGATCTGTAATATATGGTTTAACTCTGATAATGGCATCAAAGGCACCTGAAATGCAATGCCAAGGCTGCATTAGTGTCTGTAAGTCAGGTCCTACAGAAGACATAGTGTCCAAAAGCTCAGTTTAAGAACCAAACTGTGTTTGAACAAGGCAGAGTACCTTGCATGTGGGAAACAAAATATCAGCATGTATATTACAGTTTTGGACAAGAGTTCAGATTATTTGTAAAGTCACAATAGGTACTCCTGGTAAATGTTGCTGGGAGCTTTCTTTTCCTAGTTCTTTCATACTTGAGGGAGCATTTATGGTGGATATCTGTGTTTAAATCTGCTGAAGCCATCTCCTTGGTTCAATTTTTAGAATACTAAAAAGTTATCTCATGGTGCAACGTTTGAGCAACTGTAATCAGATTGGGGATAATCTTACAAAAGTTGTAACTCGCGCGGGGTACAACCATTACTGCTACACTATTTGCAAATTAAGTTTAAAAAAGTCTAAAGAGAAGCAATCTGTAACAGACCTTGTGCACACAACAGAGACAAGAACAGACACATTAAGGCAGGAAATTTATTTTTCTTTTTTATCTCTAAACTCCCAGTCTCTACTGGATGAATGTAAAATTATCCTGATTGCTCTCAAATTCCATCTTTCTCAGCAGTTCCAAGAGCCTGTTTTCCACCTGGCTGCCCCTTCTGCACTCACCAACACTTATGCCATGCTAATCTCATAATCTAGAAGGTGTTTATGTCACACAAAGCAGTCAAGAATCTTTGTAAGACATATTTCTGCAACTGAAACATACAGGTAAGATTAAGAGCATTCATTTATGTTAAAGTCCTTACGTCTTGGCTGCATGTAACTATTTAGAAACATTAAAAAAAAAGTCTGTCATTAAAGTTCAGGGTGTTTTCTCATTATTTCTATCATCCTTCAGCCATCGTCACGTGTTCAGCTTTGCAAGGCTCTTTTAGTGAAAATCAATCTGGTCCTGCAGCCCCCTCTCCTGGGCATTTATCGTCAGTGCAAGAAATTCAGCAATTTGGTCAGCTCTGCGACATTTGTTTCTCTCATACCTACATAGGGACTTAAAAGCTTGCTCATTATTCTTGGTTTGAATAGTTCGTAGCTAGCAGTGAATTTGCAGTCATCGCACTTCAGTGCATTAGGGGAGTTCTATTAAAGTAAGCAGCTAAAAAGGAGGCAGAAGAAGGTACATTTTTTCAAAAACTTATGAAGATACGGATCGGCACCTACTGGGGTATTCAGAAATACCTGAGCATGCTAAGTATCTAATTTTCAAAGGGAGTTTATTACAGCCTGTGTATGCTTATTTGTCTGTCTACTAAATGCCAGCCTTCACCCTAGGGCTTCTAAACACCTTCGAAAATCTGCTGGAGAAGAGCTGCACATCTGGGCGCTGGTGGAGGCATTAAACTTGTTGACAGCAGGGCTTCTTTTTCCAGTGTCACTCCAAGGTCGATCAGAACTTGCCTAGTAGAATCAGAAATGAAACCAGGAATTTAATCAGGACCCATCATTCCTTATGTAGAAGCTGAAGCTAATTGTATAGTTACATTTACTGTACTGATAGCTTGCCCTCAAAAGCCACCTCTGCCAGGGAGTCTGACCCCTCTGTCACACACAGTTTGGCCAATACTGTCACCAAGGATTCCTTCACCCTGGCAGCGCAGCAGGCAACACCACAGTGGCAGATGCCTGGCCAGCTGATAACCAGTGGAGCCTTTTGTTCCCTGGCTGAAGCTTCTCATATGTACCAAATTCACCCCAATTTACTGCGTTACTTATTCTGCCATTGTTTTCATGGAGTGCTCATGTGTGTGACATGCAGATACGTACAACAGAGCTGGTGCCATGTGCCTTCTCAGGTCTGGAGCTGTCCCAATTTACAAACAACTGCTAGAAGTGATGTCTGTAACACTACATGCAACTACTGCTTGGGTCAACAGCACTACCTCACTAACTTACCTCTTAGCTTGGTAGCATCAGCATTACTTAGCACCGTTCAGTATTACTCAGCCTAAAAGAGACCCCAGCCAGACTGACAGACTGCTAGCTCATTGTTATATACACTCTTCATAATAAAGTTAAATCCAGGATTCCTGCAGAAAGGCCCATCTTGTTGACAGAAAGATCAAAAAAGAGAGCAAGAAACAGAGTGCCAGTGGGTGAGGCGATGTGCCGTTGGAAGAAGAAAGAGTCAGAGGTTAGCATTTGGTGTTTCTGCAGGCCTGGCCTTGGCTGTCTCATGACTAACCAGAAGAGAAAGACACTGCACCCAGTGGGTGTTCAGCAGTGAGCAACTGGGCTTAAATGCCCTGGTCAGGATAAACTCTGTGATGGAGGGTGGTACAGAAGCCATTTCCCAGCATTGAAGCTGACAGAACAGGGGCAAGGTTCAGTCCCTGTTGCAGCACTGCCAAACTAGCTGGCTGCAACAAGGCTTTCCCACACAAGCCTCCAAAAGTTCATCTACTGTCTGTGCTGTTTCTTCATCCTCTTCAGGCCAGTCCACCCTGCTTCTTGCCTCTGCTGCATCTGGGTTCCTGGCTTCTCCTCCAGCCAGCCTCTCCTCATTCAGGCCCCTTTCTTCTCTCAGCTTCTCCTGGGGGCCTCTCCTATATCCCTGGGCTCTTCTTCATCCAGTCTCCTCTCTTCACCCAGTGCTTCTCTTCCACTGGTGCTCCTTAGTGCTATTTAGCTGCTTAGCCCAAACAAGCCACAGCTGCACATTATCCACATCAGCCAACCCACCGCCCCAGAAGCAAGCCCACAACTGTACATCATCAATGTTAATTAACCCTCTACAGTTCCTCTACAAGTCCCCTTTCCTGTGAGACCACGCTGTCCCTTCCTGCAACCGCCAGCCGCATTTGCTGCACACTCCGTTCCAGTTCTGCAGCAGCAGGTTTGTAAGGGTACCACCACCTTTCACTGCACTGGCCCTCAGAGGTCTGGCCTTATACTGAGCTCTGTGGAAAGGAAAAAGAGTGGAGGAACACATATGGAAAATAGAGGTGAAATAATGTCTTTTCTCTTTTCTTACATCCCACAAAACCCTGGCAGGACTGTAGAGAAAATATAATACAGTCGCTGTAGCCCAAAACTGAAAAAGATTTTTCATTCTGAGGACACGGCATATCAAAGGTAAGTAAGAAAAAGCCACAAGGAGATACAACATAATGGCTGCAGGTGGAACATTCAAATTATTTGGCTAAAAACTCAACAGTCTTTGCTGTGCTTGTGGGTTTGTGATGGTCTTATAATTTGACCAAGCTTGGAGGAATTTTTCACATGAATTATCAATGATTGCATGTTGAGACCAGTCTTCACTTGAGACCTCAGCATCACTATAGTGTCTCAACAGAGTTGTAAAGACATTTCTAATATCAACAAACACATTGTCACCTGAGTTCATTTTTTTGACACATAAAAAAAGATTTTGTCTGAGTGGAAATTTTAAACAGAAAGTTTCTTAATGCTTTAATCAGCTGAAATAAACTCTCTGATAGGAAGATTTGAGTACATCTGGCTACACCAATACCACCAGCTCTGCTTAACTGGCTTCACAAACCAACAAGTGGTATCAACAGAGCTGTACCCATGTACTCACCTGCTGCCCAGGAGGGTGTATTTTGTACCTATTGATTAAGCAGACTGACATGTCTTGTGCACATTTTCTACGGAATAGCATACTTTGTAGGTATATCTATTCTAGTCTAAAACAAGATTATCTCTTAGACATCATGTTTTGCATTTTGCAATTCAAATAATCTTGCCTTTCTAAATTACCCATGTGCAAAACACTATGTCTGTACAGCACAGGTGTTAAAAAAGAAGTCACCTTTGGAAAAAATAGTTGCTCTGATAGGAAAAAAGGGAAACAGAAACGTTTATCTTCACCATTAGTGGTAGAAGCACTAATGGAGATTAAGACTTTCAGCATTTGTCCATAAGGGATTTGGGTTCTGACTGTGACACAGTTTAAGATAGAGGGGCCAGCTGCACTCCTAAATACGGCTTTTCCTTGCAAAGTTTTACCCCCAGTCGGCAACTAAGCACCACCCAGCTGCTCACTTACTCCTCCCCACGCTGAGATGAGGGAGCAAATCAGAAGAGTAAAAGTGAGAAAACTTGTGGGTTGGGATAGAGACAGTTTAATGGGTAAAGCAAAAGCTGTGCATGCAAGAAAGCAAAACAAGGCATTCGTTCACCACTTCCCGTGGGCAGGCAGGAGTTCAGCCATCCCCAGGAAAGCAGGGCTCCATCATGTGTAACAGTTTACTTGGGAAGGCAAATGCCATCACTCTGAATGCCGTCCCCTTCCTTCTTCTTCCCCCAGCTTTATATGCTGAGCATGGTGTCATACGGTATGGAATATCCCTTTGGTCAGTCAGGGTTAGCTGTCCCAGCTGTGTCTCCTCACAACTTCTTGTGCACCCCCAGCCTGCTCACTTGTGGGGTGGGGTGAGAAGCAGAAAAGCCCTTGGCTCTGTGTAAGCGCTGCTCAGCAATAACAAAAACATCTTTGTATTATCAACACAGTTTTCAGCACAAATCCAAAACATAGCTCCATGCTAGCTACTATGAAGAAAATTAACTCTACCCCAGCCAAAACCAGCACATTCTTGAACCCTTATTCCACACCATTTACATCGTGTTCAGGTCCCACACTATCCAATATATCCTCATTAACCAACATTCCCCTTCCCATCCTTTGATACAATACACAGATATCATTCCCTTTGTCTATGGACCACCCCTCTGACACATCTGTAAAATGTTCATAAATGTCCAAAAAATGTCCATTGAGTTAACTTAGTCCATGACTTCATGCTCCATCTGTCATGGTGGTCACTCAGGACAGGAGTGGTGGTGTGTTGCGTGGAGTTATTGGGCACCAAAGTCAGCTCAGCTCAGGTCACTGCTGCACTTGCACCGCTTCTTGTAAGGCTTGTCCTCCATTGGTTCAGGTGGTTCCTGCTGCAGTAATTGCTGTAATACACAACTCAAATCATGGGTTACAGCAATTTAAAGGTATATCCATTACAAACTCCACCCCTGGCCTGTTTGATCCAGGTCATGGGGTTTAACATTGCAATGAACTCCTCCCCTTGCTCCTAGTC
This sequence comes from Ibycter americanus, assembly GCA_035590275.1. NCBI lineage: Eukaryota > Metazoa > Chordata > Aves > Falconiformes > Falconidae > Ibycter > Ibycter americanus. The sequence goes on from JAVJGI010000062.1 coordinate 58,962,404, forward strand.
TGGCTAGCAACAAGGGGTTCCTGCTATAGTAATTCCTATAACAGGCAACTCAAATCTTGCATTATTTTCACCCAGGATTAAATCACCTTGAGGTACACATTGGACTCCCCCATCGTTCTGCATTACCCACCAAGTGCACCCAGGTCCTTGAGCAAAAGCAATCCCATGAATAGGCTTCCCCTTTCCTGAGGAAGGAACAATCCAGACTGTTTTCCCCAGCAAGCTCCTTATATGTACTCTGGGGATCTTATCTCCTTCCACAGTGTGCGGGGGCTTTGATTGAGCAAAGCCAGGTCGACTGGCAGATCCTCTGCTATTAACTGGCCAGGTGGCTTCTGCTAAATGTGTATTCCAATGCTGTAATGTCCCAGCACCCATGGCTCTCGGTGTAGTCTTGAACAGTCCATCGTATTGTTCAATTTTCCTGGAGGCTGGTGCATGATAGGGGATGTGGTAGACCCAGTCAGTGTCATGCTCCTTGGCCCAGGTGTTTATGAGGCTGCTTTGGAAATGAGTCCCATTGTCTGACTCAGGTCTTTCTGGGGTGCCATGTCATCATAAAACTTGCTTTTCGAGGCTCAAGATAGTATTCCAGGCAGTGGCATGGTTCATAGGGTGTATTTCCAACCATCCAATAGTCACTTCCACCATTGTAAGCATGTGGTACTTGCCATGATCGATTCATGGTAGTGTGATATAATCAGTCTGCCAGGCCTCCCCATATTGATATTTCAGCCATCGTCCTCTACACCAAAAAGGCTTTAGCCACCTAGCTTATTTGGTTATAGTGCACATTTGACATCCATGGATAACCTGTGCAAGGCACCAATAGTCAAGTCCACCCCTCAATCACGAGCCTATTTGTATGTTGCATCCTTTCCTAAATGTCCTGATGTGTCGTGGGCCCATCAGGTTATAAATAGCTCAACCCAGATCCACCTGAGCCACTTCAATTCTATTAGCCTGGTCCACCTGCTCATTGTTTTGATATTTTTCAGTGGCATGACTCTTGGGTATGTGATCATCTATGTGATGTACTTTTGCAACCAGGTTCTCTACCCGAGCAGCAGTATCTTGCCATAATTCAGCAGCCCACATGGGTTTACCTCTGCACTGCTAGTTGTTCTGCTTCCGTTGCTGTAGCCACTCCCACAGAGCATTTGCCACCACCCATGTGTCAGTGTAGAGATACAGTACTGGTCATTTTTCTTGTTCAGCAACATCTGAAGCCAGCTGGATGGCTTTCACCTCTGCAGACTAACTTGAGTCACTTTGTCCTTCAGCAGTTTCTGCAACTTGTCATGTAGGATTCCGAACAGTAGCTTTCCACCTTCGATGTTTTCTCACCATATGGCAGGATCCATCTGTAAACAGGGAATATTGCTTTTCATTTTCTGGTAATTTATTATACAGAGAGGCCTCTTCAGCATGAGTCAACTCTGGTGATACTCTGAAGTCTCGTCCCTCTGCCCAGTCTGTGATCACTTCCAGGATTCCTGGGTGGTTGGGGTTTCCCATTCCAGCCCATTGAGTTACCAGTGTGACCCACTTACTCCATGTAGCATCAGATGCACGATGCATAGAGAGGACCTTCCCTTTGAACATTCAGCTGAGAACAGGCAATAGAGGTGCAAAAAGGATCTGTGCTTCAGGACCGACTACCTCTGAAGCAGCTCACATTCCATCATATGTTGCTAATATTTTTTTGTCAGTTGGAGCATAAGGGGCTTCAGAGCCCCTATATCCCTGGCTCCAAAAGCCTAGAGGTCGACCTCCAGTCTCTCCAGGCACTTTATGCCAGAGCCTCCAGGCGGGGACGTTATCCCTGGCTGTGCTGTAAAGCAGATTTTTCACGTCTTGTTCTCTCTGGACTGGTCCAAGGGCTACTGCATGAACTATCTCCCGTTTAATTTGTTCAAAGGCTTGCTGCTGCTCAGGGCCCCATTCAAAGTCGTTCTAGGTCACTCGATAGAGAGGGCTTACAATCAGACTACAATCTGGAATATGCATTCTCCAAAAACCCATGACACCTAAGAAAGCTTGTGTTTCTGTTTTGTTAGTTGGGGGAGACATAGCTGTTATTTTATGGATCATAGCCATTGGGATATAACGACACTCATCTTGCCATTTTATTCCTAAAAACTGGATTTCCAGTACAGGTCCTTTGAACTTGCCTTGTTTTATAGCAAAACGAGCTTCCGAAAGCATCTGGATTATTCTTGTCACCCTTCTCAAACACTTCCTCCACTGGGTTGCCTCACACAATGATGTCATCAATAAACTGCAGGTGTTTGGGAGCTTCACCTTGTTCCAGTGCAGTCTGTGTCAATCCATGGCAGATGATAGGGCTGTGTTTCCACCCCTGGGGCAGTCGAGTCCATGTGTACTGGATATCCCTCCCTGTGAAAGCAAACTGTGACCTGCACGCTGCTGCCAGAGGGATCGAGAAAATCGCGTTGGTGATATCAGTTGTTGCATACCATTTGGAAGCTTTTGACTCCACTCTAGCCAAAACCAGCAGAACAGCCATAAGTCTGCCCATGCTGTCACGATTTCCCTTCTTGTTTTCTGTTGCTAGAGTAGGGCAGTGCCATTCTGCTGGGGCTGCAGCATCACGCGTGACTGCAAAGAACAGACTGTCATGCTTTGAACGAGGGAAGTCTTGACTTACATTGAGCCTAGGTGTAGGACACCTCAACAGTGACTCCACCATCAGTACCTGTGGTTCTATATGAAGAGCTGCAAAGTGACATTTAATTTTAAGAAAGCATCAGGGTAGATAAAAGTTGTGTTGTGGCCATGAAAAAGTTGTGATTTACTGCCTGTTGTTGGTAACTTGTTTATCACTGCTGCTGTCGATCCATGCATGGCCCTAAATGCCAAAGAGGACAAACCATGGTCAGTGCTAAGGCTGATGAGGTTTGATGCTAACAGCCAGTGTTGGCAGCCAGGAGGAAACTGCTGTGATCTGGGAACTCCTGCCACAGTGCTGCTACCTGACACTGAGGCTTTGTCACTTCTGCTGCTCACATCTACAGCGCAAGTGTCCCCAAAGGCAGCTTTGCCAAGTAGCTGGCAGGACAGCTAGCCACAAGGCTCTGGAATGGGGGTCCTCCTGCTGCTCCCTCCCAGACCCCATTCCCCTCCTGTACCACACACCCTGAGAATCCCGACTGCAGCTCAGAGATGTTCTGTGTTAGTAGTTGGAGTCAAAACTACTTTGGAGATTGTGATTTAAGTCAATAATTTTTAAGCAAAAACTAGACATCAACTCTTGAGTTTTCTGGAATGGAGTTTTTAATTTTCCATCTCATCTGTTAACCTCAGGAAAACCACAGACTCGGTGCTCCTTCATGTACCTGTCCTAGTGAAGCTAATCTGACAGGTGATCCCCAGAGAGGTTGCAGAGGATGTACGCTGCTTAGCCTCCTTTTACCTTAAAAAACAAATGAAAAGAGAGCACCCTTATTTATCTAGTACTAAAAGGGTGCCCTGGGACACAAAAGAGTGCCCTCTTCTGCCTGAAGCAACACAAGTCTCCCCTCCCGAAACATCTGGTCTAGGTTGTGGAGTGGTAATGTACCAGTGTAACAATCTAAATCCCTCCTGTTGAAGTTACTTTGCTTCCCATGAAATAACAAGTGCTGCACAGGAGTCAGAAGACAAAGAGAGCACTGTTGTAGCTGAATAGTTGGGATAACTCCATGGTTTCCCTTCTCGGCTCCAAGGACTGCTCACTGACTTTGTACTGTGTAGCATGTAGGCATGAACGACGTGAATAGAGAGTGCTCAGAGGAGAGATGGGAACCTAGGGATTCCTCTGTCAACATCAACCCCTATCATATTTCTCCTGGTTTTTCTTCCTCTCCTCCCTTAATGTTTTCTTCTCTTCTTCTGTGTGATGACCGAAGGAAAAATATATAGAGGACACATTTCAGTTCTAGTGAAAGCATTGGATTTTGGGAGGCTGGAGATGTTCAATTATTGCTTTAAAAAATCACTGCTTGAGAGAAATGTCATTGCAAAACCAAAAATTGTTGTACCATTTAAACATTTCTGACCAATTGGACTAGTAATTCATGTATATAAAGGAAACAATATCTCTATACATTATACATTATGGATATGGTAGTATTCATTAGCACAAAAAAAAGCACATAGCAATGAAATGTAATGTTAGGAACATTTTAAAGACTTTCATTTGCCAAATAAGTGCTGCAGGGTTTTTGTGGAGGGTACAGTTTTAGGACACACTCCTGATCTTTTCTGAGATTTGTGGGGGGGGAACAAAGGTGTATTTCTGTCCTTCTTAGTTTTTATTTTCTTATGAGTTATTATTCATTTCATAGTGCTCCTTATGAGAGTCTACATGACCTGTATATAATATTATCTTAGCTTATTTATGGACACATTAAGTATCTTTTAAAGTTCAGTGCATTCTCTTCCCTCCAAGCTACTCAAGCGCTTTTATTACTTTGTTCTTCTGTTTCACTAACAGTATTTTACCCTACTCTGATCATTATACAAAAGTAGCTATTATATGGAAACAGAGATATGAGGAATTGCTTTCTCTTATTTTCCTGGAATGAAAGCCTCATTAACCAGACTAATTCTGCCTTGGCAACTCGACATTTTGACCCTGGTCTGGAAATATATAATGTTGTGTGTAGCACACCACTAAAACTTGGAGACAGAGTTTTGTTATGTATGATCCCAGTGGAGTGTCTAGCTCAATGGGACTCTCATACCTGCTGAGAGTCTCTAATGTGATTCAAAGACAGAAGCAGAGTCAAAAGCTCAGAAAAGAAGTATCTATTGTATTTTATTACTGCACACAATCAGATTTGGTGGGAATAAGCTAGCCTTGAACAGATTAAGGTTTTCGATTAGTAGAAAGGGCCTAACTATATGAATGGAAACGTTCAGAGACAGCATGTTTTGACAACAAAACAATCTGACCAATTTTAAGGAGTTTAATAACTATTCAATCACTTGGGTTAGTGAAGGATTAGGAGAGCTCATCAGCTGCTCTGTTCCTGCTCTACAGATGCTTGGTGTGGCTATTACAGAAAGAGTTTCAGCTGACTCTGTGCCCTTGCCTTGTTTCCTCTGCCTCCATGATCTTTCTTGGTCACTCCAAATGCATTCCCGGTACAATGTCTATCAATATCTTTGTCTCACAGGAGACTTGTACTGCTCTCAGATCATGTCCTGGACTGCTGCCTCCTATGCCCCTGTGGTTACTCGAGAGGTCTCACTTATTTGTCATGCCTGCAACACTCTGGGAGTAATAACTTTGCTTCAGAAAGAAAAGTTATTGCATTATTATTTATTACACAAAATCACAGACCTTAAAGCAATACAGTCATGCACATTCACTCCTAGTTTACAACTTTCACTTCCTAAAGCCCTGAGTCCCTGAATACTGCCTTATGTAATGGCAAAAATTGTCTCTTTGCTCTGGAATTTATAATTTAAAATCTAGTCTGGTCCTTTGATCTCTTCACGTAGATAAAGCCACCACTGCTTAGCTGTCTATAGCCTTCTGCTGTCAATGACTACCTCCAGCAACAGTAAACAAGTCCTGTGATGTGATGGAGGCAGAATGGAAGAGCTGTTGATTGAAAAGCTCCTAATGTTGTTTTACAAATGCACACCAGAAATCTTAGAGCCTTTATGCTTATCTTTCCAAAACTTTATTTTTCTCACTTGTTAATAGGTAAATGAAACCTTTCAGATGGGAAGCTTTAACAGTTCAGTGAAGGTATTTGTTGTCTCTGACCAGAGCCAGAGCAGCAATCACAATGAGGTGCCAAGGAAAGAATTGTATGGAGGTGTCGAACAAACAGCATTGTATTGAGTGGCTGGATGGTTTTCGGACCCATAAGCTCAGGTTCAGTTCCAGATGAAGGTGTCTGAATTCAAATGTCTGCACATGAGCTTGGTGGCTAGACTTACGCTACTGTCAGAGGCTTTTAGGGTGTCACCCAACAGAGCAAACACAGGTGTCTCATCTGGGGCAAAGAATCAACCAAAAAGCTCCATGGATGGTATTGTTTAGTGCCTTGATTCGGTGGTCTGAGCACAGGAGTCTAATGTCACTTGAGATTTCTGCAATGGTTTGGCAGATATGACACACCAGCTGCAGAAACCCATGCCTTTCTGGAAGAACAACTGGAGGCCAGTGGGGCACTCCTGGGTGTATTACTTGACTCTGTGCACAAATGTTTCAGCAAAAGTACCGAACCCTTGAATTCCACTGATAGGTAGCTCGTGCAGTGGCTTAAATAGGTTTCCTAATCTGGAACTTATTCATACATGTAATGTTTCTTTCCTGGCGATGAGAATACTCAGTGAGAAATTAAGCACAGTTAGATGGCTGCAGTTCTCTTCTGTGTGGAATGGGAAAAGCCTCCTGCTACCCAGCACGGATCCTGGGGGAGTGCTGGACCCTCCATTGCTGACTGACATTGAGCGTAAGGGAGAAATGCTACCAGGAGCTGGGTGGATACCGAGCCTGTACAAAGGCATATGGTGAGAGCAAGGACAACTCCTGACTCTTGCAGCTCCCAGGAGATCTTCCAAGTCTGGAAAGAGGAACAGGCGTAAAGCCCAACCTCAGCAGAAGTACTGTGGAGGACCTGCAGCCAGTTCCCCCTCCCCGTGCTGTCTAGCTGAAGGTCGTTGCATTGCATACATTTTGCAACAAATGCCTTCAACTTTTACTCTTTCATCAATAGATGGCACTAGGCAGTTAGCAAGAACCATCTCTGCTCATGACACTTTTGATGGGTAAGTAGACTGTTTCTATACTCACTACCGTGCACTTTATATGGCTTAAAATCATATTTTCACAAATTCTAGCACTCTTTCAAAGTTTCTGTAGTTATAAAGGACAAAAGATGTAACAAGAAGCTGGCAGTTCTGACAAAGAGCCTCAGTGACAGTAGGCGTGAAGATTCTTTAATTAAGATTGAAACATGGCCTGCAATGGTAGTTTTCACTGTGAAAACTCTGATCTTGATTTGCCTGAATTTTGTTTATACCCATAATAAGAGATCAAGCCTCTTAGGACTGTTTTGAGCTGCAAAAACACTTTGAGACTGTTGACAGGCTATATTTTCCAGTTCAATGGTGTATACTGGAAAATACCTTATGAAGAAGCAGAGGGGGAAAGGAAAAGGAAACAGCAGGGGAATACCATGAATTACTGATCCGATGAATAATGTGACTCTATCACATGCGATTAGGAGGGTGAGGCAGACATGATATCACTGGTTTTCTGAGAAGAGACAGATAATAAAATCTTACCTGAAACTTCATAGCTTTTTCCATGAGGTCAAAGTAGCTAATGCCTCTGCAGCATGTCTGATCACTCTGTAACTGTGTGACTGTTAAAGAAAAGCAAGGGAGAGCTGATAATGTACGTTTAGCTTGTGTAATAACATGTATGGACCAGGATGAAGATTTTTTGATGCGATCAAGATAAAGTGTATCAAAACCCCAAAAGAAGGTGCAATCAGACCAATGGCAGCAGAAGCTTCTATTTGTGTCTGATACACAGGTACAAAGTGCTGTTTAGTCTGTTTAGACCCAGCTGCTGCCTCGGCATACTGCATATGCAGCACTCTGTTAATGATCCAAAGCTATTTTATCTATGCAGGCTTGTTTTATGTATAAAAATATTAAGGCAAATTTAATTTTGCCTTTCCTCCAAACTAGATTAACACATAATACTAGGCGTTGCTGCTGGCGTTATGCTTTCTGATGAGGCTGTCCCATACGCTTTGCTCTCTAGGGCAGTCTAATCTGAGTGTTGGAGCCTGACGGCATGTCAGATCACAAGCACAATGCTGAGTGCAAAAGAACCTGGAATCAAATAATGAACAGCTCAAAATGGAAGATGTAAGTTTCACATTTCTGTATTTTGCCTACTATTTTAGTAAGACAAGGCATTTTGGTCTGTCTAAATGCGTGCAGTGCTGGGCTGAGAGATAACTCTTCCTTGTCCCAGCTGCTTCTATCTACAGTACGTGCTAGGGACTGTTCCTGCATTCTGATTTAACACTGATGACACTCTGGTGTCATCATGAATGATGGAGATCAAAAAGTCATCTGGAGGTGCCTTCTTTTGCTTATACGTGCTGGGTCTGGCTCTTCTCTGGTGTAAAAGAGCTAAAAGCAGCAAGCAGCCTTAGTTTGGAAGGATTACACTTTGCCACAGTCATTAACTGCTTTTAAAAATAGAATTGCAACATTCATGAGTGAAGGAAAAGCTGTAGATGCTCTATGTTTGGATTGCACTCCCGCCTTTAATTACGGTGTCGCACAAAATTGTAATCTCAAAATTAATTCAAATTGAGTTGCAAAGGGAAACTTGTCATGCAGATTGAAAGCTGACTGCAACACCATAAACAAAGGGCGATAGCAAAGGTAGATGTACCCCATTCAAACTCAAAGGCTCATGGTGATTCTGAGCACTGATATCATTTAACAAGTGAGGAGCAAAGGTTATAATCATCTCTTGGCTGAAACTCAGGGCTGGAACAGAGAGTCTCTAGGGTTAAAACATGAGATCGCTGTGCAGCCTGAACTGCAGATGGGGGCTGGAAACAACTCATCTCCTCGCTCTGCAAGTTGAAGTACCGGGGGAGTTTTTATCTTGCATACAGCAATGGGTTACATTGATAGTATACATACTACTGACATATATAGATACTGGGAATAAATGCAAACACCCAGGAAGACAAAGAAAACAATGCAAACTGTAATAACAACCAAATTCATAACAATAAAGAAGATCATGGGGAGTGTGTATGCATTTGTTTAAATTTTTTTAACTTCCTTTGGTTTGATCAGGCTATGAAAACATCAAAATACGATTCAGAGTAAGACACTGGGGAAGCGGGTGGGTGCAATGCAAAGCGTGTTCAGCAGGACACAGCATAAAAAAGCACATTCAGTGGGAATGTGGGAAGCACCACAGCTGAAAGAGAACCACGGGCGATGGCAAACAGCAAAACTGTGCTGCTCTGAGGGTCTCACAAACTCAGGCTACATTTATGACAGTACAGTTGTGAAACAAATCATTCCATAAAATGACCAAGGCATATTCTAGGCAAAATATCCCATTGTTCAACACACTCAGTTTTTTTAAATGTTTAAAACATTTGGGCACTTTATGAAATGACTGGTTTTACTGTTACAGTCAGGTTGTTCATCTTGATACTATGAGCACCTTGTCATGCTACTGCTGTGAAGAGTCAAATCATCCTTGGGAAATGCTGTCCTCAACAACTTTTTGCTGAAATAAATATGCAAACTAAAACTTTGGCAATATGCAAAACTTACATAACATATTTTGCAACACGTGCTTACCACCCTTGTATCGCAATGTCTCCATCTGTATCTTTCAGGCATCGCATAATGTCTAATGTCACAGAGGCCCAAGTTCTTCTCTGAGTACTGATGAAACCTGGTTTTAGTGTTCATCTTCATTGCAGATGCCAAATTGAATTGGCCCCTCTGGACAATTTATTTCAAACAAATTCAGAAGTTCTCACTTAAACACAGACTGCAGAATTGCTTAAACCTTGTTTTCTGAGGTAAGCAGGTTAAAGATAATCACAAACTGCAAAAATTAACTATGCACATGTCTCAGATGATTCTGCAGGCAGACAGGAGCTGAGGGAGACAAATTAGCTGAAGTACCAGTAGATCACAGCTATGTAGCCTTTGTTCAATTTGCAGCATGAACAGAGTTTGCTTATGGATACCTGCAAAATGCCCTGAAAATTCAGAAATCATGCAAAGCCAAGGGGTATGACAGAGGTCTGTTGAGTCTGACACCTGACTGATTGGCATTGCTTAACCTGAGCTGCAACATAACACAGCAGTTCTTCCCAACCGATATATGCCAGAGCCCTTTAAACATCGAGTTCTCCAAAGGCTGTATTAAACTGTAGAACAATCCTGTATAAAATAGCAGGGGAACCATTGCTTATATTATGGGACAGAGTATCAGGAGATACTAATTTCGAAGTACCTGAACATGTGGCATTTGTAGGCAGGTTCTTTGATTACTCCTAAAAGAATGAACTCTTATCCCAGTTATTTTGAAACTTGCAAATGCGGCATTGCACTGTAAGCCCAGCCGCCTAAGTCTGAATTTGCCTCTGAACTCATGCCCCACGTGTCTTCCCTTTAGCCAGGAGAAAAGAGCTGACGTGGTGATTAAGGCTGGTTGCAAGGTGACGCTGGGCAGGAAGGCAGCTGTGGCTGTTCCCCGCCGGCGCTGAGCTCCTGGCCCCTTTGGCCGCGGGCTGCTGCTGGCAGCGCAGAGCTTACGGGAGCTGCTCCTCTCCGGCGGCTGGTGGGGGGTTGGCACTGAGCCAGCATGTCCTGTGGTCACCTGTGCTTACCATGTAGATGGATGATTCAGAAAAGCCCAAGAAAGCCCTCTTCTCCCTCCCACGATACCCAAAAAAGTTGACTAAATCTGATACCAAATTGATGAACAAGTCTCGAAATGGTGGCCTGCTTTCTCCTGCTAAACAGATTTACAGATAAGCGCCAACTTTTTCTTTTGCGAATCAAACTCCTTGGCACTAAGCAAAGCAATTGTAGTGGGTCTTTTGGGAATTAAATGTATTTGCTGCTGCTGATGTTTTTAAAATAGTTGTTTACAGGGTGTCAGATAGTAAGACTGTGTATGATTCATAGCAAATAGCAGCATGCCAGAACTTTAAACTCTCCTTGCATGGTAATTTGCCTGCTAGCGTGGTTGGATGGAAGGAGCATATTTAGCTTTCTGCTGTAAATATACTTTACGATTGGCACTCTTAAAACAGAAAATGGGAAATACAGCATAGCAACTTCTGTTAACTTTTATATAAATAGCATTAATCAAGTGCCTTCTGTATTGTGTGCTCCTTGCATTTATGTTCCAAATTGACCATTCTCTTCATCCTAGAAAACATCTTCTGTTACAACACCTACCCTGTTTATTGTGGTGGTGGGTTTTTTTGTTTGTTTTTTAAATGTGTATGGTTTGACATCCATTTCAACAACCTTGATAGACATCTAGGGCATTCTGAAATATGTACAACCAGTTATTTCATTATTTATTGTACTGTAACTGCCCAGAAGTGAATGGAGGATTCTGCTGTATTTGCTATGTTACTGTTGATGTAGATTCTGATTAAACCTCCTAACATGATGCATACATGGCTGGCCAGCTATATTGAATTTTTTTGTGTCCTTATATGTTGCAGCACTAACAAAACTAGCAGGTTGCAACAAGGCTTTTACCATCCCATACCAGCCCTCTCATGCCTCAGCACCACCATCAGTCCCACACAAGGTTCCAAAAGTTCATCTA
>JAVJGI010000062.1:58973883-59016868 GCA_035590275.1 Ibycter americanus
TCCAGGCTCCTCAGTGCTATTTAGCTACTTAGCCCAAACAAGCCACAGCTGTACATTATCCACATCAGCCAACCCACGGCCCCAGAAGCAAGCCCACAACTGTATATTATCAATGTTAATTAACCCTCTACAGTTCCTCTACTCTTATAGAGACTGCTTAAGCACAGTGTGGCAGCTATTTCAAGCAGCTTAGACAAGAGAGACATATACTAGTTCTTTATAGGCCATTTTTTCTTACCTATTGGAATGAAAGATCTCTTCTGCATGGTGCAAACATGCCATATACTCTTGCAGAGCTATTTAGCTGCTTCCAAGAACACTTTCTATCCGCAACTCAGATCAACGATGGTAGAGGTGGTCTAGGAAGGTCTGAGAGAAGATATCTATACCTGCTTCCTGGTCAGTGGCATCATCAAGGGACCAGGAAAGCAGGAGTGGAGAAACTGGTGTAGGTACCTTAAGCCTTCCCGTAGACAAAATCTGTATTATCTATATTATACCAGGAGCTAGAATAGAGATTGTGCATCTATATCCTGTTCCATGCTGAGGATAAGCTTCTTCATTTTGCCAACTTTTTAAAAGTTCTGTATACTTGGCTGGATATTGATCAGCACTGAGATGAGAGATGAATTGTACTCTTGATAGACAGGTCATCTATAATACTTTTATTAATTGACTGTCTCCCCTGAAACATGCACACACACGCACAGACAAACACAGACATTCACTCAATTTCTGCAGATATTTTCAAAATCTTTTTGTGTAGGTGTGTTATTACTTTGCATCCTGCATTGAACTTCTTCATTCAGTCTTCTGAGATGAAAATATCCCTACAAAATCAGAAATGGATTTAACTAAATTCTGCTTTCAGATTTCTGCTGCAAGTTGGAACTAAGGTTTGTGCTTGTACCCATGAGAATTTCTGACCTCAAGACAGACTTTTAGATCTCCAAAGCACACACCACTGTAACAAAATTAGAGTACTACAGGTTATGCTAGAACTCAGAATAGTAGCAACATTTATCCAAAATTCATCCAGTGAAATGTTTGGTGTGCCATTCTATTTAACACTTACAGTTTGAAGCAGTTCATTTATCTACTATTTTTCTTAGCAGAAAAAAAAAAAAAGCAGAAATACAGCTTTAAAATTGGTACATAAACCAGTAAGGGGAATACATCATGGACTAGTTTTTCTGCTGTTGTAGCTCTAAATCTTAGAGTAATGAAAAGTATTTCTTTTTCATTAAATTAATTTATTCCCATGATTTCACTCTTTTCCTGTCTCATCCCAATTATTCTTTTCTTTTCCTAATGCTCTTGTTAAGTACTTACAATCCAGCTGTAATCTGTTGCCACAGCATTTGTACAGCTGAAAAGAAAACGTTACTGAATTGTCAGCATGTTTTCAACTTCATTAAAGATGACAACTTGGTAATCAGCTGTACAGACTGTATTACCACAGTTACAGAGAAATCTGAGCTATTTTCCTGCCATTAAATCATCCTAACAACAACCAGCGTACTCAGGAGTTGAGTTGCTCAGCTCACACTTTCATGTTCCCTAATAAGTTGATTTGAGAGAATTTGGAATTTGCTTCATACAGCTCTGCGGATCAAAGGCTGCTCCTGAGCCGCTGTTTGCACTAGTGGTAGAGTGTCAGTGTAGCTGTGGAAAGTTTACTGAGGATGAATGGTTTTAGGATGAAGTTTGAGCTACTCTTCCACTGAATTTAAGAACTGGAATTTGTCAGGGACTAGAAGTACTGTTCAAAGAGAACTGACTTTGCATAATGCTCATCGAATTACCTCTTCATTTCACTACATTGTGGTCTTTTGGAAATGTCATACGCACACAATCATTTTGATTTTTCTATAATTCCACCAATACAAAGAATAATACTTTCTTACAGAAATATTTTGAAAGAGTGCAGAGACTGAAACAGGCACTAATGAAAGGCAGTCAAGGAGAAGGAAATAAAACTGGAGAATGACAATAACATGAAATGACACCTACATAAGTCAGAAGACACATTTTATTTTTTTTCCTTAAAAAAGAAGAATCTAATTAGCTATTAATGACTAGACCATTAGGACTAGGACAAAAGTATTGTAGGCAGGGTTTGGTAGAAGAAAAGAAACTACTTGATGCCAAGTATGGAGATGTCCATAAAAAACTAAAGGGTTAGGATGGAAGAAAGTGCAAAGGTGCTGATGAGAAAAAAGTCTAGTCAGAGTTCGTCAAGGTGAGTGTTGGTGACACAGCAGAACTGAACCATGGGAAAGGAGACCAGTTGTTTGTCAGATACAAACAAGGTGACATTTTCTATAGGAAATAGAAAGGAAATAATGTGAAGGTGATGCAAAGAGACTTCTTGGAACAATTTAAGAGATAGAGTTAAAGAGATATGCAAAAGAAGTGGTTCTCGGGTACCAGATGAATTTAAATGGGAAAATATGTATAGAGGAAACAAAGTGACAATAGCTGCAGCAGTCAGATGAAACATCTCTGAGAGAAAAAAAGAGAGCAATTTCAGACAGGGGAGGGCACAATGAATGTATGAAAGGAGGAAGACAGGGAAGGAGCCAAAGATGACTTCCTGGGTCATAAGAATAATTCATGGAACATACATGAAGGAGAGCCATATAGCCAGAAAGCAGATGTATAAATGGGGAAAAAAAACCCAAAAGCATGAAGATAACATCAAGGTATGAAAAACAGTTGAAGGAAAGGTTGTAGCAGAGCACACTCACAGGAAGCATGTAGGGTCTGCCAGACCACATCATTCAAAGACAAATGTCCCAAGCAGGGCTTCTTGCCAAACAGTTGATGTTCCAAGACCAGATAAATTTGCTGTTGGCTAGAGGCCTTACATTTTTCTCATCAAAAGTCCCCAGTCAAGAAGCATACAAATGCAGTGTATCAACAGCAAACATCTGACACATTGTGCATGTGTTGTGCAATGGCTGTGCATGCACTGGTTGCCCAGATTTGCAGTGCATGTGCAGATCAGTTGGACAGCACATGCCCAGTGGTTTTAATGCACTTTGGTTATGTTGGACTTGCTTTAGGAGGAGACAAAGCTACCCTGTGTGTGGACAGTAACCATTTGTCTAGGATTTCAGGACATCTGCCAGCCCAAACGCATCTTTTTCTGGAAGGTGGAAGAGTCAATAAAGGAAGAAATCTGTGCCTGTGTTGTCAGATAAGGATATTCATGAAGTGTGTAAGAGCAAAGTGTTCTGCACGGCACAGGCACAGAGAAAAATACAGTCCAGGTCCTTGCAGAGCAAGGATGGAGAATTTAGCAACAGCACAGCCAGTTTCACTTTTGCTGCAATGCAGTATGAGGAAATGTACTATGCCACGTGGTTATGTTACCTAAACTGGCCTGTCAGAATAGGCAGAACAGCTCAGAATGTCGAGTCTAAGCCACAACATTCATATAGTTTATATCAGCAAGGCTGATAATGTTGTGAAGGCATACTGATGAAAAGCAGGTTTAGACGTATTTGGACAAATCTTGATGCCTGTGTGATAGCTATGACAGCAGAGCCACTCCTAGGAACATCTGCTTAACATCAGGAAGCATGATATCAATTTTACAGTCTATGGGATGCCCATGAACTCATCTTCCATCAGAAAAGATCGAGGAAGCTTTTCCTGGTGTGTTTAAAGGATAACTGATGCCTCCCAGACTCCAAGGATTCAGCTACTTCCAAATACAGTGTGACTAGCACACGTGCCGCAATGACTGCCATTAGTGACAGGGGACAGCACCACATGGCTGAGCGTAACTGAAAGAGGGGGGAAACCCAGCAGCCGAGATTACCAACACTAGCATGAGATAAGTGAGCATGGACCTTCTGTAACTACCAAAATCAGGCATCAAAACCAAGAAGACTGTCCCTGCTGAGCCTGAGATACCCTGCAACTCTCATTCTCGTCCCTTTTTCTGCTGGACTATGCGATTGCACAAGGCACGACCCTTGGGGCAAGTGTCTCACTTGTCTTTTCTTCCTCTCCACAGCCCAGCTGCAGTCTAACCACCACACGGGACAACACTTACAGGCCCTCTTCAGCAATTAGTCCGCTTCTGGACCCTGTGCCAGACTGAACAACGAAGGAGTTGAAGTACACTCGCTCATCTGTCTAGAAGATGGCTCTTCTGGAATATGCTTTCTGGTATACTCATATAGCAGCTGCACAAGTCCAGAAAGGGTACAGTGAAATATTAGGTGGAGTAAGAGTCCTTGCTGCTGACCATCTAGCATATAGACACACTCAACAAAAACCTAATAACACTCCTCATAAGATGGAGTGCCATCTAAAACTGAATCATAGCAAAATTGGTATTGTGTGAATTACTTTGATCAGACCTTGGAAAAAAGTACCTCTGGAATTGTTTAAACAAAGTGAAAACAAAGCATTTTCAAATCTCCAACTTCTTGGTGGAAATGAGAATCCATAATAATCACAGTGGCTTACCTAGCACAGATTAGTACAGATCCTTGCTATGAAGCCCAAAATAAAAAGCAAAAAGTAAATCTTATTGGGAAAATTTGACAAGAACTTTGAGAACACAAAGGCTGTATCATTTTAAAACCCAAATAAATGACAGCAACAAAGTCACTGGATGTGTTCCAGGGTATGTTCCTAGAAATTCAAGTCACAACACTGCAAAGGTAGACACTCTGTAAACAGTGGATGAAGCAGTATTTTGCAGGAGACACTTCGGGGGCATAAGGATTGAGAATGTAGAACTATCACAAGAAAATTATACTCAAATAGAAAAGAATTTAGCACTGTCACTGGATGTCAGTACATACTGTGCAGTATAGCTGAAACAGATCACAAACCTTAGGGGATATTCTTGACAAATCTTAAGCTTCTGCACCATCTAGACTTCGCACATGATCATAAACCTACAAAGACATGGCTTCAAAGTGAAATACAAGCCCTGAAGAGAAATTCCTGTAGCAACATGTACTGGTGTCTGCAAAAAACAGGAGCAGAAATTCTGAGGAAAAATAGCATTAATGTGATGAATCTTGTAAAACAAAAAGTCAGGATGGCTTGCCCAAAACCAAGTTCTCCTGGCCTATCAGGGCTTCTGAAGTGTAAAATCCCAAAGCTAACCTGGAAACTGAAAGGAAAGCAAGCAGTGACACTGAAGAAAACTCCTTCCAGACATCTGAAAAGATTTATGGATCTGACAAGGATGTTATGGTAAGTCTGAGGGTCAAACAGGCTTCACCAGTCCCAAATGTCTGTGAAAGACTAGACATGGGTAGGACATGCTGAAAAATTGTATCTTTTTCTTTCATATGGTAATAAAATGTGTATAGCAACATCTGAAACATTAAAATAAGCTAATCTGTATTAATGAATTAATAGATACTTCCATTATGGAAACTACTAGAGTCAGAAGCAAAGACTTTTGTACCAACAGCTAATGTACTTTAGAGAGCCCAGGAGCAATGGATAACTGATCCAGAAGATACCCTTAATCCAATGCTAGATTATTATTACAAAAGTATTTTTGAAGTAGCTTCAATAGACAATGCATTGTTAATCTCTGGAGTGGATGACACAAAGGTGATGTTCAGCAGCTAAAGCAGCAATAGTGACCTCACTTCACACAATGAACCACAAGACACTTTTAAAAAATTTCAGAGCACTGGCATCTCATTTATGCGCAGGCATACACAGACGAGGAGAGGCAGAGCCAGCCACTGGCACTGCCCACTGTCCCAGGGGCTGGCTGGAGCACACACAGATCAGCAAGCAGATTCTGATGCTGTTGAAGGTGATTAAGAGTGTTACTACATCTTTGTTTATTAAGATGCTAAAATGCAACTCTGGAGTCCAACATGTCATCTTCACAGACTCTAGCAAGCAGAAAGTGCAAAGTGGTAACCCCTGTGAAAACTGTCTTTTCCTTTCCAAAACATCACGTCAGGGTATGTCCTGGTTTTGGAAGGAATAGGGTTGATTTTCTTCCTAGTAACTGGTATACTGTTATGTTTTGGATTTAGTATGAGAATAATATTGATAACACAGATGTTTTAGTTGTTGCTAAGTAGTGCTTATTCTTATTCTTATCCAGTGAAGAGGTGCACAAGAAGTCAGGAGGGAGCAGAGCCAGGACAGCTGACCTGAAATAGCCAAAGGCATACTCCATACCACAGAATGTCATGACCAGTATATAAACTGGGAGGAACTGGCTGGGAGGGACCAATCACTGCTCAGGGACGGGCTGGGCATCGGTCAGCAGGTGGTGAGCAATTGCGTTGGGCATCACTTGTCTGTCTTGGGTTTTATTTCTCTCTCTTTTTGTTGCCTCCCTTTTAATTACATTATTATTATTATTATTATTCTCTTATTTTCTTTCAATTATTAAACTGTTCTTATCTTAACCTATGGGTTTTACCTTTTTTCTGATTCTCCTCCCTCCTCATCCCACTGGGGGCAGGGGGGAGTGATTGGTGGCTGTGTGGTACTTAGTTGCTGGCTGGGGTTAGAACAGTTGAAATAAAACAGCTGAATGAACAGAATGGGAAAAAAGTGGAAATACTATTAATGATAAAAATGCCAGTATACAAAACCCCTTTCAAAACAGGATTATAAGGGTCAGTGCCACTGCAGTGAGATAACTGAACACCCCTGGGTGGGTGTTATTGAGCCAAAGAAGGGGTTCTTCTCTGGGTGAAATAGCAGTCACTTAGGAGCTGCTTGTATCAGCATGAGCGTGGCAGGTGGTAACCACACAAGCCTTGTGACATGTGGAAGGTGATTCCCAGCAAGCCAGCTACCTCTGTGAGAAAATGGGCAACACAGCTCACAGCCTGCACACTCCATGGCTGATCTAGTGGTAATATGTAAGAATGTGCAGAACAGATCTTGATGCATATGCGGGAGGAAATCCAAACTTAGAAGTTGGGGGGCTACAACAAGCATCTGCTCAGGTGCCTCCCCTGCATGGCTTAACCACATTAATTCTTAGCATCCTAACCCTGATTCAGACCTTGAGGTTTCCTTGAGCTTCATTTTCCCTATGAAAGCATATATACAGAGCTTTTGCTCAGAGACTCCAAAGATGCATTTACTTACAACATGAGTTATTTACTCCACACAGCAAGATTCCTAAATGCAATGTCCCATGTCTGAACTTGTGTTACCCATCGAATGAGTGAACTTCATTGTCACATCAACTGAAATGAAAGTTGTGTCCACCTGCACCTGAATAAGTAGTGAGGCAACTCATGTTTTTGTCTTGTAAAACCTGACTGGGCTCTCTCTCGAGATATACTCACCTGCTTTTTCACCTGCGCTAGGAGTCTTTCACTCTTTAAGGATCTTCCTCTGCCATGCACACATCTCCTTTCTAGCACTTGCCTTCATTGTTTAGCTGTTGATGACCTTCTGGTACACTTAAAAAAGTAGTGGAATGGCACTAGCTTCCTCCTTGGGGTGTCTAGGAGAATTTAATTTACATAGGAGCTCAAGATCTAGCAACTCACTGTGATAAGGTCCCCCAAATCTCTCAGGCAAGATTTGGGGTACTGTCTATTCCGGACATCTTACTGTCTTAAAGGTTGAATGGTTTCCAATCACCATTTGTGCGTTCAAGGCAGGTACTGAGCCACATTCTGATTTAAATCCTCTACAAGCACAGCATGTTTTACAATTTTGTATGCTTAAACTTACGTAACAAAGAAGTGTATAGACCCTGAGTTTGTAACAAGGGCCATGCTAGTCTTGTATGAAAAGTTCTGTTTACTGGTTGACAAGGATGCCTACTGCTGCCCAGCAAGAAGGCGTGTTTTCCTGAATCACAGAAGGGCTGAGGTAGGAAGGCATCTCTGGAGACGGGCTAGTCCACCCCCAACTGAGCAGGGACACAGAGAGCAGGTTGTCCAGGGCTGTTTCTCATTAAGTTTCTGGAGTTCCTTTACACATTAGAGATTTACACTGTGACAGACAGCATTTCATTAACAAGAAACTTCAGAGCTGGTGTCACAATTCTCAATTAAGTATCAAAATTACAAGCGATGGGATGAAGGAAGGGATCCATTTCCAGTCCAAGGGATTCTTTGCGAATAAGAAGGTACAGCAGCAGATTTTTTACATCAGCTTAGGGTCTTATTTGGAAAGACAATACCCAAGAGAGGTGATCTGTCTAAGGAATTAGGCCCTAATTCTGATGAGTGTGAAACTGTCATGTCAGCTTTGCCAGCTGAGCAAATTGGACAACATAGCTCAAGACTCAGCCAGCACATGAAGCACTTTTAAGGTGTGCTGTCATTTCATCTCTTTGCACTCACTTCCAAAGCCAGCTGGAAGTTCCATAGTGAGTTTAAGCTATCTTCCATTTTAGCTGCCCATACCATACTATGGCTCCTGTACATACTGCCTGATACCTTGAAATCATCTTCTCCAGGACATCGGAGTACGTGACCCACGCTCACACACACGCGCCCTGTCCCTAGCTTTATGTCCTGTTGCCAAGCCTGTGAGTGATCCAGACCTTCTCACAAAATCTCTCTCTTTAACAGAAAGTGTCAGCAGCAAACGGCACACATGCCAGTGGCAGTTCTGCAGAGAGCTGCGCACAAAAACCAAAGCCTGACGGTTACCATGGGATTCTCTCATTAAGCTTTTACTGAATATACTGCACTCTTCACTGTCTGTTAATCTTTGCTACTCTTCCCCCTGTCCCCTAACTCTCTTGCCCTCCGTGCAGGAAAGCGAGTCGTATCAAACTCTGGTGAGGGTACGAGGGCTGCCGCGCTCCGGCACCTGGCGGGGAGGTTCCACAGTCGCATTCGACTTGAGAAATCCCATCTTTCAAACCTTTGCCAAATAGTTGTATTTATGTGTTGGTGTGTATTTTGGCTAAAAAAAGCAAGCTTCTACACCTGTTATTATTTATGAATACTAATAAAAAGCTTTGAAGAAGAAGGGTTCTTAATGTGCCCTCCTGCCGAGCACTGGCCGGGTGCTCGTTTTCACTAAGCTCCCTTCGTGCTCCTTCAGCAAGTGCTGGAGCCTTCAGAGGGGTGTGTTTTACACTCTTGCTCCCATGAAGGGCCATTTGCACTTCCAGAGAGGTACAAGAGGGTCCCAGTAATGAAGAAGGCTATTATTTAATGTGAGACCATCCTTTCCAATTTACACGCGTATCTTGTGTGCCCAGGCTTGCAGGAATAGTCCCTGGGGAAGACTTGGCTCTGCAGAAACACTCACTGTACCTAGGCATCCCAGCAGAAAGATTTCTGTCCTTTTGGATCCTACAAAGAGCATGGTATAACTCACTATACCTAAACCCCCAGGGACGATAGCGTGACACTTTAATGCACACCATGTTTTACTTAAGTTTTTTTTTCCCCACTTAGCTCCTCAGGTAAAGAAGCCTGAGTGACAGATTTTCCCCCTCTGTTGTCCAAATCTCCAGTATGCTCCAAATATGTCAAAACAATCACTAGCTATCACACTGCTCTCCTGCTATGGATGTGCCTGTTTCCAGACAGCTGCTAGCCTGGATCAGGCTGCCCGCGCCAGCCTCAGGTGTTTGGTGGGCTGCGGCACAAAGCCGCGGATGCTGTAAGCCCGCAGTAGGTTTTAGAAAGCTGGGAAGGGAATTATAGTGACTTGCTGCTGGCACATTCCTGTTAATGTGTTTGCTCACTTTCTTCAGGATCTTATGAGAATTACCAGTGAATTCAGATAACTGACAGGATCTTAGTTATAATTAGTAGCAGCTTCCCTTCTGGCACATGGGAAGGGCTAACAGCATTTTTCTTAAGGCAGAGTTGTTATGCTATCCTCCAGAGAGGTACTTTGAAAAGATACATTTTCTAGCAAAAACCCTCTCCCACTTGCTTAAGAGAGATGGGGGGGGGGAAGGGATTCTGGAGTGATGGAGTTGGAGGGTAAGAAAGTATTGTACAAACTGTTGCAGTGGGTGGGCTGTTGCAGATCAGCTATTTTTGTTATTACTGCAATGCATCCGTTATATCGGGAGCTCAGACAAAAATTACCAGTGGCAAAATAAAAATATGAGCACAGATGTGGATGAGGTTTCTATTTCTGTCTCCATACAAGCTGTGAAAAATCTCAGGGAAATTAGCAGGGTGTAATACATGTGGAGTCCTGAAACTCGAGGGCTGAATCAAATTACTGCATTTATTTAGCCTGATGAGTAAAGTGTACCTGTCCACAGGGTCTAATCACAGAGTGCTGATTTTCAAAGGTCCTTCTGTTCCATTTCAGAGGAATTTGAAAATGAAAATAAACATTAGTGGGGCTTTGAAAAAGGCCTAAGAAGCTAGATACCCAAGAAGAGTTTAAGATCCATTGACTTTCGGTGGAGCTGGGGGTCTGGTTCAAAGTTAACTCTCCTCACGGACACCACAGAAACAAGGTGCCTGAAAGGATGGCTTGGGCTGCTGAGTCCAATTCTTTACAACTGCAAACAGCCCCATAACGTCTGAGAAGGCTCAGCCTAAGAGACCCTTCCCCATCTGTATTTTCCCACAAAGTCCCGTAGTTTTACGTGCCAGCAGGCACCTGTCTGCTCTCTCTCTCCAGGTTCTGTTATGGACAATACAGATGAAAAGTGAAGTGTAGAAAAGGAATAACTCAGGAACCAAAACCAAATTATGAACTTCCATTTCATGAGCCTGGCTCCCTTAAGAGAGAAAGCTACAGCAGAGGTGATAAGACTGGAAGACAACCTAGGGGAGAGACCAGTCAACTTAGTTAAGCAGAATTTAACGGAGGTTCTGGCCATAATTTGGATGGCTTCCAGGACTGAGAAGTTTTTTTTTCAGTGTAAATGGTCTGTAGGTCTGAGCTTAGGGATGGCTTTTGAGATTGATCCTGATGGTTAACATGGTTCTCTTCTGGTGCTGTGTGACACTTCCATGTCAATATTTCCTACTACTTCCTTTGATTTTTCTAAATGTAAAATGCACTTCTAAATGTAAAACATTCCCCACTGATGGGGAATTATAAAATAATAAATAAGTAAAGCAAATAAGTACATGGCAAATAGTAGAAATAAGCAAATAGCTCCCGTGATTGAACTAACTGTTTAGCAAGTGCAAAGTCTCTGAGGAGTGAAACAAGGCAGGGCTTTGCCACCTGAAATATAAAAAGCTGGAGCCAGACAAAAGTCTCATTGCTTCTCCTACAAGAAAGGGATGATTTGAGTTAAAACAGGGTCTTGGGAGAAATTTCTGCAGATCCAGATGTGCTTTTTCTGCTGGTACCAGGAGGATGTGGCCTCTTGGATGGTACTGCTGGTCACCTCTGGGTAGTGCTGGTGATGGAGCCAGTGCAGGGGGTGGCTGTTTGAGGCTCCGGCAGAAGCAGAGAGCAGGGAGGTAGATCTTGCTGCCCTTCCTGGCTGCCCCTGCTTGAAGGACTTCTCTGCTCTGTGTATGCTTGTTCAGGTGCCACAGCACCACTGACACACTGGATGCTTTGTCACTAAGATCATAGAGACCTTGCTTAATTTTAAGTGGGACTCACCAGCGGTCCAGTTTAACCACCCAGCATGCCCATGAGAACTCAGACTGTCATGGGGCAGCAGTCTCAAGCATCCAGGTGTGAGAAAGACAAGCTCAGGGGAACAGGCCTGAAGAAGCAGTGCTGGTTTCTCATATATTTCCTTCCATGGAGTAGAATATGAGGTTGTACATGTCAGTGATTGTCAGGATGGAGGTCTCACTTTGATAGAGTTTTGTTGGGAATTACATTTCAGGCTGTGAATTAATGAACAAGAGGCATTTTTACATGGAAGACACTGCAGACTGAGTGATGCTTTTGGCAAAAGTATTGGATTTCCAGAAGCACTGGATATTATTAGTCCATCTTTTGAGGTTGTGTTTTATCTTTCTGTTTATGTGCAAAAATTTCCCTGCTGCTGAATTAGTTTGCTCAATGGAAAATTTATCAAGTCTGAAAAGCTCTGTGCAATTGAGCAAGAAGCTAGAAGGATGTGAAATACTTACACTGAGAAATGTAGGTTACAACTAATATTTAAAATTTATTTATGAAGGGAAAAGAGGTCATGTAGCAGATTCCCACTATCACATTGGCCAGATAGCTATGCAAATGTCTTTTGATTCCTCCTTAATACTTATGTTTTGCAGAGAGTCTCCCAGGGTGTTAATCCCCTGGAGTGATATTCATTCACATGAAATGAAATACACAGAAGAGTGGGAATGATAGAAAGATTTTACTGGCACAAATGTGGCAATGAGCAAGTTATGTACGTCAGCACAAATGAGTATAAGTAAAATTTTTATATCACCAGACCATGCATTTTGCAAATGCTGAGCATGATAAGGGGAAAAAACCAGAAATTTTCTAGAGCATTTAAAAATTAATGGGAGTGATTGCTGTGGGTTTTTGTTTTTCAAGCAAAGCAAATATTCAGGCATCTTAATTGCAGTGTGAAATCCTCAATTCTCACTGAAACAAACAGCAAAATTCCTACTGACCTTAAAGTATCTGAGATTTCATCCAGGTAGCCAGTTGCAGGAGACTCAAAGAAAGGAAAAGTAATAACCAATACATTTTAAAAACTGATGTTTTTCCTGAAACCTTTTTTTTTAATACATAAACCTCTTGTTTTCATTACAAAGGTTAATTCTGAGACTCCCTCAGCACAACAAGCAAGAGTTTTGCATCCTCTTGAGATGCTAGGAATATTTCCAATGGGAAACAAATGTGGTTTAAAGGAGAGGTGAATCACAGAATCAGAAAATGGCTGAGGCTGAAAGGTGCCTCTGGTGATCATTTAGTCCAATTACCCTACTCAAGCAGGGCCACCTACAGCAGGTTGCCCAGGACTATGTCCAGTCAGGGTTTGACTGTCTCCAAGGATGGAGACCCCACAACATCTCTGAGCAACCTGTGTCAGTGCGGTCACCTTCACAGTAAGAAAGTGTTTCCTGGTGTTCAGAGGGAACCTACTGTGTTTCAGTGTGTGCCCACTGCCTCTGGTCCTGTCACTGGGTACCACTGAGAAATGTCTGGCTCTGTCTGTCCATCCGTCTGTTATAAACCAAATCTGGGGTAGAACTAAAAAAATTGTGCCTAAGGCTACAGCCCGTTTTATTTTAGGGAGCGTAATTTTCAAACTTGATAGGAAGAAGGAAATTTTTATTGTTGATGTGAAAAGAAAATAAATCTAAGCTAATAACAAGAATTCTAGCAGCTATTTGCATGATTGGAAACAACCCCAGGAGGATAAAACTGATGGACAGAGAAAAATGAGAAAATAGAAAGAAATGGTGTTGACCATATATTATATGGCACTCTGAAATCATGCCTGTGTGTTACCATCACCTACAATGTGACCATGTGCTGCCTTCCTTGATCCCAGATCACCTTTGCAGAAACAAGGAGCAGCACAGCATCATTGTTCACGCAGTCCAGGTAGCGTTACTCCTTTAGGTCAGCCGGGGGTATGTGGTATAGGGCTCAGCCCCTTTCTCATGTTGACATGGTTTCCTCTGACACCTTACCCTGGGTTTTGGCAGTCTCCCTACTGTGGTTTGCACCACAAACTTTTTGACTGTAGTCAGCCTTGTACCATGATTTCACTCTGCTAACATCTTCATTAGTCTTTAAATGTTGTACTTTGATTTTTTTTTGCCTCCATCCCTCTGATGCCCTCCAGTTTAACAGATTGGGTGGTTTTCTAAATCCGCTGGGGAAGGCTGTCACACCATTCAGGCTGCCATGGCTCTTGTCGCTGGGACTGTCATCTTTTACTTTTCCTGAGAAGTTGTTCCTAGCCACTTAAAAGTGGGGTCAGATTTCGGCCAGTGCTGAAGATGCCTGAAAATCACACCCACGCTGCATATGTGTATGCAATGAACACATGGGAAATGTTTTTTTATTTTTATTTTTATTTAGAGGTTCAGTGTTCCTGATAGTTTGAAATAAAAATATTTGTCCGAATGAGACAGCACTTTCAAAGCATGGTTTCCTTTCTGTCTCAGTTCTTCATCCTTCACAGACCTCTGTCATGCCCAGCATCTGCCATTTTGTAATCTGTGATTTGATCTAATTTGGCTATTTCTATGTATTGTCTTTGAAGGGCACACTATGACAGTATTAAAATAAAAAAGTTATCTAATCCTATGGAAAACATAATGAAACTGCTGACATTTTTCAAACATTCTTGCATTGCTTTCCTGGATTTGAATGGCAAAATATAAGGCCAAACCAAAGATGGAATAGTTCAAAATGCTTTTCATAGTAAGTTTCTGTCTGAAGTTTAAGCAGGTATCCCCATGTTATGTCAGACAACACCTTACATCCCTGTCATGTTGAGCAGGCAGTGAAAGCATAGATTAAATGGAAAACTAGGTGGCTAGTAATTATAGATGGCTAGTATTTCTCAAGACCTGAGGAAAATAAACAAAAGTTCTTGGCTGTTGGAAGCTTGGAGTGTATTGCTTTAAACAAGTAACTGTGGTCCCTTTACATGCCTAATATGTCACATATTGACATGAAAATATTTGT
Source organism: Ibycter americanus (assembly GCA_035590275.1). Taxonomy (NCBI): domain Eukaryota; kingdom Metazoa; phylum Chordata; class Aves; order Falconiformes; family Falconidae; genus Ibycter; species Ibycter americanus. The sequence continues at coordinate 58,988,428 of JAVJGI010000062.1, forward strand.
CAGAAATTGATGAATGAAACAAGAAGAATAATGAAGAAAAATGACAGTACACATACTCTCCAGAGAGCAAAATAAACAATGTAAGTGTTCAGTAAATAAATCCCTGCAGAACTCTTAGAAATGACTTACTGATTAATTGAATCAATTCATCAACCTTTTGTGATGGCATCAATTTGCAGTCCCTTCGATGTTGTTCCTCTTCCATAGCTACTGCTTTAGATGCCTTTAAGATATAGCATGTGACATAATACATCTATATTGAGCTATCATAAATTAATTGGATGCTCTAGTGAGATATAATTTGCTGATTCTTTTACTCAACTCTCATATATACATGCTTAAACTAACTGTATCACCTTATAATTGTACTCCAAGTTCCCTTTTCCCTGCCCTTCTCCTTTTCCTGAAGTTTTCTGGCACCCACTTTTTTGATTAATCAAAATTTAACAGCAGATTGGAACTGTGACGTTGTGTTTTTCTTTTTCTTTTTCTTTTTTTTTTCTAATTTGAAATGTTCTCATCTACTTACTCCTATAAGCTCTTTGCAGAAAGGGCTGTTTTATTACTGTGTTTGGATTGTACCGTGCTTGTACACCCAGTAAGTATCAGAAATTGCAGGTTTTTTATGCAGAATGCCCATCTGAAAAATAAACACTTGGGACTTTGAGTGTCTTGAGAGGAGGGATAGGAAAAGCTAAGCAGAAAAGGGGAGAGACTGTGTGCGTGTTTTTATATCCTCACCATACACTCATGTAACAGATATGTATGCGTGTATGTATGTACGGACAGAGAAATGAGCCAACATTTAGCACAAATGCACATAGATGCATGAATACTGAGAATTGCACATAAATAAATGCAATTGCACATACTTACGTGTTCTCCTAGGAACAAAAAGTTCACCTGTGTGCATAGAAAACAACCATCCAAATGTTTGCCAGAGGAAAAAAACCCAACAAACCTGAGACAAATTTGAAGAGACTTAAATGTGAATCTGTTTCAGTCAGCGTGTTCAGAAACACATTTTCTTTGAATTTTCTTCTAGTTCGCCTGTGCTTCTTGTAGCTCCGGATATTTATGACTCTCTGTGTACTCACTGAACTATAGCTTTAGCAAAAGTAATTGCACATTTGAAAATTATTCCCACTAGGGCTTGCTGTACCTCACGGCTTCTGTAACACTGCCAGCCTTTACTGTTCTGTTCAGTGTCTCCCTGTGTCTGGGGCCTTTGGAGGATATACACAACCGTTGGTGCTTCCTCTTCTTCCAGTTTTGCACATACCCACAGTGATGCCGTCCTTCATGACTGTCATCGCTGTCATTATGTGGACAGTTTGGAACACTAGATGAGGCAGAGAGCAGTACACAATTTTGGGAGAGTACTTGGGGTTTTGTTCAGACAGAGGAGGAGAGTTAGAATGGGACAAGAAGATGCTGACAGGGAGAAAGAAATGAGATATGTATGAAATAGCATTCTGTGTGGCAAAACAGAAGACTTTGAAGAGCACAAGCCGAATATGAACATGCTTCTTCATGTTTAGCTCCATGTAACTTATTTCCCAACAGGACAAGGCAAAGCTAAGAAAGTGATTAGGTAACAGATGGCAGCAAAGATACTCTTGCACTGGTGAGTGCAAAATCTGGCTTTTATACAGGAGGTTTAATTTTGAATCAGAGATGACCACAAGCAATTTTTAAAAATTCTTAGGCTTCACAGTACTCCTATCTATCCAAAATTATAATCCCAAGCCATTTGGAAGTCTCAAGAGCTAAGTCTTCTATGCAACAGAGAGCAGAAAAGATGGTGTTTTGATTCAACCTGATAAAAAACCTCTTTAGTGACTGCGAAAGGATTTGGAAGATGCTTGTAAAAGAGATTATCCATCTCACTTGGTTTCTGAGTGATAAAGGAAGAGTGTATTTTAAAAGATCCTTCTTTTGTACATATGGAGAGAGATGCACAAGTGCGTGTATGATGCTACGTAAAACTCCACACTTGGTACAATATCTTTTTTTTTATCCCACTCAGCTATGCAAAGGTCACAACTCCAACTGGCTGCTATTGCCCCTCTTGGTGAAGGTCTGAACAGAAGGACTTGTCAGGACATAAGACTGAACAGACCTGATTTCTTCAGTCCACGGCTGGGGATGAAGCTTTTTAGTGACTACAGGAAGGAAATATCTTTTACTGACTCATTCTGTGCCGTGTCATTTCTATAGAATCAGAGAATCATTTACGCTGGCAAAGACTTTAAGATCATCAAGTCCAACCATTAACCCAACATTGCCAAGCGATGAATAACTGCAGTCTAAAGGGCAGTTTCTTTTATGCATGGTAATTACATTTAATATTGCACATAGCTTGAAGCGGACTGATTAGCATAACAACTGCCTACATCTTTCTCCAAGGAGCAGTGGACACAGTGCTGTCTGCAGTATTTCTATGCATCAGTTCTTCAGTAAAATCTGGCTCACCTTTAGTGTCTGTCACCAGTCCACATGCACTGGGAAGAAGCCAGATTCAGATTAGCTAGAAAACAAACTCAAAAAGTCTATCAATTTTGTCTCATCTATGTTGAAAAGACTCATCAGTAGAAAGCAAGCAAACAAAACGTACACATAGGCTATTTATAGGGCTTTCCATCTTTGTGAGAAAAGTTCTCATCCTCTGAGTGATTGCATTTAAATATAAAACAGAGGACTGGAAATGAAAATATTGCAGTCTGAAAGGATTCATGGTGTATGGAGTTTTGCTTTGCTTACTATCAGTGTGCTCAAATGGAGGGTGAGAGTGCAAGTGATCAAAACCTTCAGACACTGAGCTAATAGCCAGTCCTACCTGGAGACATCTAGGGATCAATACATACTGCACTAGCCTTTGTCAAAATGCCGTATGGCAGTTGAATGTTGCAACCAGTACTTAAATTAAGCAAGTGCAGCACAGACCATTTCTCCTTACCTGACTGAAAAGTACCACTTGCACTATAATTATGGCATAAGAAGTCCTAATGACAATAATTAATGAACTCTCTAAGGAATTGTCTTAGGAGAGCATGACCGAGTATCTTGAAATGTATACCATTCTGCTCCGCCTTTATTAAATACCCTCAGGCAAGTTGTCAATGTATGTGAACTCTATAAAGATGTTACTGAAGACAGGATTTCATCATCTCAGTGTAGGGACAATCAACAGCATATAAAAGAATATTAATGCAGTGGAAATATCCATGTTACATAGCTCCTTCTTAACAAGGATTACTTTTGCAATACTTAACACTGCTGGCAACTGTAAACCTATCATAGGCTTAAAATTCCTGATGAGTGGGCAAAAACCCCCTGTTTTCTAAGTGAAGAGTCTGTTGCAGTCAGCCTTGTAAAAGAAACCTTTTAGTGTCAGTGATAATGAAAAAACCTGCTACCTATGACAGAATTAAAATGGTGTCATGACCTGGCAATTTCTATTCAGTGCTGTCACATCCATGCACTGCACAGATCGGGATTATCATCATGTAAATGTAATAGGATTCTTTATCCTGCATTGTTGCTCAGTTGGGAACAGTAATTCTAAGTTTCCTGTTAAGTTGTGAATAGCAGCAGGGGGCCATGAATATCTTGGAAACCTATATTTTTTCCATTTATTTTTTTTTAAATGCAAATTACACTAGTAAGTCAAAAAAATCACTTTTGTTAAAAATACATTCAGAATTAACAAATGCCAAAAAGAAAAGAAAAAAAAAAAAGACACATTTGGATTGTATCTCTTGCCTTCTGAATATTTAAGTTTATAACAAAAGCCCAGCCTAGAAAAATAACATTCTTTACTGGATTTTGAGGAGGATACAGCTGTACAAATCAAAAATGTCATCCAGATATTCTCATATTACTGTGCTCTAAACTGCTTCCTGAAGAGATCTGTCCACTAATCATTTAGTTTAGTAGTCAACAGTTCTAATTTCTTTTTAATGGTGGTGCTCTAACTGCAACTTAAGCAGGGCTGTGAATACCGACTTCATGTAGGTATGCATGTGTATATATATGTATGCTGTGTGTATGTCAGTGTGTGTATATCTACTCTATATGTAATATATGAACACGCATTTATATTATAATCCTTAAGAGTTAGATATGCTTCCTATTTCCTAAGCACTTTACAAACATTAACAATTCAGACCTCACAAAAATCCTGTGAGGCACACGTTATTCCCGTTTTATAGGTGGGAAGACTAAGACACAGAGAAATTAAGGCCAGAATTTTCTAAAGTAAAATTAGGCCTAAAAGCTACATGTAGACACTTCATTAAATTGTCTGACTTCTAAAATTGCTAACTACCAGCAGCCGCTGTTCCATGGGAAATCACTGAAAGGTATGAAAAATTATCTTCTGAAAATTGGATTGCTGCTTAGGTGCCTAAACTGGGTTCTTTTCATGTTAAAAAATGATTTTTATAGAAATATGATCTTGATTAACTGGTATACAGGGAAAGCTAAAATACCCTGTTATATTTTAATTCCATTTAAACCTCTACATTGTGTTTAATACTATATGTATGCTATATTTAATACCACATAAAAGCAGAAGCTTTAGAAATTTTTCAAGTTACGGGAAATTTCAGCCTGGCACTTGGAAGTTGCATGATTTTCCTGGGGGTGAAAAGCAGCTCTACCCAGAAAGAACTCAGAATTTCAGGTACCCAAGTGTGAAAATTCAAATTTGAGATTCAGATCAGCAAAGGATGCTTTACAGGATCAGGCCTAGGGGACATGCCTAATTCACGCACTAAATCCCTGGCAGGATCTATGGCTGGAGCCCTTGGCCCCCTGCATCAGAATCTCCCTGGGTCATGCAGCCCCTGTCAATGGTTATTCCTGTGTATTTTATATACCTAGACATACACACACACACACACACACACCCTTACATATATATATATATATAAAAATCTCACTGAATAAATGTAAGTATAGCTCCTGAACATGTCCTGTATGTTGTTTTCACTGATGAATGCCTGTTCCTCTGTCATTGTCCAGAGTTGCTGCTTGTGACACCGTACATCCATGCAGACACAGTAAAGGGCACCGGTTTGTACAGGGATGGATGAGTGGCGTGAGCGCACAGGCCATGGGAGCCTGGGAGCTGTGCAGGTGTGAGGCTTGGCCAGCAAGGAAAGGGAGTTGCTTGGAGGAATCTCGAGCCTTTCCAGGTGCTGACCTTCCTTCTTGCCCTCAAAAGCTACGTGGTCACCTCAGGTGTGGTAGGTGCGTGTATTTGCCTATGCAAGGTCTGAGCAAAGAAACAGTGACAATCCAAGTTTCTGAAAAGCCTGAGCAAAATATTGGGTTTTCCTAATGAAAGTCACCTAAGTGCTTGAAAATACAGATCAGATGTAGAGCAAAACATATGTTCCTAGGAGTTCAGAGTATTTCATATACACATTGACCTACTAGCAAAATTTCCAAAGGCATCTTGTTGCCAACTACGTAACAGCACAGTTTTTTTTTCAGCCACAATAATACAGGAAGATAAAATACACGTTCTAACACACAACAGATCCCCCAAATATACCACAAAAAGGTCTCCAATATTTCTTCAACTCAACTAGTCCCTCCCTGCCCTCCCCAACTGAAACAAACAAAAAAATATGAGTCCCTTACGGTGCAGTTAGAAAAAAAAGCTCACTTACAGAGAATTTTCAGTTGAAATTAGATATAAAAGAGTAAACGTAGCTAGTACATATTCAGTTGGCCTTTGTTGATAGAAATCTGCAGATGTCTCTGTAGTTAGTAAAAGACATTTAGAGATAGCTATAAAAGCACCTACAGTGCGATAAATAAAAACAGCGGGATTAAGAAGCACTGTTTCTGCTGCTTATTTCCAGTAGGTTCAATTATTAGTTTATGTTACCCCTTTCCCCATCCCGACCCTAAAAAGGTCTCATTTCCTTTTTTTTTTTTTTAACCATTACAAACTGTGTTCCTTGACCACTGTGGAGCCTCAAAAGTAAAGCACTTCTCAGACAGCTGGCAGTTTTCTACTTGGTTGCTCTGGAGCCATGAAGCAACAGAGCCTTATTCCCTGACATGAAAATAAAACAAAACCAAACAGAAGAAAACCACTGACTTAGAAATCGTTCAGAATTAACAGCAGCATGTTACTTCAGAAAGCTTGCACGGAGTTTCTCTGATGTGCAACGCAGTTGGGTTAAGGCAAGTATGAACTGTACAGCCTTCAGGGCAAACAACGCGCTGTCTATTGACTTCTGCTGCAAGGTCATCCCGGCATTTTTAGTGTTGTGTTGACTAAGGAGACTCGACGCGGCCAGGAGTGCGGAGGGGGCTCTGAAAGCACCAAATGGACTGGGTTCATGTCTTAATCCAGATGGGCCACGCTGATGGTGGCCGGGGTAGGGAAAAGCCAGAAGATGGCACCAACACCTCTGCTCTGGCCCTCTGGTGCTGGGAGGCAGGAGGTCCAAGGTGGGGGTCTGGGGCATCTCCCTTAATACCTGTTAGAAAGAGGGGCTGAAAGTGTCCGTTGTTTTATGTATCACTGTTCAATCAGCTTTTTTATATATATATATTTTAGCACAAAAACTGGATCTTATTTGCTCTTTGAAGAACCAGAAGGCCATCCTGAAACAGTTTCTTTGACAGGTCCTCCAGCCCATGTTGAGTAGTTCCCACGTTTACTTTGACCTAGAAGAAAGACAGAAAAAAAAAAAGATACACTTATAATCCACCATATACCTATCTGATCACTGCCCTGCTGCTCTGGTGTCCTTTTGCAAGCAAGTGTATGTTCAGCTACAACACAGGATGAAGACGACAGAAAGACAAGTGTTTGCTCAGGTGATTGCTTGGCTCTCTCTGGAACATTGACAGAGAAGTCAGCACGGGTTTTCTGAACCATTCTAAGCAGGAGTGATATTTAATTACTGTCTTAACTATATATCCATGGGTCAACTGATAGATGATGAGCTCATCTATAAGAATACATCAGAAATGTAGCTGTCTTTGTAAAAGTAAGAAATGACGCAGTGTGAGGACAGAAAGGCTGAAGTGTAGGTGCCTGCGAAAGCCAAGGTGCACTCTCAAAGCAGACTGCATGCGTGAGTGCCACAGCCCTGCACACCTGAACCGTGGGGTCCCAAACCCGTGTTTTGTAACTCCAGCTTTCAGCCTGAAACGGACAATGTTGTTGGTTGCTAAATAAGGCTTAGCTGATAGTTTATTTAAATGAAATGTTGCCCATAATATCTGAATCACACAAACACGAGGAGATAATAATGCACTAGATTTGTACTGCATGAACTTGCTGAGTGTGAGGGTGGTTGTACTGTAGGTGCTGTTTTTCGTGTCTTGCTTGTTTCATTTATAATTCAAGTGAATAGTAAAGTAGGTAGTACTTTCAGTATGTGCAATTATCTAGACAAATACCTACAACCTTAAACTAGGAGACCACGACCAGCGTAATGCACATATAAACATAACAGAGAGAAAAGATGGGTGCTATAAGGCAAATACACTAATACCTCCTACACCCCTCTGTTCCTCAGTTATTGATTCAAAATCCCTCTAACATTTGATGAAAGGTAGGATCCCGTTAGTCAGAAACTATCATTAAGTGCCTTCTCATGAAAAGCAATGCCTACAGACAGTCTTGTGTAGCAGAATACACATACGTGGGCATATATATATACACACACAAATATGTAAAGGGGTCTGTATACATATCGGTGTGTGTGTTTCTATGCGTGTATAGTATATGTATGTGTGTGTATATATATATATATATATATGTAAATACAAAGATCCTCAGACTTCACAGAATATGAGGAAAGCAAACTTCACTTCAGGGCTGTACTGCTTTTGAGCAATTTCTCCAGTGCATTAGGCATCAGCATCAGACATGCATACTTTTTTTTTTCTTCACTACTTCTTTTCTTGAGCAAACAAGTTTACTGTGGAAAATGTAAAGAAAAGCCTCTCTATCCTCCTGCCATCCTACCATTTTTAGAACAGTGATCATGCAGTGCAGTCTTGTTCCACAACTATAACTGTGTTTTTTCATGTGCAGTGGAATCAGTGCCATGGAGTGTTTAGTCACCTTCCTTGGTCACCTCCCAAGAGCAGAATTTTCTCTTGACAACTGTTTTCCACCATCTTACTATGTTCTTGTCCCATGGTCTGGAAATGAGCACTGGCATCTCCCACACAGAATGCCGGGAGGCCGCTTTTTAGTACATCAACTGTGGCCACACTGCAAGGAGGTACATGAGCACCGGTTCTGTCCCATTCTGCTTAAAAAGCGTATTCATTTTGAAGGGAGTGTCTAGGCTTCTTGGTTTGTACAACACAGAGCATACTGTTGGCACTTAAATAATAAAAAAAATCCATTTGTAACAGGTAGACAAACGTCATGATAAGAATTCTCCCCTAAAACACCAGTGTTTTATTTAAAACATAATTTTAAATCTAATATATTTTCCTCCTAAAAAAATAAGCTGATTTAAATTAAATGTGAAATTGGGAGAGATGATAAAGACGGTTGTGATTGGAATTCAAAGCCTAAAATATAGAGAAAAGAAACAAAGTGAACCTGAATCTAACAATTCTAGACTATTTAAGGAAACAGTGGCCAGAGATACTCACCTCAATTCGCTATCTACAGATAATGCTTCTCTTTCATAAACCAAGCTATTTTTTTTTCCTTAAGTATCCTGTTCATTTATGGTAGTTTTGCATAACTATTGAAATTCCACACAAGTGTACTGTGTGTGTTTGAACTGAATTGGAATATTCTTACAAGTAGAGCTTGATTGACATCACAAATCAAAGGTGATAAGTCTTTAGATAAAAAAGTCTTGACACAATAGAAACATAAACATGAGGAGCCTGAATAAATCAATATAATTATTTAATTGGACGTGTAATTTTGTGTAAGTTCCGTATAACCTCCAAATTAATAAAATGAAGTGCTAACTTTAGCACACAGGAGGAAACTGGTTACAAAAAAGTGTGTCTTAACAGTTAGCAATTAGTAAACCCAGCATTCCTTCAGGATAATCTCTGTGTGTATAAACAGTTAAAATTGATTTAAAACACTTGGATGTAAATCTGTCTGGCTTGAATTGAAATAAAAGTTTGTGTTTATAGAATTCTGTCATTGCAATCCACTAAATCAATTCATGCCAGCAAGCAGTATGTGGGTGATGACTGAGACCTACCATCCCATTCTATATGTCTTTAAGATTCGTACTATTTCTGTGTATTAATTGATCTGGTAAATATATGGAGGTTCTCTGAGCTTATTTCTGGAATACATGTTGAAAATTGCATTTTCACAGAATCCGTACAACCTTTAGAAGCTGATACCGCTTTATCAAGCTCTTCAAAGCTGAGGCCATATGTTCTCCTTCACTTTTGTAGTGTGCCTAGCACACCTATAGGCACCACCACCCCACAGACAATAAAAAGAGGTATTATTGTGCATTTGGATATGGTTAGTTACCAAATGATTTTAAGGCAGCTATCTGCTATTTCTCTAATAAACCCAGAGCTCCACATGAGTTGCACCCAGTGTGAGCCTGAATAGTAGAGGATGTAGATGTGGCAATAAGCTATCTTTGTTGATCTTTCGTAGGAATTAGACAGGATGATGCTTAATATATCCTCCATTGCTTGCGGATTCAAAGGCATTTTGTGGCAACTGATAAAGTTGTGGAAATAGTTCTATGAATACAGCTATGTGGATATGTATAGATAGAGTTATATCCTGGATGGATACGATTACACCTCAGACAGTGGTGAGAGTATGGCAATGGACTCCATAAAGCAGAAGGTCTGTTCTGTCCTGTCCTGTCCTGTCTTTTGCCTTTCTGTGTTAAATGATTCTTACCTTTTACTCATCCACTAGAGATGCTGAGCATTGTAAAGTGCATATGACATTGGCCACAGAGTAATATAAAGTCCTGGTTTTGTTGTTTTTTTTCTCCTTGAATACTCTGGAGGCTAACACCAATGTTCTTTGGTGAACAAGATTCCTAGGGAACCAGACCCTTCTTCCCAACAAATTAAGCTTTAAAACATCAAGTATGGCCTGCTGTTATCATATTGGTGTGTTTTGATTTCCAGCATGTAATATTGCTGTAAACAGTGCTACAAGCCGATCAAACCACGGCTTGATTAATTTGACACTCGAATTTGTCACTCCACTACCTAATGGTCTGCCTACATTTACAGAGCAACTGCAGTGTGAATACATATGCATATGTTCCTAGTGTGCCTGAGCTGTAAATAACAGAAAGATACTACTAAATGCTGTAAAAACCTCTTAAGGACAGACTATAGCAATTCTAGAGAACCTTGTCAAATACTGTACAGTCAGAGGGAAACATGAATTGTCTTTGTTTGACTGTGGCTGGGACATGGCAATACTTCTGTGGGTTAACTGGACAAAATGTCAGCTCACATACTGATTTCTGTCTCAGTTAAGACAGTGAAATCACCTATACTCCAGTAAGAACACAGCATTGAAATAAGGTGGAACACAGTTTACACGGATGAATCATAACTCTTCATCTCAGCTACAAGCTTAAAAATATTGCCTTCTTATTTTCCACAGGTCTAGCTTGCTTTCTAGTCAGTATGAAGATGCTCGGTAAATGCAATCTGCTGTTCTGGAAGAAACACTGAGAGCATAAAGAGAATGGGATAATATCTCAGCTAGAGGGCTCCATATGTTGATGGCAAGGTATGGTATGCTGAGAAAGAAATAGGATTAGAATTGTTCTAAGTACCTATGGGCCACACATAATACTAGGAAGGAAATGACATTTTCTAAATGCACAGCACTGTGCCAAAAGTGCAGGTGAAAAATCTTTACTTGAGCACAGACAGATGGGAAGCTGAAGTTAAGATGGCATTGGAGATATGCACTGTTGTAATTTGAGATTATTAAAAAGCTCCTAGCAAAGCTCCCAAAGGGCCCAGTCCTAAGCACTACCACAGAATTGATTGTACCACCGATAAAGGAGTAAGTGCCAGTTCCATACAAAAATCCACTAATCCATTAGCAGGCTTGCTTCCACTAATCAGAAGAAACGAAATTACATTCAGGGGTGAATGGAAGTGTATGTTGGGATGAATATTGTTTGCTTGTGTTTAGTTCTTTTCCTCAGAAGAAATGTTCAGAAGAGAAACAAAGGAAAAAAGTAAATGTTGCCCCTTTGCGAGCTGTTCTGTGCTGTGCTTTTACCATGTAGGCCAGTGATGGTAAATAAAAAACATTTGAAAAGGCTGCAGCAGTGAGGTAAGATTTATCTGGGCAGTCGGGACTGTCTTGAATTGCAGCTGGCATCAGTGCAAGAAATATTTCGAGATGGTTATTCCTGGCCTGGTGTATGGTTGGTATTAGCTCTAGTGTGAATGTATTCCAGTTGCATGTATGTGCTAAGGTTTGATTACCCATTTAATCCCTAAATATATCAGGCTGCATTTCTAGGCAGTGGATGGAGTTGTCACTCACTGGTTAGGTAAAATACTATCTTCTATTCAAACTGGTTAAAAAAGCCATATGTTGTTACATTTGTTTTGTTTTTTGTTTTTTGGTTTTTTTAAATGTGGAGACTGGAAATGTGGTACAGAGGTGCCTCAGTGAACAGTTGTGCTGATAAGACAAATACTAAATGCCCCCACTAAATTAGCAAGTTGCTGAACTTTTGATAAATACTAATAAAAACACTTTTTTGCAACCAAGTTTTGTCAGATCTGACTGGTTTTTATTACATCAGATTCTCATTGCCCCTGAGTGGAACTTGCTTGAATGAAAATGGGGGAAAATCAGGTGAGAGTTGGGTGTTACTTCAACTGTGACATGTTATATCCTGCCCTAAGAAATCATTATAATTCAACAGAAGAGTAATGTTGGTGCTTAAGTGTAGCTTGAATTTGGTCTATCAAAAAAGGCTTCTGCCTATTCTGAATTTTTAAGTCACATCATCTTTCAGCTTAATGATCCTTTAATATCAGCCTGCCACTCTGCAGAATATCTCAGAAGTTAAGTACTTACATATACATGGGCTGTAGCTGTAAATGAGATGTCTTCTGTGGACCTTGATAGCCATAAGAGTCAAATCCACCTATGAAATCAACTGAAAGGGGGAAAATTGCTTTCATTAGCAACATCTTTTCAGAAGTGATAGGCACTAACATTCAAGAAGCACCCAGCAAACAGATTATTTTTGATAGGCCCCCTAATAATCCATTAAAATTAGATCAACTAATGGTGGAGATGCAGAAAAAGGGTAAAAAAAATAGAGAAAGGCCAAGTCCCCTTTTTAATTTTAAATTCAAATTAATTTTAAAATCACAGAAACACAATGAGGGATTTGTAACAGCCATCTGTCTATCAGAAATAGCCACACATACGCACATCCCTGCTTTTCAGGTAGACCACCCCACTGGAGTACAGAACAACATGCTATTCAGATATTACAAATGGGGAAACCCATTCATTTATTGGTATGAATGCATTGCTTCTGACTGTGATTAGTGTCTGGCTTGTTGTCATACTGTGGTTCAGTGATGTAGAGGAGACAGCACATTAATCTGACTCTGTCTGAGAGACAGAAGTTTCCCTGATTCCCTGCTTTGACATTTGGGTTGGAATGCATGAACAGAGGGTTGGAACGATTTATTTGAGCTTCAGAGATGAGGCTTCACAGATCTAAAGAAACCAACATTTCTCTGAAGACACTGGAGGTCTGCAGAAAGGTTGTAGGGTGGGAGTTATTTATTAATTCATACTGTTGTCAGTTCCCAATGGTCTTCTCATGTTTATTTTAAACAATTTCCAGGGCAATTCAATCTCATCTGAGCCTGAGACCGCTGTTTCTCTGCTATAAAATTGTCTTTACACAGGTAAAAGCACACCCTTTGCTTCCTTTGCACCAGGAGACTAACTAGTGGCTTTGGGGGTTATCTGTGGGCAGCTCTCATCCCTGAAATACTGTCCCTTACATAGGAGATGTGAATTTGGCTTTACTTTGATAGAAAAGAGCCAAAGAATTCAGGTATGGAAGTGCATTTTTCACAGATCTGGACACTACCACTGACAGACTGGCTGTGTGTACATTAAAAGCAAAAAACCCCCAAAAAACAAAAACCCAAAAAACAACCCACAAAACCAAAAAACCCCTGTTCTTTGTTAGATGAAAACTTCTTGTGGATCTTAAATGCAGAAACATTCACATAAAAATCAGAAAATGTAAATTTATAACCCTTGGTTTGAGAACTTTCATAGTGTTTGGAGTCCTTACAACTTGAATTTATAGGTTATCTTATACTAAAGTACCCTTCAATGTCTGTGACAATTAGCCACACTTACCAATGCAGTTCCAGGCATTCCAGACATGTTACAAAATCAAATTCTTGTACCCCTCTGTCCACCACTTACTTTTTAAGCAAGGAGCCACCATAACACTAGACAGGATTGGTACAGTATATCTCCGTTAGAACCACAGACACTTTGAACCTGTCATCCACCTTCTTCCCTGGCAAGAATGGCCCCTGCGGAAATAATTTAGCTGGTTCTGTGCTCTGCGGCAGCATTACGTATACTCCTATCCCAGAATGATGTTTTACTAAATTAATCCCTGACATCTCTAATGAAGGAAGTTCTATAGTCTCTCCGTGTTGCCTTTCCCTGCCCCTAACTTCCTAATGTCTAATTTAAATGTAATTTCCTGCAAATTAACTACTTTTCTACATTTTGGCCTTTTCTCCCTATAGATATGAAGACAAATGAGCCTTTTTTTTTTTTTTTATTATAACTACTTCTAAGCATTTTCAAAAAGCATTTTCATGCTATCCATCTTTTCCAGATTTAAGCATACCTAGTTCTTTCAAATTTCTCTAAATTTCCAAGCCTGACAATCCTTCTTCAGTCTACTGAAGTTTTTCTTACAGTGAGGTGCACAAATCAGGACTAACTGGAACAACTGCATGTAGGTGTTCTGTACATTACCAGGAATAACATGGTGGGGGTTTTGTTGTTTGTTTTCTTATTATTTATTTATTTAATTTTTAATTTCTTTTTTCAACAGCATCATACAAATGCTTAATTACCAGATCTTTATTTTTATGTTTTGACACTAACTGTAATCTAGCCAAGTGGTCCATATTTTATCTGAAGACACTTGATTGATTCTTCCCCACAGGAGTTCTTTTGCACTTGTCTGTACTGAATTTCATCTTCTTGATTTCAAGCCACTTCTCAAGATCATTTTGACTTTTAATCCTGTCTTCACAAGTGCTCGTACCCCTCCCAATCTGGTTTCATCTGAAATGTCTACAAATGTTCTCTCCTCTATCATCCTTGCTGTTAACAAAAATAATGAAAAGAATTATTTCCCTAGCGGACGTCCCAGTGGGAACCCATTTGAAATGTCATCCCAGCTCGTTGACAAGTACATTTCAAATAAAGTTTTAAACAATTCTACACAGAACCTGTGGTGACTGCGTCTGGATAGTGCTTCCCTGGCCTGCTTACAAACCGTTCGTAGGGCCAAAATCTTGCTACAATCAAGAGAAATGCTGTTTGTTTCTTCCTACTTATCCACTGTCTGTAACCGTCGGAATAACTCTATTACAATGTGATCATGATCTTTGGAAGCATACTAAATTTATAGGCATAGAATGAAGAATTCACTACAGGAAGATTGTTGAGTGAAGCGCTAGGCTGAGAGGAAATAAACCCCCTCTTATTCAAATACGAAGATTGCAGCAAAAAGAATGGACATGTCTTTGCTGTAGCTATGGTTTATTGTTCTCTTGCCCAGTTTTCCTTGTTTTGCTTTTTTTTCCTCACTCTTGACTTCTGACAACACAAGTCAGAAAACACCTGTGCTGGACCACTGTCTCACTGGTGTCAACCCATGCCACTTTACAAATGCTGCTTATATACGTTTGTCCGGCTTTGTATTTCTTGTGTACTTCCCAAGACTCTTCAAGCACCTGGTAAACCATTATTAGAAGGTTGCAGGCATAGACAGTCTGTTTTGCAGTTGTGGGGTAAAATGTCTTAAGGGTGATTTCAGTGTTGTTTTCAGAAAGTTAAACCAACATGTTAAGAAAAAGATTTCTTTGAGTAAAACGAGTTTGCGTGGGCATGAGAGAAAGATGCATGCTGAATATCTCTGCATGGATTGTGTCTTTGCCCTGTTGCACAGAGTAAACACAGAGTGTTAACAAGCCAGACTGTCAAGTGACAAAGTGAGCTTGTAGAGACGTTTCTGTGTTCAGCTGACGGTGGAAGTTCCCATGTGTGTAACCAAATGATGGTAGGGCAGAGAGTACTACTGTGACCTTGTTGTAGGAATACAATGGCTTCTTACACGCAGCAACAAACTTTGCAAGGTAGGTAAAGGTAGGCAATAGAAAGTGAACTCCAATACAAAAGGATTTCAGTAATTTCTTTGCGGAAAGATTTCTTGGTGGTGGCAGTTTCTCAGCACTGCAAAGCCTGCGGTGTCCAGGCTGTGCTAAAAGCTCCCTGTGGACTCTGAGCTAGTTTCTTAAAGCGTGCAAAATGCTGCCCTTTCTGCAGGCATTTTATCCTGGCTGAGCCTGAAAGGTCACTAAAAGTGTCGTACGATTGATACATTCCTGGCAGCAGTAACATGAGATGAATAAAATAAGGCTCATTAGTTGAATCGCTACAGAGGCTTCCATCCTTACCCTCATCCATCAAACACATTTTTGACTCTTCTATTTTACATTCATCTTACATGTCACTGTTATCAGAAGTGGCTCTTTTGTAATGTTTTGCCTTAGCAAAAGCACATGTGCATATACAAACACAGAATTCCATTCCTTTGAAATACCGGGTGCTGAGATGCTTATTTTCCTAGCTAGACTTGAATAGGATAATAGCAGTACTATTTATGTGTAAAATGTGTGATAAAAAATTCAACCTGAGCATTTTGTTCCTTTGCTGGTGTTAAGGGTCTTGTCAGGCATATGGCTGTGGTTGCAACTGTAACAGACAGGACATACGGCTTAAAATAGGGACATATTTTCTATTCCTAAGCACCCACAGGGACGTGAATATCAGCCTCTGCTCAGTCACAGTCCCCACTGTCTCTGGGATGTATCAGGACAGAATGAGAGGTGTAAATGGGCTTCTCATTTTTAATTTCTGGAAGTTTGTGGTGTATAGAGGGACCATTAAACTAGAATGCATAAAAAAGACCCAATTACCATGGATGTGCATATGGGAGAAGGGACTTTCTGGAAAGTTTGCAGAAAGAAACATTGAAGCTGATGAAATCAACAGATGTACAAAAAGAAAAGAAACAGTGTGGAATAAAACCAATAACATCTTCCTGTAGAAGGCAGAAGGAAAGATACTGAGTAGAAACCAGAAGACTAGACACTATTCTACCTAAGAGAAATTTTCTTCTGTAAGATGTGAATACAGAAGCACAGAGATCCAGGTCCTCAGCTAATATATATATTTATAGCTTCAATAACTTCATTGAAGCAATGATAATTTACAATAGCTTAAGGTCTGACCCAAAGAGTTATTTAGGGCATTTGTGTATAGAAACACGACTGATGCTATGGCTTTCCTTGCATTTTAGTAGGCATGCAAAAATCAATGCAGACTAGATATGAAAAGATACAGAGTTTAGGAATGGGGAGGAGGATGAGTGGCTTTACCTGCAAAGAAAAGGAAAGGGAAATATTGGGAAACAACCATGTACTTGGCCAGCATGTGACCTGCAGTATGGATGACTTCTTGACTGCTTTCACACTCTCAGACCTATTTCTTACTTTGTTCCTTTCCTATTATTGTTTGTTTTGCTGATTATCTCATCCCTTCCCTCAATGCATGAGGCCCTGCCTCTCACATTGGTCAATCTACTGGCAGCACTCAACCCTGCCTTCACCACCACAGCTGCTTCCTGCCTGGGGCTCTTTCTTTAAAAGTGAAAATTTCTTGGTTAGTAACTCTCTGTAACGAGAGTGACTTCTGTCATTGATTCTTCTCTCTTCCTTCACATTGTCCATCTCCTTGATGAAGTAGCTTGTCTCCTCCAGCTTTATTAGTTCCATCCCAGACCCCTGCATCACTTCCTCATCTGCTTTCCTCCTCTCATCTCCACTTGTTTCTCTGCACACCGTCTCTCCCGTTTCTTGTATGAGCAAACCGATAAAGTAGTCCTTTCTTCAGTGTGCCAGCCTTTTCCAGTTCTTTTACCATTCACTTCCCCTTCTCTCTTACTGCATGCACAGGAATTTCGTTCCATGAAACTTCTGCTTGTCTCAGTGACAGACTCTCTTGATCCTTCTTTTTTGCATTTCCCTCCCAATACAAATACATGTAAATTCCTGTCATAGAAAAATCAACCCCACCCTTATCCCTGCTTGTCCCATTCTCCCTCTCCCCCCAACTCCTGATGGTTTGAAACACTTTCTGGAGCTACTCTCCTCCATTTCTGTAGAAGATTTTCTCCCATCTTGTGTTCTGTCCCTTGCACACAGCTGGAACCACAGTCAGATCACCTCCTCCTATCCACATTTGGGTACTGGTAATGCCACGCCCATGGAGAGTCCTCCCCACGGTTACCCAGCCACCTTTTGCACAGCCCCTGCTCTCTTCTTCCTGAAATGTTTGCCTCAGTGGCCTCCACTGTCTCCTCTGCAGGTGATCATCCTCCTCTTCTCATCATTCATCTCCTTTCCTGATGGTTCTCCCTCCAGCATGCTACTGGAGTCCCATGAGCAGTAACCTCTGCCTTTTATTTTTCTCCACGTCCTGTAAACTGGGTAATTGCACTCGCAAATGCAAATTCTGCTGTCATCGGCTCTCTGAGGTGTCACGGATTACCTGGCTTGTGCTCACTCTGCTCCTTCTATACAAACTGAAATCTCAGCTTCTCTCTGTGATATTTACCCATGGATAATTAAACATCAATTCCAGTTCAGCATGGCTAAAACCAGAACTCAGTTGGTCCTCCCTACCCTTCTTTGCTACCTCTCATAGTGAACGATGGCACTTGTACCCTCAAGTCTGTCTGTCACTTGACTATGTAAGTTAGATGTCAACTTTGGTGTGGGCTGTGCACCATTTAATTTCCAAAGATTATTTTTGCATATTGGAGAGGAAGACTTTTCTATCTGTTGACACAGTTATAACATTTACCCAGGGCTCTCAGTGTCAAACACCACAATTGTTCCTTTTTTTTTGGACTCAGCAAATGTGAAGTTAAGGAGACAAAAGCTGCAGGACTCATCTTTTGGCTAGGTTACTCTTCTCTGCATCCTGCTACTGATTTAACCTTCTATATTACATGAAGTAGAAGCTAAATCTTCTTACACTTGAAGCCTTTTGTAGAGACGCCACATCAACCTCTCCTCCTTCCAGTTCTAAAAGCTAAATTCTGTCCCCATACTGCCAGCTTGACCTCCATACTTGTAAAATTTCCAAACATTTTATCTCCTTGTGAGAATGTCTTCACAGTTCTCTCATTATTTTCCTTCAAACGCTTTTTTGCTCTGTTTGCAATAATTAGATTGCTGATGCCCTTATATTCCTGTCTACCACAGTGAATAATATTTGCTCATAGTTTCTTTGTGCTCACTTTCTGCCTGTACCCACCGCTTGTCTGTTGTCTAATACATAGATTGCAAGCTCTAAGAAACAGTGCTGGCATTCATGTTTATTCAGTGCTTGGCATCATGGTAGCTGTTAAATACATTCATGAATCAAAACCACTAAAATAATATTAAAATTTTACAATTATCCATGATAAAGATAGTTTTAAGCATATGTGCATGTGCACATGGATCCTTCTTGCACAGGCATGTCATGGCTGAACATTATTTCCTGCCTGGTACAGCAGACAGAGAACGTGGTGTAATGTGCTACATCTGACATGTGAGGTCTTAAATTTATGTACACTGGCTCTGGAATCTGAAGACTTGGCCCGCTGGACTCAGGCCTTGGAAGTGCTGTGATTAAGCTTCACTGTCACAGCGAGGCATTCCACTGCATGCATGGCTGTGAGAGAGGAGAAGGCAAAACTAACAGTGACTGATAACATCACTGGAGGCACTGCTGGTGCAGAAGTGAGTATGCGAGGCAAGAGAGAGCTGTGCACAAGTGCTGGTAGCTAAAAACTGGCCAAACTGAGAAAAAATGGAGGGGAATAAAATTAGGCTTGGTTTTAATAACTTTGGAAATGACATAGGAGAAAAAAATACAAAAGAACATATGGGGACACCCTTGCTCCTACAGCTTTGCCAGTATCCTGCTACCCGCCTCACTGGTGAAGACACTTCCAAACGCTTTAGTGCTGCTACCTTTTTATGCTGTGAGCATGGGCTGGTGGCTGTTCAACAATACAGCACACAGGAGGAGGTTTACTTGAGTACAATCTCAATAAAGTTTGTTTACAATGATAATCAAACATTATTGGTCTTTGTGCTGAGTGCACAGTGATTTAGACTCGCAAAACAGGATAGAGCCAAGCACCGAGAAAGCAGGGGGAAGGAAGGGATCTGCCAGTATGTGAGGCTGTGCCCTTCCTGCTGGCACAGGAGGGTTCAGAAACAGCGTAAGGACTTGGACACTCAGTCTGGTTCTTGCCGTGCAATGAACTGCATTTCTGCCAAGCAGCCAGTAATGGCCTGTAACTGCTCTTAGCTCACCCACTTGCAAGGCAAAACTAAAACCTCAGATTCTTAAACTGTAATCTCATGGCATTTCTAAGCCCTATGATGGCCACATCACAGCAAAGGGAAACCCCTAAACAAATTTTGGTGGAGTTTCTTAGCTCAGATTCTGCCCCACTGGCACTATTCCCATTCTGTTTACTTTTGTAACAGTCACTATTATTCTGTAACTTTTTGCTTCACAGTGGCTTTTCCTCCAGCTGCTTCTCCTCTTATCAAGTTTCTTGTTGGATAAAGGTCTGCAGCATCTTCTTCTGTCTCTGTTGCTGCTGATCCCCTGGCTAATTCACTGATCAGCCCTTCTAAAGCAAGATGTAGGACTGGGGAGGTACACAGGTTTGTGAAACCTGATAAGCACCACCTGGTGTTACTACTCTTAAAGACATACTGACAGGGATCTCAGCCTGTTACTCCCTATAATTAGGACCAGGCAGGGATGAAAATACTGCATTCAAGGCGAGCTCAGATCATGGTTGTACCCAGCAGAAAATACCAAGATGAATGATGCAGGAGGTCTAGAAATTAGAGAAGCCAAAATGCGTCTCAGACTCCCAGGTGGAGAAGGGGTCTGGTCAGTGTCAGAACCTCAGGGCAAAAAGCAACGAAGATGATGCTTTGGAGGATGAGGAGGCAGGGCTGGCCAACAGCAGGAACCGTGTTGAGGAGGTGGGAAGTTGGGTCATGGCTGAGTAGAAAGGAGCCAGGATGAAAGCAGCCAGGAGTAACCAAGCAAGGGCTGGGAGGCATGAGCAAGGCTGCAGCAGCTGAAGGATGAAACAGGGACCAGGGGTAGGGCAAGCAAGAGTAAGAGCCAGAGGCTAGGAGGAAATGCCTGGAGGATAGCTGCAGCAGTGAGAAACAGTGGACTGAAATGTTCAGTGCTGCCTTTTATATCTGATAAATGCAGCAAGCCACCTGTCAAGCTTATAGACCTGGAAACAGGGTTGCAGTCAGGTAGGCTGCCAGTTGACTCCTGCAAGGCTTTGCAAGGCTTGTCCAAGCTTGCAGTGGGGTTTGACCAGTGCTCAGTAAAGAGTCTGTAAAAGACCTCCACTCAGCTATGAGAACATTTATAGTCTGAAGAATATACTATTTTTCTGAACTGGACAGACCTGGACACTGCTGAATAATAGCCATTTGCTTTCAAATTTTCATGCTTGAGTACTGAGCAAAAAAAAAAATATAGCCCTGCAATAGTTTTTGACTGACAAATCATTCTAGGAATTAAAGAAAATGTGAGGTAGACTGAATTATCATAGAAGTTATCAAATGAATCGTTACGAAAAATTGTTCTTAGCCAGATCATTGCTAGGGGCAAGCAATAAAGAGAGGAAAAAAGAAACAAGGAGAAAAAAGAAAATGCCTGGGGCAGTGGCCTCCAAGTGTGACCACCACACTAATAAATTAGAAAAAGAGTCATTAGTAGGTGCAGCAAAGTGGAGAATTAAGGCCCAAATCTATGAAAGTTAACAATCCAATGCTAATGAAGACCTATCTAGATATTTAAAAGGAAAAGTAATAAGGAAAACTTTAACAGAAGGCATGCTGATAAAAATAATTTAGTACAAAGGTATCCCAGGCATGTAGGAAACTGCGAGGAGCTCACGTTGACTGTCTCAGCAGGGAAGACACTAAGGCTGTGGGCAGGTGTCCTTTTCAAGGCTGCTGGAAACCGTTAATGAGTCTGGTCCACCCGCAGCAGCTCATATCTGCTCCTCTCTGAGATGTTGCCGTCCTTCAGTCTGGACGCAGCTTGGCTGGCCAGGACCTGCGGTGTTACACCTGCTCATTTTGGCTGAACCCCTGAGGAGGCAGCCAGCCGCCCTCGGAGGCTGGGAAGCCGGGGTGGGGAAGGAGGCTGGCAGCTCCGCACGGCCACCTGTGGGCTGCTCCCCAACCTGCGCTTCACACGGTCCGAGCCGCCCTCCCTCCATTGGGACGAAGGAGGAGATGCTCCCCTAGGCGCAGCGCAGGAGGGCCTGCCTCCAAAGCCTGCCCTCCACACCCAGTGCAAAGCAGCAATAAATGACTGACACCGAAATGGAGCCTTTCACCAGCATCAAAAAAACCCACAATGGTCCGCCTGAAACCATTTCCCGTGTAGTTTTCAGCTTGGGGAGTGTCTTGGGTTTTGCTAATTTTTCCTGGGTTTGAATATGAGTTTAATTTTAAATGACAAAACATTTCCATGGCCAAGAAGACCACCTCCTATTCAGCGATGGCAACAACCCAAGTGCCTCTTCAAATCATCTGTGGCTGTTGTTGTCAGAACCGTCACTAGTTACTACCTCATTTCTGCTGCCGGTTTGACACAACAAAGATCATTTTATGATCTGGACTTTGTGTTCCTCCCCTGAAACAATCAATTAATGACAGACAAATAATATTTTCAAATGTTTTGTAGGAAATGTGTCTTTCTTCATAAAAGAGATGTTAACTGTTCATTCCCTTTTCACACGTGAAAATCTTTTCCAACACTTCTGCAAAGTGTCTTTCTTGAAAAGATAAAACGTGTGGTGAATAGTTAAAAAAACAAACGATGCAAGTTAAGTATATCTCCCTGGCTGTTATAATACATTGACTTTATTAAGCAGTATCCCATTGTGATGAGCTGCTGGAATGGAAATGTTACTTCCTCCAAGCCTTACATTATGTTATTTAGACATTTTTTAAACTTGAGGTTGACAATCCCTGCAGGAGGCAGTGATGGATGCAAGGGGAGTGGCAGGGAAGACAGTGAGGGAGAAGAGAAGTTAAAATAGATGGAGCCAGCAACACCACCATTTCCCCCCGTGTGATTTTATTTGTATATTTGCCTCATACCACAACCCTGTCTCCTAAGGATTCCTTGAACATCAACTTCATTAGTTACGAAGGCAGCAATCCATAACCAATTTTCTTTTCATGTCAAGCTTGTTCATGTATAAACTCAGACCTTTTGTTGGAAACATTTGCAATTAATCCCACAAACAAAGAAAATGCAAATTGTACAGTCTACCCTAAGCAACCCTTCTGACTTAAGGCCCTGACCACCATCTATTATACACTAAAATGAATTGAAATTCCCACTTTGAGTCTAACCTAATTTTCTAATGATAATAGGCATGGATTCCCAGAAGCATTCTATACATCTAGATAGTAACATCCTAATTTTCTTTCCTGGTAAATGTTTTAAATAAGATTTTAGCACCAAAGGAAATTAACCTTTAAATTAATTGTAATTATAAAATGCTATCACTGATTTTGTCTTCAGACTAATTACTTGCTATTATTTAAACAAACTGCGCCTCCTCTGAGCTTAATATTTGTTTCTCTCTCCGTAGTACAGTGCCAAATGATCACAGACCAGTCCGTGTAACATCTGCCAGGCCCTGTGACATCTTGGACTGCTGAGGTCCATTTGCATCTCAAATGCAGCTGGTTTCACTTGTTGTATCTTCCCGCCATAGGCTTTCCCCGCTGTGCTCCAGCCTCGCACTCTGCAGCTCAGACATTTTCAGCCTGTGCTTTCAAGTCAGTGAGCATGCCTTGTGGGATGCGGAGTGCCTGTGCTCTGCACCGGTGGGAATGAGATGATCAACACCAGCCTTCTGCTTGGTGAAAGGTCCCCTCCAAGACAGGACATGACTGGAAATAATGACACAGGAACCAGCTATTGATACGTGCAGAAGGTTGATGCTGTACAGGCATTTCAGGGAATTTCCTAAATGTTCCTGGTGGCACTGTGGCTCTCCAAGGCAGCTGTCTAGGATGACAAGCATGAGGCAGTACCACGGGATTTCAAAGGCTTCTCTTGCTCCACACTTTCATCAGCATCCTGACAGATGAAGGCATCCCATTTCCCTCCCTTTGGTTTACTTAGTTCACATAGCAGTCACCACACTAAATGAAACAAGTAAATGGAAAAAGCTTCTAATTTAGCCACAGGCTGTAAATTGGAGAGTGCAGCTGAGCAAAAACCAGCTTCAGCTTTTGCAGCGTGCTCATTGAGTTCTCATTCATGAATGACCCATTCAACAGCTGGAGAAAAACTGGGTTACAAATATTGGCTTGTATTTATTCCTGTTCTTATTTGCTCCTATGTTGCCTCTGCAGACTGCCTAGGCTGTCCTCAGCATTAACCAAACAAGTCAGACCAGCGATTCACCCTGTTGGGAGAAGTGTCTACCACAGATAGGGCAAATTGCTCTTTGGAGTTACATCCCCGCCTCCACTGACTGTGCTAGAAATCTCAATCGTTAGTTTAAACTTCAGACCTAATTACATGTGGCCGTGGGTGTGTGAGACGAAAGTCACCTGTGGCAGCATGGAAAAGGAGAAGATGGAAGATGGTGTTTTCCAGGGAAAGACTTAGGACACATTACACAAATGCTAGGTGCAAAACTAACAAAATATACAGCTGAGGTACTGGACCTCCTTCTCTCGGGAGGCTGTGTTTGATAAAAACTTTCTCGGTTCAAACGCAGGTGGACACTTTCAGGAAGAAAGACCATTGTAGGAAACTAAGTACAATGAGACCACTTCTGGCTAAGGAAGTCCCTGAACTGCAAATCGCTGTCAGGACTTTCTGGGAACCACAAACTTGTTGTGCACTTATATGCCTATATGGCAAGTAGATATGGAAGAAAGCATCGGATATTCTTCATTACTGGATATTGGATATGGAGCTGGATAGACGTGGTAGCTCCTGTCTTGTGTTGTGTTACACAAATATAACAGATAACCCTGCACTGGTAGGGCTGCAGTTTACACTGCAGCTGTTGTGTCAGCTTTCAGCAGTGGGGAAGAGCCCTGCCAGGCTGCCCAGGACAACAACTTCCAGACATGCATTCAAGTCCAGCCTTCACTGCAGAAAGGTGGTTGCAGTCATATTCAGCCATCACCACCAGCCTCAGTTTTTGCTTGCTTCCAATCTTTCTCCTGTCCTGGGAGTCTCAGGATTTACAGCCATATTCATCAGAGAATGGGAAGGGAAGCAAAGAAGCAGAATTCATAGCTGAATGTTTGCCACCGGTTTCTCTTTGTCTTTGTTTTAGAGATTTTTAAGCAGAGATGGAAGCCGAGGTATTATTTCTCTGTAACGTCTCGCTAAGCAGATTGTGAAAAGAATTTGGCATAGAAATAAAGCGGTACCTGAGCATATTCTGCACTTCAGTAGCGCCTTTCATGCCAGAAGCTCAAAGTTACAAAGCAACCTGCCTGTGAGTTTGTCCCTGTCATTATTTCCCATTTTAAATATGGGAAACAGAAGTATGGGGAGGTTAAATAACCTGCCCAAAGGTGGAAGGCAGCCTCTATCAGAGATAACAATAACAGTCTTTTCTACCTATCCTAGATGTTTGTCAAAATTTCGCTTCTTTCACATCCAATTAATTTAATATTATCTTTTAAAAGAAAATATCTGTCATCACCTTCATACTGGTCATCACCTTCTTACTTTCCAGGTCAGGCCTAGGATCCCAGGTTTGGCACTGAGTTTACTGGTACATAATCGCTATGCTGTATTGCTCACCAGTAGATATCCCCTGTCTGGGGTATTGTCTTCCTGAACGTCTTAAGTAATTGAAATAGAATCTTGAATTCCAGTTTTTACTTGTGTGTGTGTGAAATAATTTTAAAGAGTTATCTAGAGCTTCTGTGCCAGACATCCCCAAGAGCTAGGCTCGAGGAATATGCAGCAACAATACTTAATCTAGCCGCAATTTATTTTGCTTTGCAGTTTACTTGGAAACAATGCCAAGAGAAAAGAAGATAGGGTATGTGCAAGTTGGATCGCTGCTAGTGCGAGTGCAAAGGTCGTACCTCAGGGTAGTCAGGGAACAGTCAGACAGGCCATATTTGTTCTCTAATTGCCTTGCCATTGTGTTATGGTAGGTAAATGCTGTTTCTTCTCCCTGTCTAGGTCTGCAAGGGAGACTTCTGGATTAGGATGTCACTGTGGGACACAGACTGAATTGGTGATTTTCTCTAGGCTGGGATTCCCTCCCAGTCAAAGCTGTCCCTCTAATAACAACCCAGTCCCCTTTCTCTGAGCAGAACCTGCAAGGTGAGCGCAGAATTCCCACTTCAGTAACCCATATTTCTTTTTTAATTGCTTACAGACAAAAAGCCCCAGGAGGATGCTGCTTTATCGCTCATATTCCAGGATTTTTCACAAAATATCTGTATATTTAATAACCTTTTCAAAAATACATTGAATTTTCTTTTAGTAAGGCGGTAACAGCTTATAGCAGGGAGCCAAACTGCTAGTGAGGAAATGCACATTAAACGCACATTTCAATGTTATTAAAAATAATGTGCAGCCTTTGAAAAATGCAGGCATAATACCATTTTGGAAAACAAATGAGGAGCTCTGATAAGTTTACAGCCACTGAATGCCTCCAAGTAATGATTGTTGCTGACATTTTCATGTTTTATTTTTAATTGGTGCAGCTAATAATGACAGTGAGGTAAGAATGACAATGGTTTAGGCATACCGGTGGCAATAGCAAAGAGGAGAGCATTGAGTCGGCAGCAGCCCTGCTGGGCACCCATCCTTCCTCATCTTTGCCAGATGGAGACCTGAGGTGCTCCAAGCCTCAGAGTTCCTCTTCCCTATGCAGCCATGGGGAACACGATGCAGAAGGGATCTCTGGGAATGACAAACTACCACCAAGCGAAGGAGCTGGGGAAAAGTTACCCTTGTCTGACCCTTGGAGATGGGTGCTGCAGTTCGCCTCTGATGCAGCCTGTGTTAGAACACTGCTTGGGACTGTACCAAGAGGGAAAGCAACTTCCTCTTTAATCCTTGGTGCAGAATTAACCCAAAACATATTGTTCTCATGAAAGGTAGGGCAAACTTCTGCTTTGATTTAGGGGGCCTGTTGCTGGATTTATTTGGTGTGTGAGTAATTAAACCCTCTAGGCTTGCTGATTCAGCCCTAGTTATGATCCTGATTTGATCACTGTATTGTTCCATTCCTAATCCTTCAGTGAGGATAGAGCAGGTTAATCTTAGTGAAATGTTTGCTTAATTCTACCCTTGCTCATTTGTTCTCTTAATAAAATCTGCATAAAGAATGGAGAAATAGTAATTTTTTTGGCTTGTTCCAGTTACCTTGAAAGCAAAGCTAATTCAGCCCAAGCAGCTTAAGAGCAACTTGATTGTGTTTCTACAGCTGAGGCTTTGTGCCAACAGAGGATGAGGTACCTTCTCTTCTCCAGACCCGTGTTGATGTGTTCCTCTGGTTATAATCTGTAACATGTCCATATCTGGCTCTTGGATGTTGCATGATTTTTTCTCTAGTCTCATGCCTTGCTGCCCACTCCTGCCAGGCTCACTGCTGCTGCCTCTTGCTCCTCTTCTGGAGTGCTGTTGCTCCCATGGTCCATTTGCAAAGTAAAAGAAATGGAATTGAGTGTGTAAGTGTTCACCACATCCATCGTGTGAAGTAAAAGGCTTTTTCTGTTGGCTCTGTATCGTCCGACAGGACTTGTGGCTAAATGCCGCTTTGGTGTGACCCTAGACGATTGTCCTTATGGCTCTCTGTGATTGGCAGTGAGGCATCCCGTTTTTACAGGCATGAGTGGTCTTGAAAACCAGAGATCTAGATTTCTCCTGTGCTGCCTGTCAATATGGAGATGGGTAGGAAGATGACAGTGTCCCTCTGTTCTTCATGGACCACTTCAGCAGCTGGGAAAGCAAGGCAGTGGTGTAGGAGAGTTGCTTTGTGGTGACTGGTTTTACCAGAGGATCTCTCACAGCTGACACAACTTTAGCACACAGAGGGAACGACAACTGCCAAACAGCACACAAGCACAACCCAGCCTCACCCCTTATCAGGTATGGATGCTAGGCAGGGCTTAGTGGGCAGTACAGTCTGGGCGAGGAAGTACACTGTGGGCAGGAGGGATGTCTTCATCCCTCTGTGCCACAGAGCTTGCTCTATAGCAAATGCAGGGGTGAGGAACAGGAAAAATGGAAGACACTGTGGGAAGAGAAACACAGTTGGGTTATCTGAAGTGATCTCAGTGAAAGACTTGCATATGTAGGAAGTTCTTGCAATAGCTCTGGGACACATTCCACTTTTCCTGAAAGCTTTTCTCCTTCACACTCTCTTGGTCTGCATGAGGTGACCCCATGACAAGTTGCCCATGAGCCAGCAGTGTACCTTCATGGCCAAGAAGGCCAGTGGGATCCTGGGGTGCATCAGGAGGACCATGGCCAGCAGGTCAAGGGAGGTGATCCTCCCCCGCTACTCTGCCCTGCTGAGGCCACATCTGGAGTGCTGTGTCCAGCTCTGGGTTCCCCAGTTCAAGAGACAGGGAACTACTGGAGACGGTCCAGTGGAGGGCTACAAAGATGATGGAGGCACAGGAGCATCTCCTTTAGGAGGAAGGGCTGAGAGAGCTGGGCCTGTTTAGCCTGGAGAATACAAAGGAGATCTTATCAATGCATATAAATTTTTCAAGGGCAAATGTCAAGAAGATGGGGCTGGGCTCTTTTCAGTGGTGCCCAGTGACAGGACAAGGGGCAACGGGCACAGACTGCAGCACGGGAAGTTCCTTCTGAATGTGAGGAAAACCTCCTTTACTCTGAGGGTGACAGAGCCCTGGCACAGGCTGCCCAGAGAGGTTGTGGGGCCTCCTGCTCTGGAGACATTCAAAACCCACCTGGACGTGATCCTGTGCAACCTGCTGCAGGTGAAACTGCTTTGGCAGGAGG
>JAVJGI010000062.1:59027738-59057217 GCA_035590275.1 Ibycter americanus
CTCAGGATTGTGACCAACCATGAAAACTGTGCAGAGTAAAATTTGTTCAGACAGGAATCACAGGTAATTTGCTCTTCTCCGTTATTACATGTGAAATTAAGCTAAAGCAATGCTGTCACATAAATAGCAAGAGCCAGAACATTTCATCAGAGGCAAGAAAGACTTTCCAGTAACAACTGACTCTTTCCCTGTGATGCTATTTATTTTCCCTGTGATGAATTGCTGTTTATTTGAAGGCTCTGATGGTGGCCATAGGGTCAGGAAGCTGGTACATGACAGCTTTGGCACTACGCTGGCTTCATGGTGGTGGTCATGGTGTAACAGCTGAATAATGCTCTGATCAAAGTGCTCCTATGATGGCTGGCGACGGTGGTGTTGACAAGGCAGAATGATGTATGGTCTGCACAACTCAGCTGAAGCAGCTCTTCAGCTGCCAGAAAAGTCAAGTTCATTAACTTATAAAAAGAAAACTAAATAAGGCATTCATAGGAAAAGCTTTAGATGGCGTGATCTAGATGAATATGGCCTGAAATGATAAAACCTGACCATTGATTGATTATTGAAATACAGTAATAGTCATTCAGAAGCCCAGTGGGAGTTATGGACCAACAGCAGAGGAATAGACAGATCTCTTGGACAGTGCCATCAACAACAGAGCTGCCAGGAAGGTGACTAAAAGTCAGGGGGAGGCTTTGCCTGTGTTCTCTGGCTGTCTGTGCCTGTGCACAGGATGGGAAGGCAGGGTATTGGACAGGATAACCCCTCTCTCTGGCAAGGCATGCAAGGAAGGTGAGGAAGAATGAACTTATCTTAACTGAATAGCTCCTTCAAGCCTCATGCCCTGGAGTAAGGAAAGAGAGGTATTAGTGAAAACACAAAGCAGTCTGCATGGGGTGCTTCACATCATTGCATCTCCCTAGGATCCATACATCTAGCAAATTCATTGCTTAGCACAAACATTTTGCTCTAGATGCACAATATAACAGCACCAAGTGTCGGGGGAGGTTTCAAGGTCAATAAAACCTCTTCCTGTGGCATCTAATGTTTAAAGTAACTGAACTCAGCTCATGTTTCAATGCTATTTTTCCTCTCAGCATTAGCCTACTGCAGGCTTTTTCCACCTTTGTAATCTATAATAAAAGATATGTTTCAGTGCTACCTTTCCCATTCAGCAAAATCAGCTAAGCAGGCTTTGAAAAGCAAATGCCAAAGCTCTTTGTGAAACGCTTCCTGCAAAAGGAGAACTGCTGGAGAATTTAAAGGAATATCACACCATGCAGCCTAGGCTGGTATGAAGAGAGATTACCCTCTGGAGCCTCCAAGCGGAAGGACAGTTTAAATTCCATGGCCAAAGGCACCTTTCCCCTTACAGCCCTTCTGCTGAAAGGCAGGGGATCACTCTCTTGTTTATTCAGCATGAAAAATAGTGATCTCCTTGCCACGGATGGAAATAGCTTGATGGCAAAGGTCCCAGTCACTGCCCGGGGTGGCAGAATACATATGAATAAATTCTGCACTGTGTGTGACCAAAAAAACCTCGGTTCTTTTAGCTGAAGATTCTGGTAACATCATATTGCAAGGCATTTGTGGGGAATGATGAATTACAAAGAGAACATTCTCGGAAAGGCCGTGTCCTCAGAGTGCGTGCCTCATTGCAGAGAGTTAAGTGGATGAGTTATATCTTACAGTTTATGAACCTTGTTAATATAATGCAGTACCTGAGAGTGTGCCAGCCATAGTGATCAAGGAAGTCTAAATTAGACCTCTGCCATTGACAGACATCAGATGCCCATTTAAAACTAAATGTTTCATCTGAACCGGGCATGTCTCTTGCCATCTTCTGAAGCAGTGATCATCAGCTTGAAGCCCTGAAACTCTGTGTGGCTCTCAGTAGCCAGCACACATCTCTTCCCTAGGTCTCAGTAAGACGCTTTTTAACATGCTGTTGCAGAAGCTGCTCAGGTAGGAAGGCCACAAAAGACAACAGCACTTTAACATGTCAGTTTTCATGAAAAATGTGAGGTTTGTGGGTTTTTTAACCCATGTGTGGTGAAGGCTGCAGCTCTGTCACCTTTTCCAGGCACAGGTCACTCAGGACAACCCATCCAGTGGCAGATTGGGATGCCTTGGTCCCTGCAGGAGAGGTGAGGGAAAGCTGCTGCACCAGCAGAGGAGGACAGTCTCCATCCAGCCTCCATGCTGGCAATGAACTGCATGAAGTGAGAGAAAAGGCCACAGCCCCTCTCCTTCTGCTCTGGCAGCAGCACACACAGTAGCCACCATGCTGGTACAGCAGCTGTGTCCCTTCTTTGTCCCTGAAAATGCTCTGCCTTTCTCCTCTCCTCCAGAAGCTCCCACTTTTGTGGTGC
The DNA here is from genome assembly GCA_035590275.1 of Ibycter americanus. NCBI lineage: Eukaryota > Metazoa > Chordata > Aves > Falconiformes > Falconidae > Ibycter > Ibycter americanus. The sequence goes on from JAVJGI010000062.1 coordinate 59,030,108, forward strand.
AGAGCCACAGTATTCCCTAACACAAGCTTGAAAACAGCACAATCAAGTTGGCATTTTTTTTTTTCCTTACAAAATCTGTGAAATGGAGATAATAGTGCCTGTTTCACCAGGGCACTGTGAGATTCCAGTCATCATTATAACTTTTGGTTTGAAATTTTGGATGGAAAGCATGAAAAGTGCTACAGCTATATATTTTATTTTATTTAATTGTTATTAATCCACTATATTAGAGTACTCTGCAAAGTATAACAGCAATGTATTAATGCTTTATTTTCAGTATTGTTTATATTTAACTTTTCTATTCCAATTGTTTATAGGGTAATTTTTTTTTTTTTAATTCTCAGACTCAGCTCTGGCAAAGAATAGATTTTTGGTAGATAGAGATTTGGTGATATTGACTTGAACAGATGCACCAAGTCTTTGAAAAATGAAAGACAATGTTATATCCCACTGAGGTCAGAGAAGAAATGATTCTTAGATGTCTGGGTCTCCTACATAGCCAGTTCATTGCCAGAATTGAGAAGTATGACCTTATTTCATCTGGTTGTATTGTCTGGGCAGAATAAATGGCAGGGAGGATAATTTAATTGGTAAGACATGAAAGAATGCAATACAACACTGTGCAACGATGTCCAACTTGCACAGCCATCTTTGAAGACAGCCGAGCTGTGCAGCTGCATAGCCCCAATAAACATAGTGTAAAGCCAAAGCATGTCATATTTAATGACAGCTTTTTTCCCCTGGTTTCTTATATATTCACAGTAAGTGGACAAAGTTCTATTGATATCTTCAAAAGTTAATGAAAGAGGTGTAAGAGTTTTAGGAAAAGTGTGCATAGTGTTGAGTTAGACCTCTCAGAAGAAGGAACAAAAAATTGTGTTGTCGCAGGTTAGTTCTAATCATGTTTCCAGTTCAAGAGCTTTCTCACCTAGAATATTTTCTAAGATTTAGCCTATTTTCAAATATCCAGATACACGATACTAATCAGCAGCAAACAAATTGTACCTGCTAGGAGGCATCAGGAGAATGTTCCAAAAGAGGATGAAAAACAATTGCAGTACAATGCACTACAGTATTGCTTGGAGAAAAATGAAACAGTACATGAAGGTATAAACTGTGCTGTCAGAAGCGAAGGAATAATTGCCAGGACAGATGGAAAAAAGAGACCAGGTGCTTGGGTGCACACAGGAATGTCAACCTGCCCTTCATTTTTTACTGGTGCGCTAATGGTAGAATATATAATATAACGTGAGTAGAAGAATGTTGAGAATTAGGAGATATGTCATAGAATTGTAGTATCATAGAATAGTTTAGGTTGGAAGGGACCTTAAAGATCATCTAGTTCCAAGCCCCTACCATGGGCAGGGACATCTTCCACTAGATCAGGTTGCTCGAAACCCCATCCAGCTTGGCCCGGAGCACTTCCAGGGATGGGGCGTCCACAGCTCCTCTGGGCAACTTGTTCCAGTGCCTCACTGCCCTCTCAGTAAAGAATTTCTTCTTAATATCTAGTCTAAATCTACCCTCTTTCAGTTTGAAGCCATTGCCCCTTGTTCTATCACTATGTGCCCTTGTAAAAAGTCCCTCTCCAGGTTTCTTGTAGGCCCCCTTAGGTATTGGAAGGCTGCTATAAGGTCTCCCCAGAGCGTTCTCTTCTCCAGACCGAACAGCCTCAACTCTCTCAGGCTCTCTCCATAGGAGAGGTGCTCCAGCCCTCTGATCATTTTTGTGGCCCTTCTCTGGACTTTCTCTAGCAGGTCCATGTCATTCTTTTGTTGGGGGCCCCAGAGCTAGATGCAGTACTCCAGGTGGGGTCACTTGTCAAATATGATGGACAGTGGCTTAGCCACTTCATCCACCAGTTCCTTCAGGGCCTGCAGATGCATCTCATCAGGTCCCATGGACTTGTGCACCTTCAGGTTCCTTAGGTGGTCTCAAACATGATTTTCTCCTACAGCGGGTGGGTGGTTCTTCATTCTCCCAGTTCCTGCCTTTGCCTTCTCCATCTTGGGCAGTGTGGCTGGAGCACTTGCTGGTGAAGACTGCGGCAAAAAAGTCATTGAATACCTCAGCCTTCTCCATATCCGGGGTAACCAGGTCTCCCATCTCCTTCCAGAGAGGGCCCATATTTTTCCTAGTCTTCCTTTTATCACCGATGTACCTATAGAAGCTTTCTTGTTGCCCTTGACATCCCTGCCCAGATTTAATTCTATCAGGGCTTTAGCTTTCCTAACCTGATCCCTGGTTGCTTGGACAGTTTCTCTGTATTCCTCCCAGGCTATCTTTCCTTGCTTCCACCCTCTGTAGGCTTCCTATTTGTGCTTGAGTTAATCCAGCAACTCTTTGTTCATCCCTACAAGCCTCCTAGTGTTTTTGCCTGACTTTCTCTTTGTTGGGATGCATTGCTCCTGAGCTTGGAGGAGGTGATCCTTGACTATTAACCAGCTTTCTTGGGCCGCTCTTCCCTTCAGGGCTTTATCCCATGGTACTCTACCAAGCAGTACCAAAGGTCTGCTCTCCTGAAGTCCAGGGTTATGAGTTTGCTGGGCACCCTCCTTGCTGCCCTAAGGATTTTAAAGTCCACCATTTCATAGTCACTGTAGCCAGGGCTGCCCTTGAGCTTCATATTCCCCACCAGTCCCTTCTTGTTGTTGAGAACAAGGTCCAGCATAGCACCTCTCCTTGTTGGCTCCTTTATCACTTGGAGAAGGAAGTTGTCATCAACGCATTTCAGGAACATCCTGGATTGCTTATGCCCTGCTGTAAACATGAGGCTGCTCCTATCTGTCTACAGAAGGCCTCATCCATTCAGTCTTCCTGGTCGGGCGGCCTGTAACAGACCCCCACTGTAATGTCTCCTGTCCTTGCCCTCCCTTTAATCCTGACATGTAAGCTCTCTGTCAGTTCCTCATCCATCCCCAGGCAGAGCTCCATGCACTCCAGCTGGTCCTTGACATAGGGGGCAACACCCCCTTCTTGTCTCCCTGGCTTGTCCTACTTAGAGTATCCTTACATTCCAACACTCCAGCCATAGGAGCCATCCTACCACATCTCTGTGATGCCAATAAGATCATAACCCTGCAGGCATGTGCACATCTCTTAACTCCTCTTGTTTATTCCACATGCTACATGTGTTTGCATAGAGGCATTTAAGTTGGGCCTCCGATGAAACTGATGTACTGGCTGGAGTGGTTGGAATTCCTTTGTGCTGCTCTTTAGGTGCTCTCCTGCTGACCTGCGATCCCTCTGCAGGCATCAGGCATCTATTGTTGGAACTGGCAATACTGTCCATACTGTCTCACAGCTGTCTGTTACATCTTCTTTAATCATGGACACCTTAAATCACCTACGGACACACAAGAGACACTACAGTTTGGCTCCATCTCTAGATATGTAGTTTAGTAGAGTATGAAGACATCCTGCTTCATCAAAACTTATGGGTTAGGAAGTTAAGTTACTTATTTGGAATGACTATGCGATTATCAAGTCAATAGCTAGGGAATTACACATTATTGAGCTGGGATATTTATTTCTGAAACCATCCTGATTTACAGAATAGAATAAACCAGGTGCCTTCACCAGCTGGTTATTCTCAGCATCCTCATCTTTCCTTGTGCCATTGTGTATGTCACATCTGAAGGACCCCGGATCATGCCTTTTTGCACAATTTGTGTAGCTAATCAATAAATAGTATAAAACCCCCAGCTCAAACCTTACCTTAATCATCTGAAATATAACATATCCAACAAATACCATTCTTAAATCCCTTGGCATTGGCAGGTAAATATGGAAATCATTTTCTGTTAGGAGAAGTGAAGACAGAATCTGACAAACAGCTGATGATGCTGTGTGGAAAAACTTTACTTTGAGCTAGTAAGCAGCCCTTACCAGCTACTTTGGACTTCTGCCTCCCACAGTGACAAAGTGGCAGAGATGATAATTGAAGCAAAAATATGTATGACCTGCTGTTATGAATCACTGTGGAAAGTGATTACTTCTATAGGCCACGTATTTACAGGAAGGTAGCAATCCATTTTACCAAACTCTGCTCTGTGATTGAGACAGAAAGTTTAGCAAGTTCTTTCACACTTATACATACAAAAGAGAAAAAAATTGGGCAGAGTGGACAAATATTTTATATAAAGTAAACCTGACACAGAAGCCCCATTCTTAAATTGACCAAGGGACTTAGAAGCTCACTGATGACTTTCAGTTGGAGAACTCTGTGAATGAATTTTGAATGTGGGATTCAAGAGATTTTGACAAAATTTTATCTTTTATACACATCATATCAAGTTAGGCATCCATTTTATTCTGTTTGGTAACGGTGAATGCAAAGTGATAGTGGTATTTTGTCTGCACAAACTCAAGAAAATATCAATTAAATCATAACATTTCCTGATAATCCTAGCTAATCAGATAAATAGATCCTGGAACCCTCCACTATGGATGAAAACAATTGTCTTTTAATAACTCTATCCCTATTATGCGTTATTACTTTGTTAAATGCTGTGAACATCACTGGGAAAGTTATTGTAATTCTGAAGATATGCATTAATGTATTGTTTGATTTAAGACTAAAATGAACAACGTTATCTTTATAAAGGTTCTTCTTGTTACAAATGAGCTTTCATAAACTCAGATTTGTTTGGTTTTTCACATCCAGTGCAGTGAAACACTAATACTATCTTTTGAATGTGTGAAAAGATAGACAGTTCTTAGAAAATGTGTGACAGTATCAGCAGGCAATACATCATCAATCTGCAGTAACACAAGTCTGCAGCCTGAACATGGAAACGTACAAGGTAGAAAATATTATGTATGCACATCCAGTGGAAGGCCAGAGACGTTGCAGAATAGATTTAGAGTTATAGAAAATGGAGAAAAACCAAAAGGAGTCTGAAAACCCCAATATTTTATGCCAAGACAACTGAAACAGCAGCCAAACATTCAGTGAACAGGGACTGGAGTGGCAGTAGGCCTTATTAGAGATAAAAGGTACAATTTGCAAGGTTTGACATATGAATGGGCTACCAAAATAAAATAGATCTTTTGCTTGGATGTCTACAAACTGGATTTGACACAGGTCCAATAAGCAGGTCTTTGTTTCCCAAAGAACTGAAGCAGTGAAGTAATAATGTGAAGATACAGGTTAAAATTTAAGTTGAAAATGCCAGCAGACTTTACACCCAAAATTCTTCAGGGCAGAAACATCCCATTTCCAAAAGTGCTATAGAATGTGTCTAAATGACCAGTTTAGCTAAGCTGCTGTGATCTGGTAGTCTTGGTCCTTTCACTTGAACGACTGGGGACCTGGTTGGGACAAGCACAGCTCCTGCTTAACACATATGCCTAGATTTTTTTTGTGGAAACCAGGACATCAGAAAGGAGGAGATAAGTGGTCTGGGCATGTGAGAGTGGAGATCTTTCTTTCACAGCCTTCACAGTCCTTTGTTCACATTTTCAGATGCCCGCTGTTCCTCTGCAACGAAAGCAACAAATTTGCAAAGGCAGGTGGCTGTTCATGTGCCCGGGAAGCCTGGGTACTCACAAGTTTCTCATGAAAAGTTTGAAAAGTTGACACCAAAGGCATAATTCCATGATGAGGTGTTAGACTTCATGCTTAATATGTGCCTGATTAGCTGGTGCTTTCCTCTGAATTTCACTCTGATCTTCAGCATGCAGCAATCTAGCCATGAAGGAGGACCTTATACAACTGAGCAGCAAACAGATGTGAAATTCTACTGGTATTCAGAGACGTGTTAATTGCATGATTCATGAAGATATCTATTTTACCTAGAGAATTGCATCTAGCACAAAAGCCCACTTTGGGATCCTCTTGTTCCTTGTTTTGATCATTCAGTCAAGCCACCTCATTCAACACAGAATTTGGATGATTCCCCATCCATCTGGTTTGAATCTGGCAGAGTCATACTAACACTTTTCATTCTTTTGGAGACATTTTCCCAAATCCCCTTTAGCCTTCTTTTTAGGTTATTGCATTTCTGTACCAAATATGAAAATCCTGATGATGGCATATTTTTTTCTTCATTCTTATATCAATTTACTTGATCTTGAGGTCTTAATGAGCTCACGAAGTAGTGCAGTTGTCTTCACTGTCCTTGCTGCTGCCTCAGTCAGGCACAGCCTTTCACTACTGAGGTTCTTCCCTGATAACAATATTTTTTTCGATCAGTTTAGGGTCATCATTTTCATCTTTCACATGCAGCCTTTTGCATGCTTTCATTATCTGTAGCTTCTTCACACTGTTATTGTTTCTAAACAGATATTGTCGTGGGGAGGTTCTATATTCCAATATAATATCTTTTGTCTTCCCTATGTCAACTACTCTGTCTCCTGCTATCAAGCAACAAAATTTATGGTCATATAGTTTCTATTAACCGTCTATCTGTTGAACTCTTGTGCTGTTTCCATCAGCTCCATTCTCCCCCCAGTCAACCACTATATCACATGTGGAAAGAAGTAATCTAGTCACAGGTGTACTGTAGTGTTGAATTAGCGGCAGCATTTACAGCTAACCTTAATGTAGCGTGTTGTTTGAATGTGATGACTGTGGTATGCATGCTGACTTTGAAATAATTTCCAGTTACACCATCTTTGTCGTGAATTATGCACTTTTCCAAATCCAACAGGGTAATATCAATGCAAGCCTTGTGCTTAGTGAAGGATTAATGGAATACCGATGTACTGATGTTCCAAGAGCCAAATATTCTCGCTTGTTGCTTCAGTCTTTATGACACAGGGGAATGGTTATGATAGAAATGTCAGACCTCAGTTTTGCCCTCAAATTTCACTTGCTCAGCATTGTACTAGCAGCTTCTGAAATTTTCACCTCTGGAATCATGAACATAAATGATGACAATTATAATTACCTTCCTTTTCCCTCCATGAATGCGAAAACAAATGCTGTCAAGCTTTACTGTGTAGTCACTGGTGAAAGACAGGCACCTACAGAACAAACAAATCTCTTCCCACCTATTTCAGGTATCTAAATTATCTAAATTAGTTTGGGATGAATCTCTCTACAAGTGTCTATTTTTTTCCATGGCTGGGAAAGAAGCTCCATTGCTGTCTAGCTTCAGCTAGATACTAACTTTTAGACGGCTGAAGCCTGGTGATTTGAGGTTAATCCTACTCTAGCAGAACAAAGTAGGAGGTTCAGAGTTTCTGTGTGCTTACAACAATCTTAAAAATCAACTGAATTTAGAATATGCAAAGACTAGAGGACTGACACTCCTTCAGAGCAATCTGTACCTCTTGTTATTCCAAGTACAAGCGAATAAATTGTTTGAACACAGAGAGGCAGGAAAGCTTGGCTCACAGATAGGGCGTGGAGCAGTGACTCCAGACCTGTGGTTCACAGGGCATAATTAGCTCAATGAGGATTCCCAGTTTAACAGCAGTTAAACAGATAGTGCACTCTGTGATTATTTAAATGGAAACTCTGAGTCTCAACAAACATGCTACATTTTGTCTGTAATTAACAGTGGTACCTCTCACACTAGTTTTCAAAATATTTTTCTATGTCCATACCCCAGAAAGCATTTTGAAAAAAATGGAGAAGGTTCAGAGAACTGTGAGAATGATTAGAGGACGAGGAGGAGGAGATTAAGCAGGTTAGCTAAGCAAAGGAGATTAAATTTCACCACAAATCATAATAACAGGGAGGAAAATGTTGCTAATGACAAGATGATGCAGTTTTCCAGATAAATGTATTGTAAGCATCTAGACTGGAAGTTAGAAATTTAGACAAGTTAAAGGCAAATTTTAGTATGAATTGTAGTGAGCTTTCCATCATGGGACACTTTAAGATCAGGATTAAAGGTATTTTTTACTGTAGTTCAGGCAGAAATTAATTCAGGGAAATCTCTATGCCCTGTGTTATTTAGGAGGTCAAACTAGGTAATTGCAGCATTTTCTTCTGGTTTCATGATTTTTGACTCTAATATGGTGCATGCAATATTGGTATGCAACAATTTTAGCGTATATTAGTATTTGTGAAAGAAATTAATTCCGCAAATGGGGAAAAATGAACACTTTGCTTTAGTGAAAGAACAGCAGAGAAACTTGTAGTGATAGTGAAGTATTTGCAATTAGTATCTAGCTTACTCAGGTACAGCAGGGTACAATTACCTTCAACTGTATTATGAATTCTTTTACTATTTCTTCTTGAGTAAATTAACTTCAATTTGCACATTCAGTAGTAAGTAGCATGTTGCATATTACACCAGTAGTACTACACCTAATTCAATAGATATGTAATTTACATTGCTATTTATATAAGTGCTGAATTAAATCCAAATAATCCCAGGAGAGTAGTAACCAGCTTATTCTAGACCTCAGCTTAATATTTAGTGTAGAAATACGGGGAAAGAAGGTGCACCTCAAAAGCTTCAACCCTTATGTAGGAATTGCATCTGCATCTCCAGAAAGGAAGAAAGTAATAACTTAAAATATACCTCTGAAACAAAATGCAGAGGATTTAAAGAAGGTGAAAAGCACTTGGCAGTAGGGCAAAAGGAAGAGAGTGAGGAAACACGTCACCTTGACTCTTCTTTCAGTTCTTTTTTTAATTTTTCATTTTTACGGAGCATAATATTCCTGACTTCTCTATTCTACAGACGACTGTGGACTAGTATGAAATGTGCAGAGGGACAACATTTCAAAATAAGCATTGTACCACTGGCAGGAGGTTGCCTGAGGCAAACAGAGCTCCTCTCTGCCGATCACCATATAACCACAGTGCCAGACATTTGCTCTTATGAAATGATCAGGCGCAGGGACTGAAGGCTATGAGTACACCGGGGCAGCACACCACCGGTGGTGGTATGTCATCACTCCACCACATCAGCAAGCAGCCTTCATGAAACGTATTAAAAGAAATGAACTGTAGAGCCAGCAATGACAGGAGGTTGTACAGTGACATAAATCAAGTGTCTTATGGAATAGGGCCACACTAATGAGGCAGAGGCATCGTGCTGCCTGAAGAACTGGAAATATTTTATCTTCATAAAATGGAGTACATTCTTGGGACTTGGGTAATTAACGATGCAGTGAAAGATGCTCTGGCTCTGGCTATGTTGCTAAATAGGAAAGGGCCAAGGGCCAATCTCTGACTTCAAGGCCAAATGTAGGCTGGCTCCTGTCTGCACGGCTTTGGTGCAGCTCCAGCTAGAGCTCAGGGACTGTGCACAGGCTGCGTAGCATGCAACTGAGACTCCTATGAGTCTTGTACGGTGAGACATACGGCTCTGAGGCAACGACATGTTCTCTGGTTTTTGGTGGGTTTTTTTCAGTTCAAAATGTCTGAAACAGAGGCTGTGTTACAACCAAAAGCGCGAGGTTTTGCCTTCTAGTACACTGTTGCTGTATTATAAAATGGCTATGTCTTATCATACCCATCCAAGATTCTTCAATACTGAAGGTGACAAGGCAGAGGAAAGACAGCAGAAAACATTCTTGTTTGATATTGATGTCCGTGTTGAGATGTTCCTTTGATTTTGTCTTGTCTTTGACTCTGCAAACTGCTCCTGGACACAAAACTGAGGATAGTGTCACGTCTTTTGGATGTAGCAGAAGGGTATGAGGGGGTGCTTGGGGGTTCGAAACATCTAGGGATAACACTGGGAAACTGTAAGCTTGAAGAAGCTAAACATGGTGCCATCTTATCCATCCTGTCTTTTGGGAGAGGTCTCTGAAAGGAGCTATCTCCAGAAATGCGTGCGTGTACTGTCATAGAAAATGCCTGTGGGAGTACTCAGAACAGGGCCAGGGTGTAAGCTAAAAAAGAAGGAATGTAATTTATCAGGAGTACAGTGCTTGAGCTCTCTCTCTGGCCCTCTCTTATGAATGCATATGTACCCTTTGAGGACACTCACTTTTTAAGCCTTTTGACACCTATGATCCAAAGGGTTGCCAGCATACTTGAAACACATACTGTTAGTGTGATTACTATTATTATTATTATTATTCTTGTTCTGCAAATGTCCACACTTAGAGTAGTATTCACTTCCCACAGACAGTATTGCTGAGATTAATGGTCTCCTGAATATTAATACAAACTAGTGCAAGTAATTGCTGCACAACTGGAACCAGTCAGACAGATGAAGAGCCTAGTTTCCCTTCATATTTTTCTACTGGCCACATTTAAGATCTTCCTTGCATCTCCATGTGGACGTACTCACTCTCTTGGTTGGAAGTTAGGTCTCAAGTGTTTGCATTCACCTTACTCTGGGAGCTGTTGACTCATTTCTATGGTGCATAAAATAGGTGGTGCTCCTTATAAATTACAGTGTTTCCTTCACGTCTTTTTTCCAGGAATGCTAAGATTTCCTTTCAGACATCCCTTCCCTTTCTCCCCCCACCACCTTTCAATAGAGGATGAAAAAGTGGTCAAAGCACTTGCTAGATGTTTGCTGTTTTAAAATATTTATCTGCAAAGGATATGTGCATGTGTGTGTGTGCACACATGTATGTGCACCTGTGTGAGAGAGAGGGAGGAGAGATTTTGGTGCAAAGAGATGGGCCATACTTGTTGCTCCATTCTCGCTGTTGCTTATGAGTTTCTATATACAGGGAATGTATTTTCCTCTTCAGACTAACCATGGTGAAAAAGATTTTAATGGGAAACACAGCCTGACACCATCCAGTCATCACTCTTTAAAGGCTCTGATATGGCACACCAAGATTGAGAATTAATGTAATGTAGGCTTTGTGTTCAGCTTTAGTTTAGTAACTAGTTAAGTAAATATTAAAACACAGGGTCAAGGAAAGCTCAGTGTAGACACTAGCATGAAAAACAATGTTTTCTGCTGTGTCTGCTCAACCTTTCTGTCCTCACTATGAGAAAAATGTAAATGGCTGTGGCATTTTATGGCAGTGAAAGAGTGCACTAGCAGAAGTCAGAACACACAGAATAATGCAGCAACTTCTTGAGCCATTTTTGAGACCTAGATTAAATACAGTAAAACCTTCCCAGTCTACATACAGCACCACTTGTCCAGCTCTTCATCAGAATTGATGAATCTGAGCCATCTTTTCCACATATAACTTCAAGACAACAAAAATAAGTAATTCCATTGAATTTCTTTTTTTCCCCTCCACATAAGTCAAGGAATTTACAATAAGGTTATAGCAGAGTAGCAGGTAACTTATTACCTCCCTTTTCAATGGGGAATGGGAGATACGGTGAGATGAAGTGGTTTACCAGGAGGTCACTGTGTCCTCATAATCTGAACAGAATTTAAGAACACAAGCTTTAATCCTGACTCAGAGACTGAATTTCTGTGTAAATTCAGGTACAAGTAAAGCTTCTCTATCAGGAAAATTGGAACTCCTGGCTCTCAGCCAATGTTTAATTCATCAGACTTGAAGGAAAAGAAGGCCTTCTCAGGGAGAACTAGGAATATTTTAGAAATACTTTAGCAGTTGAGCCCACTATTTGGCTAAGAGTTTTCCACCACACATGTGCATGCCTGAGTTTGCAGCAGCATTTTCTCATTCAGGTTTGAGCTTCATGCGCTCACCATTACCTGTGGTTTTACCATTTAGCGCACAGTTCTGCTGATAGCATCATATGGCTGAGGCCTCTGTCATCGCATCCCCTATTGCACTCTGTATTTGCTGTGTTCTGTAACAGACATTTTCAGAAGAAAAGAGAAACAAAAAAGCAAGTCCTTTTTCTGGCCTGTTAACAACGGCCTTTTTACACTCCCCATTCTTCCCATATTATGATCTCATTTCCTGATAAATCTTTTATCTCACAGGCATCCCTTCCTTATTTCTACTCTTCTTTTAAAGGCTTTATAATAGGTCTATGTACTAAAAGGAAAGCATTTGAAAAACATTTGACTTATTTTTAAAACACCTACACAGCAGTCTGCACCCATGAGTTTTTCTTTTACTTTGCCTCAAAGCATCACAAGTTTTTTTCCTGGCAGTCTTGTATGTTTTGGTTTCTTCCTTATTTTGCACTAAGCTGTTCTTTGATAAGGTTCGTCTAGGGAAATTTATTTCTCTCAGGACCCAATCAGGTTTTTACATCAATTAGGCTAATTGACAGAAGGTTTAACACATTTCTTAATTATGACTGCAAATACGTTCTTGGAAGAAACCCCAAAGCACAGGAGTTAAAAAAAAAAAAAAGAGACAAACTTCTTTTCTAGTAAAATAATTTTAGAAACATTTTAAAGATAAAACACTAGGAAAGAAGTTTCCTAGTGGACATCTATCTCACCATGGCTGAAACTGCTTTCAGCAACAAAGTCTACGCCACACCAAAATGATCAACCTACGCTTGATTACGAAAATTTAAACATTCATAGAGTAGGAGAGGGTATAGATGTATATAAATGGTGTATGTGAAGACAGAAAATACATAACTAGCCACCAAACTACCAAACCCCTCAAAACAAAACAAAATTTCCAATTTAGGAAAGACCTACTGTATTTTTTCCTCATTTTGTAATAGCCTATCTGACATAATTTATGTTTATTCACATTACCTGTCTTAATATTTTTTTAATGTAGGCTAAACCTCATTAAGCTAAACCTCATAACTCAGTTAAGCACCAAGTTTAAGAGAGATTTTACATTATAATATGACACTCTATGTGTCATTATTTACATTATAATATGACACTGTATGTGTCATAAAGATAATTCTTTATCTTCTGTTTCGAGTTCTAGTTTTTTATATTAATAGAAATGGTAGGGTGCTTCTGAAATGTAAAGAACTGCCCTTTATTGATCTTTCCGTTTCCATGTTTGTCATTCTGCCTCTGTTTCCCTGTGCTCAGTGTAATGCTCCAGGAAGGCAATAGAAAAAGGCAGCTCAATACTCAGAATAATCCAGAGTCGTAAAATATTTTCAGAAAAGAACCCCCTGAGGGACATATTTACCCTCAGTCTTTGCTGGTGTTTCTAAACATCTGGCCACCCCACTTGAGAAACATGCTAGCAGTGTTGGGGTTTCTTGAATGTCTGTGCTGCACAAAACCCAAACAGCTTAGTGAGTAAGAGCCCTTAGGGACGAAGTGTTTAAAGCAGTACAAAGGAGTTATATACATAAATCCCTTGGACATATTTTTCTGTGTAGTACATTTAAAACCAACATTCTATTACTTAACATTGCTCCACTGGAGTTGGAATCAGTGTTGAACTGCAGCAGTGCTTTAAAATAAATGGGGCATGTTGCAGTTTTTATATGTATGTGTGAATACTAGAGAAGAAGGCCATGACGTCTTTAAGTGCATATGGTACACACTGAATCCAATTGCCAAAATGCCATTTCCTTTTCTAGCTACAGTGCACCACCATCATTTCTTCTCTTCAGCATGGGACGCGTGTCCCACGCCTGTACTCTTGAAAGCTTTTTCCCAGAACCACCCTCAAAGGTATCACAGCAAGCAATTCTTTCCTTTCAAGCCCCCTCATTTTGAATACTGAGGAAGATGAAATTTTTGCTTTCAGAAATTAACCCAAACACAGCAATGACTAATTTAGGCCAGAGTATAACTTTACAGTTGTTCTGCATATGTCTTCCAGCTCAGGTGGGAGCTCACTAGCCATGAGGAGAGAAAGGACAGAAAGATGTCCATGGTGCCTTGCTCCCTGTTAGCTGGTTGTGCTTTCACAGTTGTCAGGACTGGAGCTGGTGGCTGTGGCATGCACCAAGAGCCCGGGACCCTAGGCTTTGCACCACAGGCACTAGTTCATGTAGGATTTGCTCTAGATTCCGTACAATTCTATTCAGTTCAATATTCAGTACAATTGCAATTGTAGGGAGCTTCAGCCACACCCGCAATATACATGAGGGCTACCCCCTCCCTGTGTTGATGGGCAGACCGCTCTGTATAGATCTTGGTGAGTGACAACATATTCCTTTGAAAGGTGAGAACTCCTCTTCCCTCCATTAGTTCCAGCCCAGATACTTGTCTCATTTTCCCTTAGCAGCTCTAAACTTTTCTGCTCCTTACTCCACATTGTCATCAGCAGAAAGGCAACATTTTCTTCCAGACCAGGTGTGTCAACTAGTGAGGTTTGACAACATGAAAGTATGGAGCGGTGGTACTAGCAGGTCTGTCCCTTTTGTGACTGCCAGTGCTTTATGTTTTCTTTAATGCAAGGCAGCACTGCAGGTCAAAGGGGAGTATGGGAAGGAAGAGGCAGTCCTGCAAAGTGGATTATGCTCCATTCATCATCTCTTTCCGTGATATTCCGTAGCCCTTCAGTGCTACTTCTGCCTCTTCAACCCAAGTAAGATTGTGTTCAAGGAATGAGCACAGCCATGGTCTGCAATCTGTCTTGCAAGCAGCCTCTCCCCACATCCACCCTATGGATCCCCTCAGTTGTCTTTGTCGGCCTTGGTCTGCAATCACCTGCAGCCCCACATTAATAGTGAGCTAATGGGGGGCAAAAGCTAGGCAGAGAGATGCTCAGACTGATTATGCACTTCGTGTCTTCACCTATCCACTGTCCAGGTCCCAGTGATGACTGTCCTGAAGGTAACATGCTGTGTCCAAAAATGGTGTGGAAGGGAATGCCAGCAGCAGGAGCCTGGAGAAATTTCCTAGTGAAGCAATAGTAGGAACTTGGGGCCAGGCTAAGAAAAAGGCTGGCAACCACTGTACCAAACCCAGCTCTATCCCCTCTCATAGGGTGATGTAAGATTTTTTGTCTGATAATCACATAAATTTCCTTCTTTTCACATGGGTGTATATGTGTAGAATTGCTTCCTGGATCCCACCTCTCAGGTTAAAAAATATAAAAAATACAATCTATTTTTAAAGAACACTTGGGATCATATGAAAAATGGTGGGAAGCACATCTACTGCCTCTTCCAACTTCAACGTGGAGTTAGCACCTATATTGCTCCTGACAGATGTTTTGCTGCAGAAGTGAAAAGTGTCATAGAAACTTCCCCTGGTAGCAATTCTTTGATTAGCTTAGTTGATCCATGCCAGTAACTCCCTGCTTCTATGTTCAGCACAAAACTATGCTGCTTCTGTCTCTCTCTCTCATTGCAATTCCAACCCAAGATTTGCTGCCCTAGTAAAACTAGACATTGAAAAGTTTATTACCATTTTCCTTCACATTGCCTTCTGAAACATGAATTTTCTAAGGAGGTGGGAGAGGGAAGAGTCCTGGCTTCTGGTCCTTGACCTGAAAGCAGATGCTGTGCCCGGTGCAGGGTCCAGTCCTGGACTCCAGCTGGGTCTGGGCTCACACCCTGTGATTCTGGCATGGCTGCCATCAAGCTCATTGCAGTCTTCTTGCCTCCACCTTTAGTAAGCACTGGAACTGTGAAGTCAGAGGCAAACACACCATAATATTCTCTTTGCAGGGTCAGTTTTCAGCCCTTATATTTGTTCCTCAGCTACATGGCTCTCAAGTGCCTGGGATGGGCACTGTGGGGTGGCAGATGATCAGAACCATGTTTCACAGCCAGACATCACCGGCAGTTAACTGTAAAACCAGAGGCCAGGAGGGTGTAGACTAAATGCGGTTACCTAATTGCTCAACGGCAGCAAAACTGATACTTCTGAACAAATCCAAAATATCAGATTAAGGGAAATCTACTGGTGAAAGCTGGGGTAAATGCAGGCTCTAGGCACTCATAGGGTGAGACACCAGCAGAGCAAAGGCAGCAAACAGTTAATCATGCTGTATGACAATAGGCATCTGACTGATGCTCTGAATCACCTGAGCTTTCTGTACACTGTCAGTAAAGAGATTTTACATTTTGCTTGACATAGTCTGAATCTCACTAATCAAATGTGAATAGCCTTACTCTGCCAAAGACCCCTTTAGATGATTAGTCTCTTTGTAGATCTAAATGCCAGAGCTGGTCCTGTGAAAACAGCAGTAATAGTGAAAGCAGCAATAACAGAAATTCATGTTTCTTTTTTTGTTGTTTGTTGTTGAGTGCAGAAATCATATTTGTACTTCAAAAGGGTTCCATGGAATAAATTGCACAATAATTCATTGAGTCACTGATTGCTATAGTTTAGTAGACTCACTGATGGCAACTACACATCTACTCTATTAGGCAAAAAAGAAAACCAATTGTTTTAGAGGTTTTTATAGACTTATTAAAATGCTCCATCTCTAATGTATACTGTTCCCCAGCACATCAAAGTATGTACAGTATTACCTTTACAACAGTGCACTGTCCAGGATTTGAGCCTGGCACAGACAGAATTTTAATCTGTTTACTGATAAGCAATATTCTGTAATGTGGTTTAAGAACATGCAATTCTTCCTTTTTTTGCTTGCCACCAGTGTTAGAGAACTGGTGCCAATTAAATTGTAGACGAGTGAGCCTGCAATCATCCCGATACACTTCAGCAGTTGTAAATTGGTTAAGGCTCAAATCAATGTTCTGGTCCTCAACATTTCTTGAATGTGTTGAAAATCTAGTTTAATTGTGAGAGACAGTTGTCCTTTACTGGGAAGTAAGCAAAAGACTTCTTTTAGCCTTGAATGGTACTGGGCCCAATTGAACTTACTATCTTTTGGATGCTTAATAGAAAATACTTCAACTTTATGCTTTTAAATGGGTCACATTTAAACAGAAGCTGTTCTAAGATTAAAGGCTCAGCACGAGACTGACTGTCATTTGAATGTTCTTCCGTAACTATAACTGTGTTCCCATGTCACTTGTGCAAACCTAGGAGACATCAGTGATGCTTCAGCTTTATGCTAGGTTTATTATTTCTGTGAAATGATTTCAGGTATTTCAGTGCTAAAATGATCTTGTGACCTTCCATCAACAGATGGTGTAGTTGTTCCAGTAGCACTAACAAAAATTGTTAGCTATGTTGGGATGAGTGGTAGAGCTCAGCAGCGTTTTTGTTCTTATGTTTTATTTGCTGAGGAATACAAACTCAAACTGATTTAAACCTGGCCAATTTGTGCGAAGCTCACTGAATTTTTTTCGGTTAATTATTCTCTAAAAAAGTTTCATGTTATTTTCTAAAGATGGTATTTTGATGTTAGCAATAAACAATATTATGAAGGAAATAAAATATTTTCCTTTCCTTTCCCTTGGCTCTGAAGGGAACCTGAAAATCAAACATCTGTGTAATTCTGAATGTGCTGCAGCAAACAAAATCTTGACCTGTCCCCAGAAAATTGTCTTTTTGTACACTGTGAGTATCCTGGGGCAAATCTTTGTTTTACTGGAAGTTCTACAACAGCTTGCATTTGCTTCCAAAACAAATATGATAAATAACAATAAAGAATACTAGTGATTACAAATGTATTTGAAAATAAAGCAATACTTGTATACTTACACTGGATTTGGCAAAATTATTATTCAAGATCTGATAAAACAGCTCATACAAAGTTGTTTTTCAGCACAGTGGTAGTTTGAATTTGATAAGGATATGTCTTATTCTGACACAGATAATCTGTCTTCAAACAGGAACATTGCTCTTCCTTAATTTATTTTCATATCAGAGAAAAATTCAAATCCTACTGCTTTGGCAAGAAAAAAAATATTTTTCTTATGATTTCTACTTGTATATCTTTTTCTTATGTTTTTTGCAAATAATCCTCCATTATTTCTTTTTATTACATCAGTAGTTACACAGTGGTCATACCCTTTTACTGTTTTCAGCTATACCTGATAAACAGATAAAAATGAAAATGTTAAACAACGGAGTTAATTTTAGAGGGAAGAAACTGAAAGTACATAGAAAAATGTAGCAGGTATTGATATCATCCTACAGTATTGTCTAAGATGATGAATTACATTTAAAGAGTACATAAGTACACTTGTGAACACCAGATTTTATGAAGGCACTCTATGTCTTTCTGTCCCTGGTATTTGGAATGTCTTCTGTTTTCCTCCATTACAGACCAGCTATCACTGGTTTAAGTGCTGATATGATTACATGATTTGCTTCCTTGTTCAACACCTGTTCACAGTCTGTTACTGCAGATTTTCCTCTCAGACTTCTATTGAGAGAGGGTCTAGAGTGCCTTAGAACTTTTTTGCTTGGAATGATAAAAATAGTAATTTATCAACATGATTCATATTCATTTATCTCTGAGACTGCGCCATTCTAACACACTGAAAAAAGAGGAGTAAAATTTGACAGTGATTTTTCTGAGTGTTGTGTTAGCAGGCTGTAAATGAAAAGTTGTGGTAGACACCACAATTGAAAGCCTATTAGAAAATATGAGAGAAGGAATGCTTTTAGCTATGATAAACATACCGTATTTAAAAGCGTAAGAGCTAGGATAAAATCAGTGATACCAGTCAAACTTGCATGCAATTATTTTTCAGTTTGTAGGTAAATTTCCTTATGAGTTAATGAAAATCAAATGCAAATTCCAAATGACAGAGGAACAATAAAGAATACATTGCAAAGCTGTTGGACTTCTATGCCAAACAATTTATTCATGTCAGAAAATACTTGCTTAGAGGAAAACAAATGAAAAATCTAAACTATGATGTCATGAGGCCAGATGTTGGACCAGACAAATATTTCTTGTGCTTTTTAGTGATCACAAGAGGAGATTACACGCAAACTCAAGATAAAACTGGAGTAGAAAAATCCTCTTGCCTTTATGCCACTTACTCTGTTTCCTCTTTTTTTCTTTTTTTTTTTTTTTTTTAAACTTATGCTAGAGGACAGCTAACCTGGGAATAAGTACAATTGATGTACATCTTGACTCTACTTGATAGTCTAGAAACAGAAAAATACAGCTGTTCCAGGAGAATAGCTTGTTCAAAGATCAAAAGAACTACTTCTTCAACCTGAGCCCAGCTACAGAAGTAGAGAGAAGCAGAACCTATGGGGTGTGGGTGCTTCTGAAAACCTTTTCTTACACCAGAAAATAAGATTTTGGTTTTGTACTTAGTAAACTAAGAGTAAATGAAAGAAAAAAAAAGCAACTTTTTTGAAGATGAGGAGGAATCACAAGACCTCTAACTGAAGGCTCTTACAGAGTGTCCAGATGATTTACTAGCTCAATGAGTTAGAAGGTGAGAAACCCTCTGATGTGACATAGAAATTTCTCCTTCTGTATTTTTTTTTTTATATGTGGATGAAATGGGAGCAACTAACGGTGCTTTACTAACAACTGGAAAATAGATATAACTGTATTTGTCTTTAATATCACTAAAAGCTGGCATATTTACAGAGCTCATTAGGCACCATTTATTTTCTTGAAATGAGAGCAGGCATTGGCAATGGGGGGATTTCCCGTATTAGTTATCTGTGCTCCAAAAGACAGTCCTCCTGAAACAGTATAATTTTCTGAGATTCTATTTCCCATGGTTAGAAAAGCATTTTTAACCCAGTGAGGAAAAAGCACAAATCACAGTCTCTCCACCCTGCTCTGCCAATGGCCTTGTTTTATCAGCACATCAAGAAAAGCCTCTGTAGCTTCTTTGATGATTTAAATATTCAGGTCATATGACTGCATATGCAGATACCAACAGCCTACTCCAAACAACAGGTACTTCTCCATGCATGGGCTGGACCAAGTTGTCAAAGAATGAGTGACGTTTTGACTTGAAATAAATGAATAATATCTTACCACAAATTGCATAAACTGATGATAAAATTAGCTTAGGAACTGCTTCTTCCCACCAGATGTGCACCTGGCATCCTTTGGACTCATATGGATTTCATTATAATTTTTCAGACTCTTTTCCTTCCTAACTTAAAGAAAAACAACAACTCACAAGGATGTCAGTTGTTTTCTGGTCTTGCATGTGCCTTTCAGCAATCCAGGAAGAACCCCCTGTACTGCTGAATGTGACAAGTCTTAATATTTCAGCCAGCCCTGTGGAGATTTAGCAAAGAGTGGCAATACACAAGCAAGGGGAGAATCAGACCAGGATTTTTCTTTTAAAGCTGAATAAAACCTGAAAAACAATGCCAGCTCACAGTTTACCACTGCGTGGTATATGTCTTATTAAATAGAAAACACAGAAATGAGACGTATTAAAATACCTGTGGTAAATTGAAAATGGGCATCACACAGAAATCACACCAGTGTGAATTCAGGTTTTAAAAGAACAAAACAAACTGGCTCATTTGGAACTTGTAATTTCATGTATATCTCATCAGTACATAAAAGGAACTGTGAACAAGATCAAGGATGCAAGTGGGTGAGATACTATCAGAGCATTGCATTTAGGGTTTATTATAGCACTCCCAGCATCCCCTGATGCACTTCCACTCTCGTAATTCAAATTATTTACCTATCATTTAAGACTATCCATAATTCGTACTGTCATGTGTTGTTGCCTATTATGTCACTATGATACCACAGGGATTTGATCAGTGGCTGAGCTGCTTTAACTCAATTAAGTACACTTGACAAACTGTGCAATACTCTAAGTTTCACAGAATTATTTTTAACCGTGACAAGATGACATATCATTGTCTCTTGACTGCTAACCTAGATTGGATAATACCAGCTGATAGCGGAGGCTATCTTGGCTGATATGTGTACATAGCAGTAATTGAGAATGCATCATGCGATTAAGCTCCAGCAACTGCTTTACTGCTGTTATAAATGTCAGCTCCAACCTACAATGAAAAAAATTTTCACAGCAGGGCTCCTACTCACACTTCTTTGGACATTAAGACTCATTTTTTCTAGCAGCCTGGTTATTCTGAAATATGTACAGAGCTGAAAGAGTCTGAGTTCTTTCTCAGTAGGTTTCACCAAGCTGGTTATACTGACCACTTAGACAGGAGCTAAGGTCTGTCTTGCAGTCCTGAAAAGTAGGCATTTTGATTGCTTCTATAGAAATTGCATTTAACGGTTACCTGTACAACTCAATGAACATAAATACTTGAATTTTGGGGAGTTTACTATGTAAGTATCTTGAAACTCAAGTTTCAGTTCTGGCTTTTCACTGGACAAGACCAGTTTTCTGGCTCTTCACCTCACACCCACATTTGCAGTGATGCTTACGGTTTTTGAGTATGCAGGTGCTTGCTTACTTAAAAAGCAAACCAGGTTGCGTATTTTCTAACTCAGAGGACTTGTAAATGGTATGGCCAAAAGAGCTCCACAGTCCCTCAGTATAAAGGCAAATCTTGTAAACAACAACACTAACTGAGATGAGTACAAAAAACTTTACCATAAAGACATGCACCCATTAACTCTCAGGTGGTATCAATGAGGGCAGCCAGAGTATGGTACTGAGAGGGAGCTTGTAACTCAGATGATTTAATGTAAGACAATCTAAGGGGAGACTAGCTATGAGAATAACCTACATCTTTGATAACCCTCCGTGGTATTTGGGTTATTATGTTTTGATAAAGTTTACATTTTCAGATGTCTTTCCCACCACTAGACCTATATTTGTTAATGGCAGAGATGAATGGAAGATTAAACATCTTTGTTTAATTTTCAAAAATGTCTAGTTTTCTTTACATATATATTATCACATGAATACTACATTTTAATATTTTTCCCTCAGCTTTCTGCACTCTTGTCTTTTCTACCTTTTCATTCTTCAGAGGAAAATAGGATAAAAGGAGATATTTTCCCTCTAGCGGGCTGTGAAAAAGACTGTGAAATGTGGTTACTGCTGAAAAAAAATTATCTTGGGACTAAGCATAACTTCTTCTATCATCTTTCCATATTTCCAGTGTATTTAATTATAAAGCTTGTCTTTGCAACAGCAGGATTGTCTAGGAGAAAGGATGCTGCGTTTCAGTTACCATTCTTCTGGACTGTGATACAGTACAAGTAGAACTAGCATCACGGCCCAGAAGAACATTGGAAGGATGAGCATAACACCAGAGAAAAGGGTAGGTACTGGAAAGTTTTTGCATAAAATTTTTAACTGCATTGTTAATCAGATTTTCCTCTAATAATTGGATTATCTAGACTATGACTATTAGCATCATTATAACCAGACGAATAATAACTGTTGTGTTTTGATAAGACTGTTAAATCTTTAGTTGGTCTCAATAAATTCTTAGCTGCATATACCAAGCACATAAGACTTTGAGTGTAACTGTGCAATTTAAAATGCACTGCAACTGGGCTAAAGAAATGGTTGTCTCCCAGTGTTGTAATTCCAGGCAGGGCACAGTGTTTCTAGCCAGGCTGCTCAGGGCTAGCTTGGGTATTTCCGGATATTTTCTGTTATATGAGGTAGATGGACCTTTTCTCTAAAGTTCCTCATTTCCTTCTTACAAATCCCTTAACACTGGACGATGATTACTTTATTATTATAAAGGAGAGAACAAAGGGATGCAGCTACATTAATCTAATTTAAGCACCATCGGTTACTTTTTATTCACCCTGTTGAACAGACTTGTGAGGATCAATACTGATAAACACTCTGATGCTGAAGGAGGAATGGTCATTGTCTTCAAAATTCTCATTGGATGCTGCAACACAAGAGGAGTCAACTCCTGCAACCCGTTCAAAAGTGCAAGAGAGAGGAATGAGAGACTGATTTTAAACACAACAGGTGTGATTTTCATTTTGTCATACCTGATGCATGTATTGGGACTGGTGGGCCAGAACAGAGTGGCTGTCAAACCCTATCAGCCCATCCCAGAAGGATGCTTCCTTTGTTGTGGGATGGTCAATTGTCCCTGTACTTGGCTGCAGCTGCAGCCCTAAGAGCTGTTGATAGCTGCATTGGTGGCCAAGCTCTCCAGCCTGTTCTCGGTTGTGGCTGGAAACAGGCTGGCTCTAGACCGTCTAGGAGTTTTGCATACATCTGCATACATGGGATGACTGTGCTCTCAACTGCATTTGATCGATCAGTTTTCCTTTCTGTGTCCAATGGACAATTTTATTCTTGAATAGACATTCTGAGAAGGGAACAAGTTTGAGATGTGCCTCTAGAGGATTTCCTCATACCAGCTCAAATGTGATGTTGATATCTGCTCCAGCCACACTCAAAGGCACCAGTTATTTCCAAGAGAATTTGCAAAGGTAATGGCTGGTGCTGGAGACTGGTGAAAGTTTGGTCAGAGCTAATTGTTAAAACGTTTGATTTGTTTGGACACATTTGCTAGTCTATAGGTGAGGGTGCGAGCAAATATATGTGGGAACAACCTGAGATATGTGACATGTCAGGGTCCTTGCAAGAATATTATTCTGCACAATAAAAATAAATGAAGCTCTTATCCCTGGAGTGGTCATGTAATCTTAGCTGTGGGGCTTCCTCCACTTCCATCCTAACCCATGTAAAGCTATGTGTGTCATTAGTCAGATGGCTGAAAAACCCATTTCCAACTGAGTTATAACACTTGTCTGTCTAAATTCCTGCCTTGACATGGCACAAAGTGAACGTATCTGGACTAAAACAAAAGGGGTGCAGTCTGTATAGCTGATTCTGATGGTGTGAGTCCATGGCTCAGTAAGCAGTACCGGTGCAATGTGAAAGTCTGTCACAAAGAGGCTTATGCTATTTCAAAGCTACAAATGAAAAGAAATTGAGTTCACATGCTGCAGTGAAGCAGATCAAACCCCATAATGTTTGCATTAATTGCTGAAAGCAGATAGTGCCTGGGAAGCAGAATAGAGGGTGAAAACACAATAAATCTTCAAGCTTAAATTTGGAAATGAGCCCAGGTTTTGGGAAGTTAGAGTCTGTTAGAACTTACTTTTAAAAGTATAATTCTATCAGGAAGAAAATCAGTGTGAGAAGTATATTCTAGATCTTTGTTAATTTTTCTTTGGTCTTTAGCCAAATATTAATTGAAGCTCTAAGTACTATTTCACTTACTTTGATACCCACAGAGAATTAAATGGTCTTTTTTATAACAACCAATGCTCTCAGACTTTTTTCGTGCTATTTAAAGATAAAATTAGTACAATATATCTGGGAACTTTATTGAAAATCCTAAATGAGAATAGAAAATAAACTAGAAAGATATAACTAACTCAATTTACTAGTTTACCTCTTTCTGTTGTGGGCTACACAGAAGTAATAGTGCCAGGAACACTAGTTTTTCTGTAAGACTTTAAAATAACTACTAAATAATAAAAGGGAATTGAAATGTAATTTTCCTGCCATTTTGATTACTTAATGGAAATTAAGGGCAACAAAGAATTACAGCACTTTTCATTATATCTAATATAATATATTCTATTTCGGATAATAATATACAGAAACATTTAAATTAATAGTACAGTGATTTGGAACTGTTCTAGGCTTTTACCAATTAAAAGAAATACTGAAATGTGGTGAAACATCACTGTGCAATGATTCTTTACTAATGTCTTTACTAATTTCTGCTGAAGAAGCAGCAGCACAATTCCTGAGTTCACGACAGCGCTGAGTTAGGTGAGGTAGCTGACAAATGTAACTGCATGCATAGAGGAAGGAGTCTCGACCTGCAATCGTTGAGCAATGCATTTACCATTGTTGCATCCCAGTATCAAATGCGCACCAAAGACCTGAAAGAACTTCATGCTTTGAGAGGTAGTAGTCTTACAGCTCTGAAGCTGATGAAAAGTTGAATGTTTTCTCACATAAATGGGGTGAAGATATGACTGCACACGTGTTAGGCAGCTGTTGTGTCGGTTTGTTCTGTTAAATTGGCAATAGGAAGAATGGGAAGAGGAAGTGGCATGAAAAGATTTGGGTGATGCTAACAGCAAAGAAAAAAACCAAAGAAAGAAAAGTAATAGACCAGCTCTCATTTCACTAGCAGCACTTGGCCTCTCCTTTTCCAGTTTCTTTTTCCTGCCATCTGAGCCTCACTGCCTGTCATCTCCAGTGAAGCCATGCTGCACACATGCCATTAGCTGGGGTGGCTTTATTAGCTGCCTAGAAAAGCTGTTAAGAAAGGAGTTCAGAGAGTTAATAGTAATTATGTTGTGAAGCCACAACATGTCACTTACAAGACTTTCTGGTCCTGCTAAAAGTGATATATTTTAGACTCTACAAACAATGGTTCTTTTGTTGAGAGGAAGGGCAAAGGATTATGTTGTTTGCACTGAATCATTTGCTCAACATTTTTGCACACAAGCCAACAAAGTAAGGAAAAAGCAGAGGTAGAATATTAAAATCAAGGCATATATCTGCACTGAGGATCAATACAGCCACACAGGCAGAGGTTTCTAAAAGAGATGTAGAATATGTTGACAAAATCAGTTTTCCGCTGCCATAGCTTAAGCCGTTTTCATGACCAGATTTCAGATTTCTTTTTAAAAAAATATAACAGCATGAACATCTATGCTTTTGCTGGTAAAGTTATACAGCTGGGGGCAGGAAAATAAACTGATTCTAAAGGCATTGATAATGGCATTACAAGAATTTTCAAATCTTTATTTTCCATGAAGATCCAACATTTTCTTTTCTCCTATTCCAGATACGCACACATCCTCAGAAACATATTACATATGTATATAAACATTTTTTGTTTGCCAGACTTTTCAAATAATGTCTAACATAAATCCATGTAAATCTGATAGAAGCAACGATTCAAACATATCAGGGGTTAACACAAGGCAGCTTTCTAATAGAGTGACTCATTCTGAGGGATGTTAGTCCAGCCTAATTTATTTGAGTTACTCTCTAGTAGCTTAATTTGAATAGCTTTTTTAGCCTGAGAGAGAGAGAGAATGGGAAAAAAAATATTGTCTGGGTGACAGTACACATAAACAGAGACGCTAACTTGTCAAATGCTAGACCAGGTAAAATGTCCCTGGTGAGTCCACAGCACTCCAGTAAGAAAGAGAAGCAGTTGCTCTGGTGTTTTCACAGAGCTACTCTTGGGATTTTCCTTTCCTGCCTCTTCCTGTGAAGGCATTTGACATATGGTTCTAGTGCTGCTCAATTACACATCTCCCTTCCACCTCACTTAGCATTTTTCATTTATTTGTCATTTCCCATTTTTAACTAGAATTATACTTTATTCATCCTTCTGCATAGCCTTATGTTATTAATTTTTATCAGGGAATGGAAAAAGTCTAGTCTATTATTTGTGAAGAGAGAACGTTTAATCAGCACAGAACCTGGCTGAGAATGAGATATAAGAGTTTCCCATTTTGAATGGGCTGATTAGTCACCAACATAGTTTTTCCTATGTGCTGAAAAAGTGTTTAAAACTATGCCATTTGATTAACTTGTAAAGTCTGAGAGTAGCTAGCAAATTCAATTATGGATTCAAATTATATTACTAAATTGGTCTAATTTTTAAAAGTGATGAATGAATTGCATAAAAAGAAAGGGTTAATAAAGGTCTAAAGAGGAATTGGCAAGGACTCAACCAAAACTCAACAAACATGCGTATCTTTGTTATGTGAATGGGTGTGCAGCTACAAATACATTGGTGTACAGCAAAAATCCCACTTTACGTAATGTTTACATTACACCACATTTAATTTCTTATGTATTTGAAATGCACTGAAATATATGTTTCTGATGACAGAAAGTATTAGAAAACTGTTCCTAATATTGCAACAAGCAATAAATGTATTAACCATGTTAGGATGTAGTGCCTTTCATGGAAGACTGAGAGCTACTTAAAAACTTGCTGAACGTCTGTGCAAGACATAATGATGTCTGACCATAATACTGAATTCTTTTGGTTGGGTCAAAGACCAAAGTGAGGAAGGGATCCCCAGGATCCTCTGCAAGGTGCAATGATAAAGCTGTTTTCTAAGTATCCCCTAGCTGTAAATGAGAGCATGGGGCACAGAGCTGCAAGTGCTGTACCCATAGACTAGCTCTCAGAGGCATCTATAGCATCAGCAGTGATTCAAGGGGAGTCACCTCAGACCCCGCCACAGCCAAGCAGCAGGAAGACAGGAGGACACTTAAAGCTGCAGAATCACTGCATCGACTCATGACAGCTAATCGTCTGCTATAATTTTCACCACTTGGGTTCAGGCTGTATTTAGATTCCTGCCTCCTGCATGGGTGAGGTTTTACTGCCATCTTGCCAAGCCACTCCCCACTATTTATCAGCCATCCTGACTAACTGGGAAGGTCCCATAAGACTGGAGGTTAGCCAATGTGATGCCCATCTACAAGAAGAGCAGGAAGGAGGATCTGGGAAACTACAGGCCTGTCAGCCTGACCTCGGTGCGGGGAAGGCTATGGAGCAGATCGTCCTGAGCACCATCACGTGGCACAT
>JAVJGI010000062.1:59057317-59097534 GCA_035590275.1 Ibycter americanus
CTACAGGCCTGTCAGCCTGACCTCGGTGCGGGGAAGGCTATGGAGCAGATCGTCCTGAGCACCATCACGTGGCACATACAGGACAGCTGAGGGATCAGGCCCAGCCAGCACGGGTTTATGAAAGGCAGGTCCTGCTTGACTAACCTGACCTCCTTCTCTGACAAGATGACCTGACTAGTGGATGAGGGAAAGGCTGTGGATGTTGCCTACCTGGACCTCACCAAAGCCTTTGACATGGTTTCCGGCAGTGTTCTTCTAAAGAAACTGGCTGCTCATGGCTTGGGCAGGTATACTTTATGCTGGGTAAAAAGCTAGCTGGATCACTGAGCTCAGAGAGTGATGATGAATGGAGTTACATCCAGCTGGCAACCCGTCACAAGTGGTGTTCCCCAGGGCTCAGTATCTGGGCCAGTTCTGTTAATCATCTTTATTGACAATCAGGATGAAGGGATTGAGCGCACCCTCAGTAAGTTTGCAGACAACACCAAGCTGGGGGGGGAGGGGGGAGTGCTGATCTGCCTGAGGGCAGGAAGGTTTTACAGGGGGATCTGGACAGGCTGGATTGAAGGGCCGAGGACAACTGTATGAGGTTCAACAAGGAGAAGTGCCGGGTTCTGCACTTGGGTCACAACAACCCCACGCAGCGCTACAGGCTTGGGGAAGAGTGGCTGGAAAGCTGCCCGGTGAAAAAGGACCTGGAGGTGCTGATTGACAGCTGGCTGAGTATGAGCCAGCAGTGTGCCCAGGTGGCCAAGAAGGCCAACAGCATCCTGGCTTGTATCTGTAACAGTGTGGCCAGCAGGACTAGGGCAGTGATCATCCCCCTGTACTTGGCACTGGTGAGGCTGCTCCTCAGATACTGAGTTCCATTTTGGGCCCCTCACTGCAAGATGGACAGAGAGGTGTTGGAGCATGTCTGGAGAAGGGCAACAAAGCTAGTGAAAGGTCTGGAGCACAAGTCTTATGAGGAGCAGCTGAGGGAACTGGGGTTGTTTAGCCTGGAGAAGAGGAGGCTCAGGGGGGACCTTGTTGCTCTCTACAGCTGCCTGAAAGGAATCTGTAGACAGGTGAGTGTTGTTTTATTATGCCCAATAACAAGTGACAGGACAAGAGGAAAAATCCCCAAGATGTACCAGGGGAGGTTTATGTTGGATATTAGGAAAAATTTCTTCACTGAAAGGGTTATCAAGCACTGAACAGGGTGCCCAGGGAAGTGGTGGAGTCACCATACCTGGAGGTATTTAAAAGATGTGTAGATATGGCTCTTAGGGACATGGTTTAGTGGTGGCCTTGGCAGTCCTGTGTTAACAGTTGGACTTGATGATCTTAGAGGACTTTTCCAACCTAAATGATTAGGTGAGTCTATGATCTCCCTTTTTCCAAGGATGAGAAACGCCTGCTCCAAGACAATTGTTTAAATGGGCACTGAATCTGATGTGGATTTTCACACACCCCTTGTATATGAGACCTCAGTCTCTGTTCACAGGTCCTTTCCTGTACTGAGAAAGAGCCCTTACACATTGTCTTGCACATAAGCCATGGCCCAAAGCTACATCTGCCTTTCCAGTACATCTCTGTTTTAATCAGAATGAGTATCTGAGAGCTTAACAGCCCTCTGCAGTATCTATAATTCTATCTTTTCCACTAACTACAACCTTTGCACCTTTGTTTGGCAGACCAGATCAGGATCTGTATTGACCCTTTTAATTAAGTCTTTTTTTTTTTTTTTTTTTTTTTTTTTGCAGAAGCTTATTCTCATCAATTGATAAAAAGCTGGCATGCTTTCCTGCAGCTGGTGAGGAAGAGTACCTGTTTGCACGATTGTGAAGCACAGAGCTAATTCCTCAGGGACAGCCTTTTTCTGACAGATGCAGTGTGTAGCTTCTGCAAACACTCAATTACATTTTCAAGATGAGAGATTGGAATTTCAAACGTTTTCATGTTTAAATTTCAAGTATTTTCAGAATATGATTTCTTTTTAGTTTTGAAGGATTTGTAAAAAATAAGAAAAAGTGGGATGCTTCAAGTCCCTCATTGGTGAAACTTAAATGACGGCACAGGGTGAGGAGGTAGGGTGTGATCTGTGAGGTGGGTCTTCTACATGATGGAGGCTGGAGATTAAAGGAGGGGTACAAACTAACAAAGCAAAACAAATGGTTCTTGGCAAAAACAAGTAGAGACAGCT
Source organism: Ibycter americanus (assembly GCA_035590275.1). Lineage (NCBI taxonomy): Eukaryota > Metazoa > Chordata > Aves > Falconiformes > Falconidae > Ibycter > Ibycter americanus. The sequence goes on from JAVJGI010000062.1 coordinate 59,059,503, forward strand.
TGTGTTGCACAGGTCAAACATTACTCTAGCGAAATATTTCACAGTTCATAGTACAACCTTCGACAGATAAGACTGTCATATAACAAACAGGACAGTTGGTAGCCTATGAAAGGATGTTGCCTCCTGTCAAAAGAGTCCTTAATTCACCCAGTTTAAAAGCAGGAGCTTTCCCCATAGTTGTTCAGGCATCCCTGCTTCCTGCTTCAGAGACTCCATCTCCTGGAAATAGCCTGTCAGGTCCCATCTGTTTTTTTGTGAAGCTGCCAGCCCCTTGAGAGAGGGTCCGCCATTCCTCTCTCCTGTCTGATGCTGGAAAACCAAAGGGGAATAACCTCTGCAATCTGCCAGAAATTGGTTTTCTGAAAGCAAGGACTCTGCTTCAGGGAGCTGCAATCTACCATACTTAGAGGAAAATTAGTTTTCTAAGTACAGTGCTTTCTTCTACTGGCTGCTTCAGTCCTCCATGTCTGCCTGTGCTCCTTCTCCTCACAGTGCGGCTTGTGGGAGCTTAAGCTTAAATAACCCATTAACAAGCCAAATCCAGAACACAAGATTTCTTAGTACAGCAGGTATTGTAAAGGGAAGGAAATGATGACAAAATAACTTTCAGAGACGCCTTGCCATGGCAATGATAGTAAAACTTTGCCTGAGCACAGAGTAGGCTACAGCTGGCATAATTAACGACTGTTGTATTTGTCAGTACCTCAAAAACAATTAGCAGGTGTCCCAGTTGATGTGACAGATTCATTAATCATTGGAAGCTTTCCTTAAAATTGATTTATCGGCCAAATAATTGTGCTTTCACTATTGCTTTACACAGGGCAATGGTTTTGCACAGTGTATTATAAACATAAACTAACACCCTGTGCTCTAAAGGACTCAGTGTATAAATAACACAAGACAAACATACACAGTAAAGACAGCATGGGGCAAAAGCTGAGAAGTATTTGCCATGAAAGCAAGGCAACAGAGAGTTTCAAAGAGGATTTTGGAACAGAGAAAAGTTGCTAATTGGGGAGGAAATGTTAGAACACAAAATATAAGTCGCATGACTAAGAAAACATTAAGTTGATCACAGTCAGAGTCATTTACATAATTTCAGATGTTTGAAAAGCTTTAAGGTAAAACAGAAGGCTTCAGGGTGATTCAGCCAACATCAAAAAACAGGGTGCAAGAAAACCAGCACCATTTGGCAGGAAAAGCAAGGATGACAATAGAAACAAAGTCATAAGTAGGAACCAGTTTTAGGAGTGCAAAATTGGGCTCTTGGAAATGATAACAAGAGAAAGAGGCCATACAGCTTAATGAGATGGAGTGTCCACAGTGAGCAGATGAGGAAAGAAAAATGACCTAGTGTGCTGCATGGAAAAGTTGCAGAGGTGAGGAGGGAACTTTCAAGAGGTTTAATGGCACATGATGTTTTTTCTTGTGGTTTTTGGTTCTTTTGCTTTGTTTTGTTTTGCTTTTTTTCTCTTGGAAAATTAAGCAATTTTGTGTTTTCTTAAAGGATGGCTCATCCTCATGCAAAAACTATTTATCACATGTCATCGTTCAGACCAGAGTACGGTATTACCCAGTTAAGTCATTATGGGAGCTGAATTACCTTATGGCTTCTTCTGAAATATTGTTCATTGGCAGTGTCAGAGATAAGAGTTTTGATGCTGATAGACCACTGAGTTATTCTGATGTTTATATAATGTCTATATAACAGTGTCTTTGCTGAATTTCTACAACTTGTTATCCAGACAGCACAGGCTGGGTCTGAAGCTGAACACAGCCAAATGAGTGACACAAGCCATAAATCTTGACAATTTCTTTACACATCATATTCATGTTCTACAGCACATCAGCTGAAGATCTGTTCTGTATAGACTGCAGTGAGTTCTGCTTCATTCATTTCTAAGAAATACTGTGACTGAGGCAGTCAGCCAAGTTAAACATTATGAAATAATTATATATATATACACACACACATATACATGTATGTATGTTGTATATATGTGTATTCTTGCTTCCTTCTAAATTTCATAGTATCGTAGAATAATAGAATGGTTTGGGTTGGAAGTGATCTTAAAGATCATCTAGTTCCAACTCCTCTGCTATGGGCAGGGACACCTTCCACTAGACCAGGTTGCTCAAAGCCCCATTCAACCTGTCTGTGAACACTTCCAGGGATGGGGCATCCACAACTTTGCTGGACAACCTGTTCCAGTGTCACACAAGTCTCATAGTAAAGAATTTCTTCCTTAAATTATATATTCTTTCTTATATAAATTTGCTCTTCTCTGCACTGTGTCTCTACCCTGCTACAACAGAGAATCCTTTTGTAGGAATATTGAATACTAGGTAATAAGTAGGAATAGATGTCAGTATTCAGAATCTTAGCTGACGTCAAACCACTTCCAAGCAGAGATAAAGGTGCTGTCATGTCCTTTCTGTCTAAGGAGTACAGATGCAAGTGAAACTTGCTACTAAATTTTACAGCAAAAATACCAAAGGACTGGTCTAAAACTACATCAGCTTCTGTTAGACATTCCTAATGCTTAACATCTATTTGTACTTTAAATGTTGAGTACTCTTGCATGTTGAAACCCTCTAATGTTTCCATGGAAACTTGATAGTTCCCAGAGATAGAGGGAAGATGTTACTATTGCTGGCAATATTTTTACTCAAGTTGTCTGGGCAGAAGAGGTATTTCTTTGCCTATCCTGAATGTCAATATCTTTTGAAAGTCTCTGTTACATCAAAATGATGCAAAATTTTGTCAAAAAGTATACTCCCAAGATAGGCAATATTACTAAAATGCAAAACAAACTCTGAGATGTTAGGATAATTCGTACAGAGTTATTCAAAGGAATCAACAACCTGACACAATTTGTATGGAAAAGCAATTACTAAAGGAAAAATGTGACACTGTAAATATAACACATACTGCTTTCCTGTGCTTTTTATGTAATCAGTATCATTATGCTACCTAATGACACCAATTATTTAAAAATTAAGCACACAATACTGCGTAATTCATATTTATTATATTCAGATGGAGTTGCTATCCACAGCACTTCAGGGCCAGACATCCTTTAATAGATTCTACGTGTGCCTTCAGTATTTTCTCTAGGGTTGTATTTTTTTAATGCTTACTTTTTTAGTGGGGAATCTCAGGCATAAAAAATTAAAAAGGTCAATTTTATGATGAAATACATGAGCCTGAATATTCTAAATGGCACCCTAGACTGCAGAAGCTAATTGCTTTTTGACAGAAGAACTCTCTTAAGTGCTCACGCTGGAAACAGGTTCATGCGAAAAGCAGGATGCATCTCTACTCTGCTTCCAAGCCTGCTGGGATTTGTGGAGATGAGTGACGCTGTAAAAAAATAGAAATCACCTGGAGCCTGTTGATGTTATAATCAAGTGAAAGCACAATTACTACTGTCTTAATCCATCTGTCTGTATGCATCCACTCCACTTCCAATCATCTGCTTTAGTCACAGGTGTATTATTATTGAGATGGCATTGAAAAAAATCCAGTGCCGTGCATGTTCCAAATTGCGGTATGCTCTTCCATAGCAGTCTGTCTGTCTCTGTAGCTTTAGCACAGTCATTTGTCAAGAAGGAGAGAAAAGACCCCATATTGCATGAAGTATAGCCAAAATGCCTTTGCGTGTGGAGGCTGGATGAATGATGCCCAAGTTTATGTTAACAGGTTGCAATTTTGACAAGTGCCATTTGTGTTAAATGAGGGTAAAAAAAAAAATCAAACAAAACGTACTGTATTCTGCTAGCTCGTGAAAAGCTTGGTAATGTTCAATAGACACTATGTCACGTAGCTGGAACACTAAGGTAGCTTTGGTAAACAAACATAAATTTATAGTATACAATGGCAGTTCTACAAAGAAAATCTGGCAGTATATGATACTTAGTTTCTCATTTCACCCTGAATGATGGTTGATATTCTAAGTGACCAAATTAAGAGACAACAATTATACATGGTAAAATCAAATTACACCACCAACAACAACCAAGCAATAACAACTGCAACAAACAACACCAGTAGTAACTTTTAATTTAGAATAAGAAAATGTTAAATGAACTAAGGTGTTGTTTTCAAATTTCGGTAGGCAAGCTATAGAGAGGAATGTTGAATGGTTTAACAGTTCAGACATTCTTTGAAAAAAGTTTGAATATGAATTTCACCATTTGAGTCTTTGGCTTGTTAACTGTTGCGTATAAAAAATATTAGATTCCAGGATTTGTAGAAAAAATTCTTCATATGTAATCACAGACCACAGAGACTCTGAAAACCCATTTTGAAAATTATGTGGAGAATGAATTTTTGAAGGTAATTGTAGATAGTGGAAAACAATGGTAGGTTCTTGTATACCTCTCTAAGATATTAAAAGTAAAATTTAAAAAAGAGTTAGCTTTTCAGATGGTATGACAAATTAACCTCTGTGTTCATGTGCACAAGCCAGGAGTTCAGATTCTGTAATCTTACAGAGGTTTAGCTTTTGGCCCAGCATTTAGAAGACACAAAACATTAAGCTGGTGTGTATTAGATGCTAAAGATTCTGATAGGGCAGCTATATCCTTCTAGATCCTACTGTCTTTGTAGAAGCTCCAAACACTGCTTCTACTTTTCCAGCTGGCAGTCTGTTTGGGACAAAAAACCCCCTTTTAACAGTCTTTTGGAAAAGTGCTACTTTTTAATTTCAGTGAAGTTTTGTTGAAACACCTGAAGTTAAGAGGAAGAATTAAAATGCTCCTGAATGATCTATGCAGCTGCATAAACTAACTCAAAAGTGCCACTGAATCCCTCTGTGAGATGGTTCATGGCTTAAACACTTTTCATACCCTCTTCAAAATTCCCAAGACTTCGCCAAAGCTTCCTGCGCTGAGTTGAGCTCTCTGAGGAGCTGTGGATTAAATAGAGTCTGTTGGTCTTAAGCACATTAGAACTGAGGAAGGCACCCTTGCAAAGTTCAGCCCAAAGTTCAGAGCTGGTCTGAGATCAAGCTCCCCAGACTGAACATTGCTGAAATGCAGGGCGCTAGTTCAGTCTGCTGATGGCAACTGTCATCTGTGGTTGTCCCTTGTCTGGAAACAGGAGGGATTACTTTTGTTATTCTGGAAATACCTGAATTCCTGTTAGTGTCCAAGTTGAGATTATAGATCTCCCACCATCTGAGGTGATTACCAGTAAGTGTGCAAAAGGCTAATACCTTCGTTATGACTTTGTAAACAAATCTGTTGGTTTTTTTTTTGTTTACAGACTATTACACAACAAGGCAACAAAAAACTCATTCCTTTTTCTTGCTCATGTTCTTCTAGATTGTTTTAATTAAAATGAATCAGCAAGTTTAAGGAAGCTGAACAACCACACAAAAGGAGCATTTCAGGATAGAGAATGCAACATACTGTGGTGGGATTTTGTTCATCCCTGATATTTAAAAATTGTGGGATTAAATGATGAGTACTTCTGGTAATTTTTTGACTCTTATAATCACAGTGACCCTCCCATTGGCAGCACTATTTCCAAGATCAAAAAGAGACTAAAAACATAACACATATTTCTTACCTATGTTTTACATATAGCCAGTATCATCATTTTTAATGACACTAGCCTCTTTCAGTCAGTCAAAGCTTCACAACTCATAAAGGTGTAAATGTGCTGATGGCATTTGGAAAGGACCTGATACTCAAGAAAATTACAATTTGTTTAGTTCATGCAGTTTACATTCCTGTAAAATTTGCTGCATTGTTATATTCTGATCATTGCAGCAAGAAGCAATAATCATGGCAAGAAAGAGCTAACAGCCAGGGGAAAAATCGTTTTCTTATGACACAAAGTGATTTTAGAAACATCTTTACAAAACACAAAGCCACTGACACCTAAAATGGAGGTTCAGACAGAGCACAAAACAATGATTTAGGAGATTAATGCTTTTGAAGGTGAGATCAAGTCACGCAGTTTGTAACAGAAAATGTTTGCAAGAGTCCACTGCAGTCTTTGAAATGTATCTGGGTTACGTATTTTGTACAGTTGGTACCTAGCCACAGCACAATTTCTGCAGACATCTCTAGTGGAGAATCAGGAGACTGCCTTCTGAAAATGAGGCAAGCACCACCAGCTGACAGAGCAAATGCCAAGTGGCTATTTAGCCATGCCAGCTCATCATAGACTCACACAGGAAAAATACTTTCCTCCCCCTTCTCCCATTTGTATGTAAATCTTCAGGAAAATAAATCACTTCCTAAAAGCAGGGATGGAGAAAGCAGTCTATTATTCCCTGACAGACCACAAAGTATTGTCCGTATTGACAACCTGTTTTGTATAGGCAGGCTGCAGAAGCACTAAATCCTATTAACCTGTTCAAAGTCAAACGAAGACACTTAGAAAACAGAACAGATATTACATGCAGTGGTGAAAGAAGGCCATATCAAAGGGAGGTTAAATGGATGTACCAGCTATTAGATTATGCACAGTTACAACTAGAAAATCCCCCCAAACCTGTCTGTCACCTGCTCTTGCCCTTCAGGATATTAATTATATCCCCACTGGTCTAACTAGCTGATCATTCAAATACTATCCTCTGTTCTGCCAATGGTAATTTTCGAGATAAAAAAATGAATTTCATGCTAACAGGACTGCTATGGGAAATGCTTATGTTATACTATGGTTTTACTGATGCACACTTCCTCTACCCAAAACATATGGCATTTTGTGTGTACAGACCACTCTGGAGATTTGCTGTAATTATGTCATGATGTGCCTATTGTTATGGATTCGACAGCCTTTCTGCATCTCTACCTGCTTTGTTCAAGAGCAGCTGCTGGCTTCAAGCTGTTGCCTGCTTCTAGCAGCAGAAGCTGAATGAAGGAGTGCTTTCTAGGGAAGACATGTTTTGAAGCAGACATACTGACAATAAACCAGTTCACTGGGGAGGTATAACATTGACTGGATAGAAGTCGAGTAATCATTCTATGATGATTTACCGAAACTGGGTGCAATTTGCTTTAAAATAAAAATTCCCTCTGCTGCTGGTGTCGGACTTGGAGGCCTTTAACTGATGAAAGCGTGGCATTTGCTTTTATGAAGTAGCTGATCTTTGGAGATTCATTAAACCTCGTTATTTCTTCTTATGCATAAGTGACTATTAATACTTACTTTCTGAATGAGAGGAATGGGAAGAACAGGATTGTCTGAGGCAAGGCTCAACAGTCCTTCTCTTCCACCTACTCTCCTTGCTTGTCATGACTGGATACACTGAATTCAATTACTAAGGAAAGCCTTGGTAATCTCTTGCTAAAATGGTGAGTGCTTCAGATGAGACTGCCTGGCATTGCCTTGATTTCTGTGCCTGGTTTTCATTGTGAATCAGCTGTGTGTAGTCAGTCCGCACTCCTCCCAGCTTCAGTGGGAGCAAGGAGGACCAGAGGATCCAGCCCTTTGTCAGTAGCCACTTCCCAACAGAGCACTCACAGAAAATGGGGCTGTTGGAACAGCGGTTTACCTAAATTGAAGACAGGGAATTGCATCTCAGTCCCAGATTTATTTCCCTAATCTTTAGGAGAAGAGTATGTGGAAGGAGAAATTAGGAAGAACAATAGGTGCAAAAATGTCGGAGATTCCTCTGCTGTGCTCTTGTTACACCCTCTTTGCTGGAAATGGCAGTTATTAATATTCCATTGACTTGAACCTCTGGGGTAGATTCCAGATGTCATTACTTGATCATTGTCTACAAATAAGGAAAAATAAATTCTGTCGTGTCAATTTGAATTCCCATCTATGGCAACAATTGTTACCAGTAAACAAACGCTCCTGTGGTTTTGCAGATGCTTTTTTTCCTCAGGTTGTGACTGTGCACACATGACCGATCTGTTTGCAGAAAATCCAGACATCCAAAAATAAAATAAAGCAGAGGAAAAGTCCCAACATTTCATTATTAATTTGTATACATTAAGAAATAGCTATTTCCTTTACTGTGTTCGGAGAAGAATGGAGGTTAAGTTGGCAGAGCTCAAGGGCAGAGTTAAAAGAATGCTGCCTGCTGGGAAAAAAATCTGCTCTGTTGGTTTTGAAAACATGAATCACTTTATGCCAATCAGTTTCAAGCAGTCGGGTACTGAAAAATTGATATCGCAATAGTGCTGCAGTTTAGGTGAATGGTGCTGGTAAGAGGAGCACGTCTCGAAAGCCCCCTAAACACATCAGCAGTCCACAAATGTGCTCTCTACCTGTCCAACAAGTGCTGAAGATCACATCTATTAAATAAATGGTGAGAATTGGTTGAAGTCTACTGAGAGTGTGTGCAAAGGACAGATTACCTCTGATTTCAAGGGAGAGTCATTTTCTTCAGTTGGATGAAACAATGATATTTATCACTAATTAATATTATCTGTCACTTAAAATCTGAGCTTCAGGTGGAAGCTTCAGCAAATTTATGACAAAAAAAGTTATCTCAGACTCCACTCTCCTTAAAGCTGCAGCACTGCAGATGTCAGAGAGCTGAGAATCCTTAAGATATGTCTACAGAGGATCTTTATTATACACCTTCTTTTGCATACTATGTAAGAACTAAAACCCTAGGATTTTCCCTACAAATAATGAACGTTCCTCCCATGTTACTAGATTACAGTTCATGTTCCTTTCCTGGACTCCAAGCTGTGGGGCCACAGCACGACTCAAACGCTAGCTGGAGATCTGGTTAGTGTTGGTATTACTACATCTCTACGATACACAGACTAAGCGTGTAATTGCCATGGCATTGTGGATGTACAGAAGTGTATATAGACATAGTAGCAACTGAAATAACTCAGAGACTGTCTTTTGGCCTAGAGGCCAAATGGTATGGCACAGCTTGTATTCACACAAATAAGCTCCTTTTATCCCCCAGAACAAGATGAGCTGATCCAAACCAGCTATCACAGATGCTCCCTGGTTTGCGGTACCCTTGCACTCATGCTCTGATGATGTCTGGGACAGTGGTAGCTCAGCTGGGCCAAATGTATGACAGGTACCATAGCCAAAGTAAAACAAGGATAATCATGTTGCAGTTTTTAGAATGTGTCCTGTCCAAGTAGAAATGTACCATGAAAGTCCAGAGTCCAAGCAGCCAGCCAAGAAATCCAGCAGGAAAACAGGTACGATGTTAAATGTCACTTGCCTACACTTTAAATTAATTTCATTGACACTGTTAAGACAAAATATTTCATGACTGATCCATTTTCCGAAAGAATCATGTTTCTTCAGAAAATTCCCAGTCAGCTCTACTTCTAAAGTTGCATGAGAAAATTCAGTCATCAACATCAACAATAATATGAGGAGATTTCTGACCCCATTTTCTTCGACTGCTTTGGACACTTATTCCAATGGTCTTAGGGTACATGGTTGCCACAGAAAGTAGCCACTGTTTTTTCAGGAAGGCAAAAGCCTTGTTATGCTGTCTGTGCTAGAAAATGAAGAAAAAAGTTACAGAATTCATAATGTAAATTATTGGGATTTTTTTTTACACATTCTAAAGATAAGGGGCATCTAAACGCTTCCTAGATTTCCATTTTCCTTAGGCATATTTAGTATTTTTAGAGGCGTAGTTAGCTTCATCAAAAGCACTCAACTTGTATTACAGAAATTTAGGAATCTATCATTGAGCAATACCTTCAATACAAGATCAGTTGCAGTTGCTCACATGGTTTGTTTTTGGGGAATATAACAGACCAGATTTTCTGAACCATGGTATTGGGACCAGAAATGTTACGACTAAAGCTACAAAACAGGTAATTCTATGTTTTCATAGATAACACTATACTTTTATGTGCTCAGTTCATCTTTTGCACAGGAAGCTGTGCTAACAGCACACAAAAATGAAATATGAAGTATACTACATAAAGTGTACTACACAAGTTTTGAGAAATTTGAAAGCCTTACCTGAAAACCAGCTATAGTACTGGCCTTTTCTGCATTTTTGGAGAAAATGTGTTATTCTCCATAACCAAGCGAGGAAGTTGGCTGTGTGTTTTATCACTCCCTCTCTTATATTCAGGAAAAAATTACCTTGACTCATGAACTGAAGCTTCTTGCTTACAGAACTGGAGATTCTTTATGGATGTGGAGCAAAATGGCAAAATAATAGCTGTCAAATTGGTATACAGCAGAACAAGGCAGTACTGTAATATCAGCAAGAATACTGAGCGTAGTGATACTGAAGTATATCTGTACTGTGGATGGTTTTTTTTATATTTCTAAGGAGCAGCATCCATGTGTTTGTTGTACCTTCAGAACCAGCTCAGGAATGGGGTTTGTGAACCTTGCCCTTGACTATGAGTTTTCAGAATGAAGTGGGGTTCCTTTTTGTTTAATTACATGTTGTAATGGAATAATTATGATTACAGAAACTTGTGCTATTTATTGTTATGCTTCTTAATATTGCTCTTACATCTAAAACACGTGTAATTTGGTTTCTCTATCATGTAAAATCACAAAAGAAAATCAAATGGACTAGGCCCTTTGTCCAGAATCTTTTCAAAACATAAAAAAACCTATAGAGGCTCACCAAAACTGGGTAAAAAGACCCCAGTCCAAGGCATCTGACCTTGTGTATAGCTGGAAAGTGTTCACATAAACTCTTATGCTATGACCATGTCATAGAAACGGTAACAGGACTGTAGTAGCACCAGAACCGAGGAATAATTTAAATCAAGTCAGCAAGCCAGCATCACCAGTCAGCACAGCACCACCAGCATCACATAGCCCCAGGACAACCATGAGGCACTGAACATGGGGAACCATGATCTCATTGCTTTAGCATATAACTATCTACCTTACAGAGTCAGCCAGAATCAGTCCCCTGCGTGAAGGAATACATATGACATGGTCAAAACAAATTCTCAAGAATCTTCCCTCAGTGCCCGAAGTAATGGGTCTAATCATCAGATCTTGATTATTACAGTTCTGCTCCCTTCCCCTCTCCCTCAATCACATGCACTATTTTCCTTTGCTAGTGCAAGAGGATCTATGAGAAGAACTGCTTCTTCCAGTCTCAGCTCACTCAGCTCATTCTGGTACTGTTGCTTTTCATTCCATCAGGGAAATAAACCTCTTAGAGACAATCCTGTGTGCATTGGTCAGGTAACTCTATTTAAAGCTGACTTCTCTCCACTGAGTCAGAGCAAACTTGTTTTCAGACAATTATCATATAACAGCTTCATATGAGCCCAGTTCATTAAGAAGGGGAGCTTTTAGGGAAATGAAGGAGTACAATTCTACTGACAAAGATCCCTGCTCATTAAAAAAACGTTTATGCTTTGATGTGTACACTTCAGTTTTCTGCAAGGAGTGGTGAAGAAATGCAGGTAAAATTTGATAGAAACAACAACAGCTAACACATGTAGGCATAAAGAAAGCTCTTACAGCAATCCTTCAAAACATTAATGCATATGCTCTAACATTATTGTCAGAGAAGCAGCAATATACTGTGCTCTGAGGCAATGTCAAAGATGACTGAGCCTGATGTTTCTCCTCTGCTAACATGGCACGACAGTGTTATTAAATCAGCACTTTACAATGATTCATACCCTCTTCCCATTGTGCTGATTTTGCCCAGTCCTGCAGTGAAAAAACAGTCTTTCTAAAGTACCAATCTATATCATTAAGAATCAATTTTCTTTCAATCATTGTGTTGCCCTGGAAAGGAACTTCACCTTAATTAAATAATGTTATTTTTCCCCATTAAGTTCAAAGAGTGAAAACTTGATTACACAAGCTCTTGTCTCCTTTCTCACGTATAAATATTCTCACCACTCTACACGCACAGGAAGAGGCAGCTGATGTGCAAGGTATTTGTGTGTGAGCGTGCGTGTGGACGAGGTGGAGCCTGCTGTGGAAGGGGAGGGAGGTGGGGAAACAAAATTAGCAAGGGTAGATCTGAGTGTGTGGTTTTATGTGCAAGATGTGCTTCTTGCACAACTGAAGACCTTTATGTTGGCTGGAAAGGAAAATGGCACCAGGCTTGTTACTGCAAAGAGATGTACTATATACAACTTTTGGTCAGCACAAAGGAACTGAGGACTGGAAAATTAAGAATCCAGTGTTAGTTTACTGCTACATTTGTGGGTCAGATGTTTCGTAACAGCTTTGACTTTTTGCATTAGCAGCAAGTAGATCTGATCTTTATCTTCTTTCTTTTCTTTCCCAACATATCACACTGTATTTTGAGCACAGGAATGGGATATGCTGGTTTATTAGCAGAACCCAAAGCCTACACCAACCAGTGACACTTCCTAAAAGATCAGTATTACCCACCTGAACTCAGTGAAGACCTTTAATATAGCACAAGTTCTTAGGTTGCTCCTTGCCCTGAGTCTTTGTAGCTCTGACAAAAAGACCTGTTTACTTTTAGAAACCTGAACAAACCAGGGCTGACTTAAGCTTTCTTTGATTCTACTCACGCATATTTTGGGACCTACAGAAACTTCCTTTTGCTGTTTGCCTCATTCCTAACAGCATCATTAGTTAGGCAGCTTCTGTTTTTCGTGCATTCCTATGACTCCCTCCCTCATCTTCCCTGCCTCAACTTCTTTTGCCCCTCCTATCATGCAGTCTGTCCTGCTGATACACCCACATGCTTTACTCCCACTGTTCTCGTCATTTAGTCCTTCTCTGTCATTTGCTGGTGTCTCTGGAGGAACTGCTAGTATTTTTCTCTGCTCAGATCTCACCAATGTCTTCCCATATATATAAATATATATATATATAATAAAAGGAAAAAGAAAAAAGAGCTAGAATGTACTTTCCCCTTGCAGAAGGCTTGTTTCCCTTTCCTGTTCTAAGTGCAGGAGTTTTATAAGCTCACTGTTCCTTTAACCTCTGCTGCCCTGCTGATGCCCTGCTGATCTCTCACTCAGTGAGTCCCAGCTCCAGAGGAGCGTCCTCCCTTTACATGTACCACATCCTTTCCTTGCTCCTGACAAATGTGTGTCTAGACTGAGCCCATCTGAAAGGTTACTGCAGACATGATTTTCCACAGCTTGCTTTATCCATCCATTTCTTCTCCTTAGTTTCTCTCAGTGAAATTCAACTACTCCACCTGCAAAGCTCTCTGTGGCTTGTCCCACCTGGCTTGTCCCTTCCCGTCAGTGTGGGAGTGCAATGGTGATGAGCCACCAGCTTGTTGTCAGCCATTTCACAAATTTCACTTTTTCACACGATTTCTTCTTTTGCTGCCTTTTAGGCGAATTTTCCACCAGATAATGCGAGGTTTATTCATTATTCTGGTTATAGCCCTTTTTAAGGCTTTTGTAGCATGCCTACAAAAAAGCTGATGATAGTCAAAGTGGAAGTGCAATGAAACTGCAAACTAGTATTCCCTCCCTGTTTTCCTGTCTTTCCCCTCTTTTCTGTTTGTATGGATTGGCTGGCTTGTTTTGTACTTTGAAGATTAGTTCTTTTGGACAGGAACTGCTGCTTTGCTTTGCACTCATACTGTCCGCAGTGCTGTTGGGGGCTTTTAAGTGATATACTGTCAGAAACATATTTGAGCATGTGAATCTAAAGCAAAAATAGATGGTCCAGTAAAGAAATTCCTATGAGACTACACTGTTAAGGACTACTCCCATCTCTCCACAAGGGCATGAGACTATTTAATGTCACCTGTGCTATGCTAACAGTAAGGATTTTAAGAGTACCTTATTCTAATTATTATTAATCCTTGACAGAAGCAGGGAACATTAATGCTATTCTACTGTTCTAAGTGCTTAAATACATACATGGACCACCCTTCTGTAATATTTGATTACCTTGCAATGTTTAATGGAATTATCCTGGCAACATCTTTCTGAAATATTTAAGACCCATTGTTTGTATAGCACAGACAATAATTGGCATGAATTAAGCACCCTGGCAAAGGTCACACTGTAAGTCTGCAACAGAGCAGAGATTTTGAAGCTGGCATCCTAACTGCATAGCTGTATTATTGCATCTTAATAACACAGTTATGCTTCATGATATTTTAAATCAATCTGACAGCATCAGAGCTTGAAAGGTATTATGCATGACACAGACTTTGCGGAATCTCAAACAGTATACATTTACTGTAACTAGTATGGATGGATAATTACATATTACAAATTTTAAAGCATGAAATAATAATTTTAATGATTGCATGAAGCATACACTCATGTATAAATACAGGAAGGAACAAAAAGGAATTAAGACTAATATACAGCACATAAAAGTCAGTGGACAGGATCAGAATGAAAATGGTCAATACTTTTGTGTAACAGTTTACTTATGGTTTTATTTATTTGTTATGTAAGTGACCATCAATAATGTAGATACAGGACGTAGGAAATGCTTTTTCCACACTCATTTTTACTGGAATAATATTACACAATTCATCTTTTTGAGGGCTATATAACTGAAAACCAAATTGGCTAAGGTGGTGCCTTCGCATTAGTCTTATTCCCATAACTCGGGCACTTAGTTCCACTAAAATCAATAGACTTGTGAGGGTGTAAGTGAGGAGTAAAAGACAAGCATAATAAATACTTTTAATCCTGCTTTGGCAAATAGATATGTAATTCTGTCACACTTATCTCCAAGGCTGATCTTTTATTTGCATATTTTCAGAGTTTTGATCTACAAATGGATTTTAATTTGTTGATTTCTGCAAGAACAGCCTTGTGGGAGTTGGGGCAGGTCATGCATAATAGAGTAAAACACAGACAGAAGGAAGATATAGAGAATCTGAGCTCCATTTCTCTATGAAATGCAATTACCATTATTATAATTTCCTTGTACCACACAAAGGCCCTACTGGACTGGGTGCCATCCACATTTAGAGGCTTTTTGAGAGATCCAAGAGATCCCTATCTATGCAAATGGTACACTGTCTTATAAACTGAACATGAAAAATTTAGGCACGCTTTCCTCTCTGCAGCACTTGGGAAGAGGCACAGAGAAATGAAATGACTTTCCCAAGGACGTTGTTGTAGGCCTGGAATTGGAACCCACTGACCTGAACCACAGCTCAGGGCCTGAACTAAAAAGATTTTCACCTTCTGTTACAAGGTAAGAGTTCAATAAAAAGCACAAATGAAGAAAATTGTACCTAGGATCCATAGCTAGAATTAGACATTGATGGGTGTGGATGCCTGTGAAACAGTGAGCTTGTGAGTCTTCTTTAGCTGTGTGACCAAAAAGCTGGGGTGCATATACTATTTATACACAGAGCTAATGACTGCCTTAAGCACTGACATTACATGCCAAGGTTGGCAGGGGTGCATACCCTGCACTCTGTCCCTCCCAGGCATTGCCCTCCCCATGGTGAAGTGGAAGCTATACCTGCTATCGTTTAGGGGTGGGTGGGAACTTCTATTCAGCCTCCACTCTGTAAATATTATACAGAATGCAACTCAAATTTCACAAACCAGTAGCAAATCAAATCTCCATTAGTATCACTGACCTCATTCTTTACCTGGAACAATTCTCTCCAGAGATCAGTGATTTAAGTATATCTATCCTTGATAACCCAGTAATTCTGAAAATGAATTAGCATCTCTGATGTAAGCAGCAAGAATCAATAACCATTAAGCACATAAGGACACTTTAATGTATGAAGCATATGGGTATCCAAATCATGTCATCACCAGACCCATTCACTTTGGTAATATGTAGGCACCAAGGACGGGCAAAGTTGTGGTCCTTGCGGAGTACATTGGATGGTCCAGGTACTCAAGATGTAATAGCTCTGTAAATGGGACTTCCCTGGGAGAGAAGAGCGAAGTGGAGAGTTTTGCCCAGTATGTGAGCACAGGCTGCATTGAGGGTTAGCTTTGTGCAACAAAACAAATGAATTGGCTGTGGCTGAAATGATGCATTTTTGTCTCCAGGCATAAGGACAGCATTAGTGCAATGAAGCTAAGATCTCACCTTTACAGATTCAACTATGATATTCACCAGGTATTGGGGATGGCAAGAAAGGAGGCAGTTGTTTCATAGAAATATCTTCCCCACATATTTTCCCAGACTGCAGGGTTTCACACAAAGCAGAACAAAGCACACCCTCAGTAGTTCTGTTCAGTTCCATACAGCTGTGTGCTGCAGGTGGTGCCCTAAAAGATGTTTGTTTATTTTGCAGCACTGCAGGCTGCAAAGCTGCATTCAGTGAAATAGATTCTCCTCCATTGCATTCTCCCTTCTTCACTCTGAACCACTTTTTAACAGAGTCTGTAGTCTTCCACCAGCATCACCCAATGCACTAAGTGTTCTGTGTCGCAGGACAACGTAGTAGTTGTGGCTGCTTTGCAACCCCTATTATCACTGTGGGCTATTCCAGCGCTGCTTTGTATACATAAATGCTAAATACCCAAATTGGGATAATCCTTGTTTTATCAGAGCATTTTCTTGCACACATTAGTTCTCAATTTTCCCCCATTCTGAAGATTTTCTAAACCACCATTTAGCTGGTCTAAGTATAGAGGCCACTAAACTGAATTTTCTGTTACTTCTTCAGGGTGAGCTAAACTAGCAATTTTGTCCAGTTGTTTGTTTGTCCTGAGCAAAATCCACTCCTCAGGAGAAGCTGGCAAAACATCTGTGCATCATCACATTTAGTCTCCAAGGACAGTATTACACAATGAACACTACCATGCTGTACAATGGGGATACAATGGGGACTCTCCTGATCTTTGGTGTCATTTAACATTCCAGTTGCTGTAATTAATACTTTGTTTAAACAGCAGGAGAAATGAAAATTCCTCAAAATTTCACTCTTAAAAAACTAAAATCTGTGTTGACCTGCACAAAATTAGCAGCAGCATTTGTATGGTTCATAATCTGATGCTGTTTGCTTCTAGGACACGTTCCTTGGAGGAGAGAAGGCCTCTTGGAGACTATGAGTATTCTGCACCTCCTCAGCAGAGCATCTGTCTGCAATCACTGCAATATTCCACAGCCCACCTTGAGACTTGCTTTTTAGAAAGTATAAACCATGGGGCCTTTATAGCTTTTATCTTAGCTGTCATATTCTTTCCACTAAGTAATCCACTGCAAATATCACATCGACGTGAAGCCTAACCTTCTGTAGTTGGATTCCTTGTGAGCTTACTGGCAAGCTGTACAAAATACACTCAGTATAATGTTTTCAAAGACTGATACAAGTGGTCCTCAATGATGCTAAATTCCTTTGTAACTTTTTATCTGTAGGCAGTAGAAAACAGCCTTAAAAACATGACGCACTACCACCAGTCCATAAAAAAGTCAAGATCAACATTAGCTTGATCATTGTCATGAAAGTACAGAAATATAAATAGAAAACAAGTAACCAATTTGTAGATTGCAATTTATAGTTTTACAGTTAAAGTGCAAGATCCATTTAAGTGCCCATAAAAGAAAACTGAAAGGAAAGATTTCTTTCTACTAGCTGGAGACAAATCTGATCTAAAGCTCAGGTTTGTTGAAAGCTAGTTTGCTGAAAACCAAGGAATGTCTGCTCTTCTGTTATATGTCACTGAGCAGTACCAAGTAATTCCTCTGTTCATCACCACATTTAATAAGACAGTGAATTTATGCAAGTATTTCTAGTAGAAAAAGAACCCCATACACACAACTGGAAATGTGAAAATGATGTAAACAGTAAAGTTGCAAGTACCAGGTCAGGAAAAACTGACCCATACTTATACTGTGTAGCTCTTTACCTATGATAATCATATTTACAGTATCATGAGTGGAAATACAAAATCAGCTGTAGTTGCCTACAGCTAGTGGGTTACCAACGATTTGCTATTCTGAACCATTCCCCTGGCTTGCAAAGAATGTTAGAAACACAGATCTGTTTAGGCACAGACACACAAAACCCCTTGTTGCATCAGGAAAAGAATTAGTATTGAACTATGTATTCCTTGAGTTTCTTGTTCATCATTCATAACACACAAAAAACAAAGGCAGAAAAATAACCTGGATATCTCATTTGGAGGGCTTGAGGATAGAAAGGTCTGCAGAAAGGTCTGGACAGGCTGGATTGAAGGGCCGAGGCCAGTAGTATAAGGTTCAACAAGGAGAAGTGCCAGGTCCTGCACTTGGGTCACAACAACCCCATGCAGCACTACAGGCTTGGGGAAGAGTGGCTGGAAAGATGCTGAGTGGAAAAAGTACCTGGGGGTGTTGATTGACAGCTGGCTGAATGTGAGCCAGCAGTGTGCCCAGGTGGCCAAGAAGGTCAATAGCATCCTGGCTTGTATCCAAAACAGTGTGGCCAGCAGGACTAGGGCAGTGATCATCCCCCTGTACTTGGCACTGGTGAGGCTGCTCCTCAGATACTGAGTTCCGTTTTGGGCCCCTCACTGCAAGATGGGTGTAGAGATGCTGGAGCGTGTCCAGAGAAGGGCAACAAAGCTGGTGAAAGGTCTGGAGCACAAGTTTTCTGAGGCACAGCTGAGGGAACTGAGATTGTTTAGCCTGGAGAGGAGGAGTCTCTGTATTGTTCTCTACAACTACCTGAAAGGAGGCTGTAGGAGGGTGGGTGTTGGTCTCCTCCCAGATAAGAAGCGACAGGACAAGAGGAAAAATCCCCAAGATGTACCAGGGGAGGTTTGTTTTGGATATTAGGAAAAATTTCTTCACTGAAAGGGTTATCAAGCACTGAACAGGGTGCCCAGGGAAGTGGTGGAGTCACCATACCTGGAGGTATTTAAAAGATGTGTAGATATGGCTCTTAGGGACATGGTTTAGTGGTGGCCTTGGCAGTCCTGTGTTAACAGTTGGACTTGATGATCTTAGAGGTCTTTTCCAACTTATATGAATCTATGATTCTATGATTCTAAGAGTTAAGCGTCAGTGATAACGATTGTTTGTAAATAAAATTGTACATCTGTTTTTATCTTATTTAATTATTCACACTGATTTTATTGCACTGTTCACTGTCTCTTTTGCATCAGCTGTAGTTTGTCAAAATTGCAGGTGTGAACTATCTGGAGAAAGGGTTGCTTTTGTCTTCCATACCTATCTAGTGCCTGCCTTGCTACCTACTTGGTCAAGGTCCCTTTGCTCTGCTGCAGTGCAGCAAGCTATGGAGCATGGAGGACACCTGGGGTAGCTCCACTGAAGGGAGGTAGCTAGGCTTCCAGGTGAATCAGTCACCAACCTCTTACATGCAGAGCTCCCAGAGATGTCTTGACACAAAGATTTATTGTCTAGAACTCACCTGGTCCTTGACCATTTACAGCTAGGCTGAGGAATAGACAGATGGAAAAGCTGCTCAATTTTGGGTAGCTGAGGGCCACATAGTATATTATGGACTGTCCAACTACCTTACATTTACTTCTTGATCTGGTTAACCAAATTTCCTCTCTTTTGCCAGTATGATCTGTCTTGGCACAACACATTGGAATCTCTTGAACAAAAGATTTATATGGAGGGAGTCATGTACCTAGACACTGGTCCAAATTTGTGTGTCTAGCAACAGTTCTATTTGCAGTCATATATATCTCCACCTGGGTATAAACATGTACGTATCACCAGAATAAATATAAAGGTGCAGATTGTCATTCAATGTAATTAAGTCAGTGTTTATGTCATCTTTTCACCTAGGTCAGAGACAACATAAGGCAAAATGATTAGTACAGGTAAATATGGTTGAAAAAGCTACCATGTCTCCCCAAAACAAGTTGTTTTCATTCCTTGTAAACTTTCTGCAGTGTATCAGTGGATTCTTATCCTTCTACAAAGATTTAAGATTTCTGGTTTTGATTTTCATACGTTTTGTTCTTTTGGGAAGAGCCTTCCCCATTCTCCTCCAGTGCATATTGATCTGTATGGTTAAAGGCAAACTGATCAGTTTTGAGTCCTGTGAACTGATCAGTGAACCTATTTTTGCTGTTGAAAAATTCTCCTTCATTTTGGCTTTTCTTTCATATTCAATCTGGTTTTCACAACTACAGCTGTAATCTGTTACTATGTCACAACTTCTATCCTATAGTGCAATTTGGATGTACCTAGCTGTAAATGATTTGTGGCGTGGTCAGTGGTCAAAATGGAGATTAGGAAAACAGACTCTGTCATGTCAGCAGTTCTTACAGCAATAAACATGTACATTGGAGCTTTTTGTGTACAGGTGTCTTGAACGAGCTGCAAGAAAACAGAGTTTCATAACAAAACTAACAGAGCCAGGGTCTGTGAATGAATGCCGCAATACTCTGCTATTCTGCATGTTCTGCAAGAGGAAATCTAGAAAAGACGGTAGAAGTGAAGCTATCTGCAAACACTTACTGCAAGGAAGATCTGAAGAGAACTGTGAGCCACTTCTATGTACTGATATTCAAGAAAACACCCCGAGACAGTGATATAGCGATGATCCTCCGGTGCCCAGTCTGGTGCTGGGGTTACTGAGGTCACGGTGCAGCCTGGCCCATTCTCCATCCACCAAGAACGATGCATTGAGATATTAAAGGTCAGAATAAGATCTGTTTCCTGCAAAAAAACAAGTGAAGAATTAATGTGCTGGGAGGGTACTCCAGTATCAAATGCCTCAGCAAGAGTTTTCACAGGATGCATAAAGAAGCAAAAAGCAGTGATAAAACTGTACCATCACATGAAAGGTACTGGAGCTTGCCTGCAGCAAGCACAAGTAGCTGTACCTTGGCAGGCAGAACTGCTTTGGAGCAGAAGAATAATCCTGCAAGCCAGGACCTGTTCCTAGACATTATGGTAGCCTAGACTATAGCAGTCATTTCTGTTACATTGCCCTTTTTCCTGTGGAAACCATAGCACTGATGAACATGCGCATTTACATAGCAACCCTCCTCTGCGCAGTCCCTAGAAATACAGCCCATATTTTGGCTGTCTGAGGTATCAAACTATACAAGAGTCCTCAGGAACCAATACTTCATAGACTTTAATACGTGTGGGTGATCTGCCAGGAGTTTTGTCTCGTGGACCCTGTGAAGCACACCTGTGGTAGCTCTACTGAACTATTGAAGATGTAAAAAAAGGACTCTGTACATTTGCTTACAAGCAAAACCTCTTTGTAATGCCTCTGTCAGATTTCTAACTTCCTAGGAGTCCTAGTAAGGAAACAGCTAATAAGTGTTGCCTTGTTAAAAAGAAGGGGCAGAGACCTGCAACCTTTAACTCCCATGCAGCTACTGCAATGGAGTAACTAGTCAGCCATGCTTTCCATTAAGATTGCATTCATAAATAGTTCATAAAGGATTAATAAATGATTAATATAAATCATAAACAATACTACAGATATGGCTCTCATAAATTATACTTGGTTGCACATTACTTGAGGGTGTTATACATAGTCATAACAACACTATGGACTTTGTGGGTTCTGTAATAGTCTACAGTGTTTACCAACCCTTTATAAATAATTTAGAAGTATAACCTCATTGCAAAGTGTGACTATCTAGTCTGTGCGCACATGTGCTCAGCCATGCAAAAAAAATTGCTTTTAAGTAATATCTTTGCAGAGCCAAAGTCTCCCCACACCTAACCTACATTTTTTTCAGCCTGTTGATTACATTAATAATTAAGATTCTCATAAAGATTTTAAAATGCAACTATTTAATTAAGTTTACCATGCCAAAAGGAATAGAATGCCATTCTGTAGCAGATAGGTTGTGTCCACATTTCCCTTTCTTCAAAACCAGTCATTTTTCAGTCCCACTTATTTTCCCTTTTTGTGGTAACTCATGCAAAGGTAACCACCCAGAGAGGTTTTGGATGATGTCATGAATGGCGTGTCAATCAATCTGTGATTACACTGGACACTATAGTGTAGCTCAATGTTTTTTCCTTAAGTAAAGTTGCAGTTCTTGTCTAAAAGTGCAGAAAATTTGTACAGGTAAAAAAAAAATCAGTTACTCCCCTCCATAAACACACCCAGATATCAGATGGCAGGAAGAACAGTAAATATTTTTGTGATGAATAATTACCCTACATTCCCACAACAGCCCAATCTGGCAAATAACAAGCAGTACGAGAAAACATATGATGCTTCACATGAATTTAGTCATATAACTAAATTCAAGCATTTAAAGGTGATCAAAGCAGCAGTGAACATTTGTATAAACTATGCAAATTTCCCCCAAATGGATATACTTACCTACGGCTATAAGTCTTCACCCCCAGCAAATCTCTCCTTTCTCTGGACCCCTCCCTACCAAAGCTGCAGAGACCGGAAAGTGTCTGCCAAATGTTTTTTTGTAAATGGGCATTTTTCCCTTACATCTAAACAAGAAGAATTTTTCTTTCTGGAGTCAGGGCTGTCACCACCCCTCAGTAGCACATTGGCCTTCTCACCTGGTGTAAGAAGTTGAAGAATGGGTAGCTTTGGAGTAACATTACTTATAGATTTATTCCTGAATGACTAAAATTGGAATCCATCACGTTATTGTCAGAAGACCTTTAAGCCATTCTCGTTACCATGGAAAATTCTTAACCTCTAGTCTCTTATCAGAGACGCAGCATGAATGAATAGGACTCATTGTCTGGCCCTATTTTGTCATTTGCAATACCTTCAGAAGAATCCTGATGGACTAAAAATATTTTACAAAGTGCAGACAAGGGAAGAAGAAGGTATTTCTTGAAAAAGAAATGGATAAACTGGCTTGCAGGAACTGACTATTTGTTATGCATTTGCCAGATGAAGTTAAAATGGATGAGAAGGAGCTAGACAGAAAAAACAAAACTGGCCTCTGTGGTTAGAACATCATTGCTCTAGAGACAGTTGTGTTTGCCTAAAAAGGGTGCAGTAATCAAAAACTTTACACGTGAAAAGCACAAGTAGGTTTCCAAGTTACACAGGGAATATACTCACACATTAAAATATTATTAATTACATATATAAATAAAATGTCACAAAGTCCAGCTTTCTTCCATCACTGAATTTATCCCCAGATGATTTTCTGAAATAATTTGTTATATTTAAAAAATTCCCTTGCTCCCAAATCAACTTTTTGCAGTTAAGTTGAATGCTGTGATTAGGACTAAATAATCTTGTTTTGTTCAAGAATAGTCTTTTAGTGCTTGCCAGTAAAAAATTACAAATCTTTTTCAGATCTATATTCTGTTTCTATCTCTAAGTAATCAGTAAAATGCTGTGTTGTTTCCTCTGCTCATAAAATAGACCTGATACCTGTCACAGAAATGTTATATTCCTTAATTCTTTATAGTAGTAAAACCAAACAAATCCTATTGAAAGCCCCAACTTCACATCTTTAAGAACTTTGAATAAAGTGGTTAAGAAGGCTTTCAAGGACCATAGCTATTAGAGATTGAACTAATTAACAAACAAGGTCAACCTTGTAAAGCAAAACAATAAACAATAAACAGACAAATCTGGTTCTGGTAAGATTAGACATCATCCATGGCTCAGGGTCAAACTTGGCTGGAATAAGAATGATAATGAAACCGGATTTTGACCAGCCAACATGTAAGTTAGACCCTGTAAATTTGCATCCTCAAAATAAGTGGGGTAAGAAGAGATACAGAAGGAGCCTATTCAATTCAAAGTCAGCTGCTGCACAGTTAAATCTTCTCAGGTATAAATTGTTATGGGTTTTGAACTTGTCCATAACCTTCAAGCCATGTCCCTCTATATGCAACCATATTAGCAGAGAAGTTCCTGTCGTTTACTAGTGAAGGTCACCCAGCTTACGAAAAAGTTTTACTTCTTAGTGAGAAAACTGTTAAAGTCTTGAATCTCCTTGTAGAACTGTGTAAGTGGAGGAGGGAATGATGTATCTATCATTAACATCTCTTAAATTGAAAACATTTAGAGCTATTTTTGGACAAACTCTGCTTGCTGTCTACTTTGTTCACTGTTTGAATACAGTTTTAGTGGACACAGACAAAGTCTACACTGGAAGCTGGGGATTTGTTGTACTCTCCAGTGTATTTGCCGTCTGTTTTCTTTCCAACATCTGTGGCTCAAACATTGTTCAGGGAAATGCAGAGAAATGGTCTGATAAGCCTTGAAGCTATGAAACCTAACAAGAACTGTTAATACACATTGGGCATGCCGATATGGTGTGGTTCACAGTCTGTATGTCAAGGAAGATTTCATTATCCTAAATTCAACAAACAGCTGCTTCCTTCATGGACACAGAAATACATCTGTATGAGCTTTATTGATGATCACTGTGCTGTTTTTGTAAATCCTGCTGGTATTTTGTAAAGCCTGTTAATGAAAATTGGTGCATTAGAGTAGGTGTTGATATTCACCAAGGAGGAAAACACCCAGGAAAATATTTAATAGGACTTCTTTGCTGACATTCTGAAGATGTGCTGATATTTGTAATGGTCAGTACTGCTGGATTAGACAAAGGCTAGAGTTTGGAGGTCTCAGAGACCCAGATCTCAGAGATTAGAAGCTAAGACATCTTCAGACTAAGTCTGTAATTTCATTTCAGCTTAGTTTGTAAAAACTGCTGAGCTCTGATGGTTTTGTGCCTGTGCTTAATATGCTAGATAACAACTTTTGCTGGGGTTAACTGCACAGTACATAACTTTTTCTGGCTGAGAACAGCTGATGACAGAACATGGCAGCAGAAAGCTTTGTAAGAGCTGCCAGAAAGAAATACAACCTTCTCTGCATTAAGAAGCAGCAGGAGTACAGCAGTGCTCACAATGAATATAGCTCTGTGTCTATTGTATTGCTACTAATACATATTAGTAAGTATACCGTCTCTATGTAGTAATAACAATATATTACTGTTTCAACTATTTTTGTCTGGTGCAGCTTAGAGAAGCTGATCTCAAACACAGTGCCAAAAGAAAAAAGAGGCAGTAGTCATTCAGGCTGATTCTCCTTGAAAGTCCAGGAGATCTCGCAGACTCAGGGAAATTAAATTGTACTGACTTCAATGGTTGAGGCTTGCTGTGTCGCGGGAAATAGGTTTCGCCCATTTTTCTAATTAGGAATTGCTGAAATCTGTGCAAGCCTGCCAAGCTTCTGTACAGGTTTTGTCAAATGCAACCATGTAACCGCCTGTTTCATTTTTCAAACTCAAACTAGCAAGAACAAGCTGCTTGGAGACTGAACGATCACACAAGGTTTCAGTGATAAAAGATCAGGGTCTGAAAGCATTTGCAGTTCTGGATGCCTCAGATGCACAGAGGCCTCTACAGGCATTTTTTTTCTTCTGTTATCTCACTTTTCCATAAAACTAGCTCCCTTCAGGCAGTACCATTTTCTCATGCAAGCAGACTTTTTCCTCTCTAAAGAGAAAACCTGCCCTCACTGATGGGCCAAATAGAGCTTGGCAGATGTGTTTCTTTTAATCTTTCCTTTTTTTTTTTTTTTTTTTTTAATCCACAGTTGATATGCAGGAAATAATTATTGTATGATTATGTAGAGATCATGGATATTTAAGGTTCCTGGTCTTTTTTATCTGGTTGCATCTGAACTGATTTTTAGCTTGTCCACTTTTTTGAATGTGTGATGCTTTCCCTTTCATTTGAATTATTTTTTTCAGTAACCTAGAATCCTGTTCTTTAATTTCCTCTTACAAAACAATTTTGTACCATTATAATTCCAAATTGAATATTGAATTTGATTTCCATATGTGTCATTAATTAGATAAGATTTAATCAGTCTGAATCCACCCAAGAGATTTACTTCTGAAGTACCTCCGTGAAAACCAGCAAAAAATTGCCTTACTGTTAGCTTTTCTCAGTAGTCTGTTAAAAATGTTCCAAATGTATCTTAAGTGATTTCCAATGCACTTCCAAAGACTTCAATGAATTAGTTATAGAGATACCAGCATGAAAGAAAAAGATGACTCAGGTGTTCTGATTTTCTTCTCTAAACCAAAACTAGAGTGTTATATTAATGAAATACTGTAAAACAGACCTCTAAAAGCATACAGGGATTGACCTTGTCACTTACTATTCTGTTATACGATACCTATCAATAATCTTATGAAATTGTTAGAGCTGTAATGTTATCTTAATTAAGATCCTCATATTTTTCTAGTATTGGAATATGTACATTGGCAAACGTAATAATTTTAATCTGCTCTGTTTCAACTCATTAAAAAAACCACACAACTGCTAAACTCCAGAATATTAATTTAATCAGTTCAGTGGCATCAACATTTTTTATTAACAATTTTGTTCAAAAAGTTTCTATCTATATAGTTCTTCAATTAAAAATACCATCAAAAGGCAGTAGAAACTTTCAGTTTGTATTGCAAGGTTAAAATGATTTCCCAGAATAATTTTCATATTTAAACAGCATGTATTTAGACTAAGAATTTTCTGGGCTAAGATCCTTTGATTTTTTTTTTTGTTTGTTTGTGCAGAACAAGAGAATTAAGCCCATTCTAGTAGACAAATGTTACTTATCACAGGGACTGAAAGGTTGCAGTCCTGGTGCTATCACACAGAAATTTTAATTTAGCTCATGTACATATTTAATACACATCCTGAACACTAGAATTTTTGTAATTTCTTGGGAAATTACTTTCTGGAGAACTTAAGCTTGTGCAATGATAAAATACACTGAAATAAGCAACTGACCAGAGGCACTCGCATCCCAGAGTAGTAGCTAACTCTGTGGAATCTTACATAATTCTCACTGTGGAGTAATCAGGGATATCATTCTGGAAGTGAGAAAATTTATTGAAGGAAATTAAGTTAAATGTTTTGAAAAGTTAGTGTTTTGCCAAATTGCTATTCTCTGGGAAAACCAGCTTGCCTCCAGACTTTGTTAATGTAGGTATACAGTGGGCAGCTTTCCAGCCTCAGGTGATGTTATGTTGCTTTATCCCTACTGATGGGCATGGGGTTATTACCAGAACTTATTACACCCAACAAAAACTAGCTTGTTTCATTCCAAAAGAGAATTCTATTCTAAAGCTTGGATTAAACCTGAACTTACAAAGACGCAATTTAGATATTTACTGATGTACCAGAAGATGATGATCCCACAGATATCTCAGAGAGTAAAGTTTCTGCTTGAGGGTGAACTGAGCAGCCTGATTTAGGGCAGGGGTCCAGAGCTGGAAACAAGGTGGTGGCACATGCTCTCTTGTCCCACATCAAAGTGGTGTTCCATGAAACAAACTAGCAAAGGATTTTATGATTATACTAAACTCAGTGTGGTTCTGGATCTCTTTCTGAAGTGATGTGAATGTTCTGAATGATTCCCAAACCCTGGGTATTCATTTTGAGCTGAAAACACATGATTTCACTGTTTTCACAATGCATCAGCACTGTTTTTTTATGAGTATGGCATAATGTTTTAAAAGAAATTTAAGTTCTTTAGCCTCTCAGGACTGGTTTTTTTCCCCCTCTTCTTTTTAAATGGTAAAGGAGGTGTGTCTCTTGTCTTGGTTTACCCAGGCAAATACACAGATCAATAGTGCTTAGAATTCAGACACAAATATAAATAACCTCTTAATTCTAAATAAAACTCTTCTAAGCACAAAGACATCTTATATTTGGATAATATCCAAATATGCAGACCTTCCAGTGAGCTGGGAACACAGTTCTGCAGGCTGCAAACAGGAAAAGTTTAGGCCTTGAGTAAAATAACAGCATGAAATGTATATCCTTAAAATCCTTTTCTAGAATAAATGGTTTACTGATTTGCTGAACCACCTCAAGAACTTGTGGTGGTTCAACTCAAGAACACCTGTGGTGTAGAACTTACACATCAGTTGCTTTATAGAGTGTATGCAGAATGAAATTCCAGCTGACGTCATTTGTTCAGTGTCCCTTGGTATTGGTTATTACATAGTTTTAGGTGCTGTAAAACAAAATGTATGTGTACAGTGACAAACCTTTGTTTTGTTCCTAAAATTTCCTGTTTAAATTCTCATTTAAAATGTAAATAATTATCTTGTCTAACTTTTTTTCTTGTCTTTATACAACTCAAAGCATTCATGACCCTAAGGTGGAGCTCATGTCTACAGTGAGAAACTGAATCAGCCTCTGCTGTTAAATCTAGAAAAATCTGCCACCTGCAGTGTGTGCAGGAAACAGTAAGTACACTTGAACAAAGTTCTCGGAACATGGAAACAGTGTTGTTAGGACAAAAGTAGTGTTAGGAAACATGAGATCATTTTCACACAGAAGGACTTAATGAAATATCACGCTGAGGATAAATATATGTTGTACATAGTTCTCTATAGTCTAAGCACTTCTAGCAACTAGTGATTTTATACACATAAAGATTCCAGAATAATTAAAAAGAAGCCTGGATGAGTTGGGAAATTACTAAAAAGCACATGGAGTCATCTTACTCAGTTCGATTCAAATCTAGCCCAGGTGAATATTTTCAAAAGGTTTTACTTCTGTGGGGAGGTTGCAATGAGTTAAAGCATCAATTTAAAATGCATAGCTAGTCCTCACAACCCACTTGCATTCTCAGTATGAAATGAAATATCTTGATTTAAATGGTTTGTATTCCTCTGCAGTCAACAGAAAGCACCCAGTTGAAAGAGTGTGCTAAGTATTCCTAAAGGACTCTGAAAAGCTACTTAGGGAAACTAGATAAGATGTTGAGCATGAAGCCAGCCACAGACTGATGGTGAGGAAGCACAGAGACAGGAGTGGAAGCGTGGGCCATCTCCATAGGGCCCTTATTCCCTGTTCAAGAAATGGTGTGGAATAATTATCCTTCATCGACTATTTCAGGCTCTTTCACTATAACTTGTTCCACTATTGACCAGGCTGATAGATGTCATCATCTGCAGAATTAGATTCAGATCTGAAGGTGTACAGCATTCATGTAGCTTGCAAATTTGGGCCAGTAAAATAAAAGTCAGATCAGTGAAGCCACACCAATACACACCCAGCATGACATGCACAAAATGTGTGTGTAACAGTCCATTGTAACACTGCTGAATATTTATATCAAGGACATTTCTGACCATTAGTTTAGCACATTTTACACCTAGGAGTGACTTTTAGCAATTTTAAGGGATTGTGCAGCTGCATCTCCACTGAGTAACATAGGAAAACCTGTGTCACTGTTTTCGGTGCTCACACATAGCAAAAGCTCCTTTTGCCTCAGCTATACTTACGCCACAGGCTTTGGAAACCACCATTAGTTCCTGTCTGAAAGGTTGTATTTATTTTTTTACATGAAAAAGACATTTGTCACGGGAATATGTTATATGACTCTGATAAACTTTAGTTCATAAGGAGTTCATTTGCGTCCTTGCAGGTGATGATGGTTATTAGAATACCTAAGGCTATATTCAGATTTGATAAATCAAACTCTTTACACTTTACATGCAGGAATTAATTTAACTGTAGGTGAAATTGCTCTCTCTTTTTGTGGTGTGATATTATGTCACTCAGCTTGGACCACAGATTAGTTTTATTAAAACTAATTCAATTATCCACTACTGTCATCTAAGTACGGAAATAATAAGATCTAACTTATATTGAACACAGAGTGAATTATGGATGTTTTGTATACTGGCTGCTTCCTGCATCGAGAATTATTTGAATTATTTCTAAGAAACAAGGTGCACAGTTTCTCCTGTTCTAGAACTGATAATTCCTTTTTTTTTTTTTTGCTACGTTGTGCCTCAGAAATAATTTTGATTAATGAGATTACTCAGGAATTCCAGTTTTAGCTAGTTTTAGCTTGCAAAATGAAAACAACAAGAATGTGAATAACACTGCAAAAAATGTGTTTTAACATTTCCAGGAGAAAATATTAAACTTTCTAAACTTGACTTATTAGGGTGCTTAGGCTGCATTAGCAAACTGGAAAATGTTAGCACTCCCACTATATCCAGCGTAGGTGATATGGGTTCAAATCCTTCATTCAGATATGAAAACTAAACTATTCACAAACTTCTATTCTGACAAGTCCCATGTAAACAAAATAAAAAGAAACTTTGTCACCTACACTAATAAACAAACTAGATATCAAACAAGCTGATGCTAGAAAACATTTCAAGCGAGTGTCCTTTCTTCTTGTGAGCTATTGCTAAGATGTGACAATGCCCGCTCCTTTAGTAAATCGCAGCCTCCTAAGAACAATTCAAAGCCATTTAAAAAGATCTAGTGCATAACTTTGGGTGAATGTATGGGTTTTATTAAGTTTTCAAAAGCAGACCCTGAGGAATAATATTATGATGCCATGCTAGATTTTTTAGCTAGTATGAAGAAAGTACCTCATGTACTGCAAAAGAAACTGTAGCAATTGAAACCGGTTAAGGTACTAATCCATACATGAATAGCCTGTCACTCTTTCACATGTTGACTACATGGCATGCAATGCTGCTAAAGCATAAAGGACTACCTGCATACATAAGAATATATGCATATTCTTACATATAGTACAAGAACACCTAATTTAAGATGGCAAAATTACCTCAATAAAAAGATCCATTATTTTGTTAATCTTATGCTTAGCACCAGTTTGTACCACATATATACCAGCCTGTATAATATACATAAGCTGTACAAAAAATATGGAGATTCAGTGTGCAGCTTTACAGTTTCGAACTGATGGTGCTATTAGGTGGTAACAAGTAATTTTCCAGATATCACCCTATTTCTTCCTAAAACTCTTTACATCAACTTGTGTTTTCTGTGATTTAGTTCTCTTTCCTGTTAGATACAAATATTGTCATCTGTTTTTTTGTGGGAAGTTATAGTTAACAAACAAATCATATTATTTAATGATGTAAGAAATGCTGTTTGGTATTGTATTTTCCAGTGTAGTCTTGCAAAAGCTTTATTCTATTTTTAACAGTTAAATTAAAATTAGTATAAAGAAATATAATACAGACTGTTTCAAATATTTCCTTTTATAAACAGTCTTTGTTGCTGCTTTGTAATTCAGGTAATAAGGTGCAAATATATATAAAAGATATTTTATAAAAGACAACACAGAAACCCCCATTAATGGAAGAGTGGGAACTACTATCTGGCAAGCATCCTTAAAAATTAATTCCTAGGTCAGCGATGTATTAATGATAGTTCAATGACAGTTCATGTCAGGTGTCAGCTCCACTTTCGCTGAAGCCTTATGTTTGGATGCTTTGCTCCATCTCACAGGGTCGTACCAAAAGGAAGGTTGCCCTTCAGTTCAAATTTACATTGATTGGCCCCAAGACAGTTTGAATGTGGGGGATCTCTGGCTCCGCTCTCACACAGGACTCTCAGCAGTTTGCTCACTTTTCAATGAGAATGGAGCGCTCTCTGTGACTGAGCAATGACTGGCAGTGACTGACTGAGCAGCTCTGCTGGAAAGGACCTAGGAGTCCTGGTGGCCAACGAAATTCTGGGCTGCATTAACAGTGCCACCAGCAGACCAAGGAAGGTGATCCTTCATGCCTGCCCAGCACTGGCAAGAGCACACGTGGAGGGCTGGATCCAGTTCTGGGCTCCCCAAGGCAAGAGAGACGTGGACATCCTGGAGTCAGTCTAACAAAGGCCACAAGGCTAATTATGGACCGGAGCACTGGGTGTCTGAAGAGAGGCTGAGGGAGCAGGGCCTGTTCAGTGTTCATAGCAGGAGGCCTGTGGGAATACTACTGCTGCCCATAAATACCATCAATACCTAACAGGAGGGCCTAGGGAAGGCAGAGCCAGGGTCCTCTCAGAGGTCCACAGCAGAAGGACAAGAAGCAACAAACTCAAGTTGGAACACAGTAAATTCTGACCACATATAAGGTTTGTTTTTTTTTTTTTTTTTTTTAACTATGAGAATGACCTAACACTAGCACGGGTGCCCAGAGATGAGGTAAAACTCCATCCTTGGAGATATTAAATATTTGACCAAAAAAGCACCTGAACAATGTCATTTAATGGGCCCTCCTTTAAGAAAGGAGTTGCCCAAGGTGACCTTCCAACTTAAATTATTTTGTAATACCCATTTCTAAGCACTTGGAGGAAAAGAAGGTTATGAAAAACAGTCAATATGGATTCACAATATGGAAAAAATGCCTGACCAACCTGATAGCCTTCTGTGATGGAATGACTGGCTGGGTAGACGAGGGGAGAGTGGTGGATGTTGTCTACCTTGACCTCAGCAAGGCTTTTGACACTGTCTCCCATAACACCCTCATAGATAATCTCAGGAAAAGTGAGTTAGACGAGAGGACAGTGAGGTGGATTGAGAACTGGCTGAATGGCAGAGCTCAGATGGTTGTGATCAGTGGTGCAGAGTTTTGCTGCAGACCTGTAGCTAGTGGTGTGCCCCAGGGCTCAGTACTGGGTCCAGTCCTGTTCAATTTATTCATCAATGACCTGGATGAAGGGACAGAGTGTACCCTCAGCAATTTTGCTGGTGATACAAAACTGGGAGGAGCGGCTGATACCCCAGAAGGCTGGGCTGCCATCCAGCGAGACCTGGACAGGCTGGAGAGCTGGGTGGAGAGGAACTTCATGAAGTTCTACAAAGGCAAGTGTAGGGTCCTGCACCTAGGAAGGAATAACCTCACACACCAGTACAAGGTAAGGGCTGACCTGCTGGAAGACAGCTCTGCATAGAAGGACCTGGGAGTCCTGACAGACAGCAAGTTGCCCATGAGCCAGCAGTGTACCCTCATGGCCAAGAAGGCCAGTGGGATCCTGGGGTGCATTAGGAAGACCATGGCCAGCAGGTTGAGGGAGGTTATCATCCCCTGCTACTCTGCCCTGCTGAGGCCACATCTGGAGTGCTGTGTCCAGCTCTGGGTTCCCCAGTTCAAAAGACACAGGGAACTACTCAAAAGGCTCCAGTGGAGGGCTACAAGGTTGGTCAGGGGACTGGAACCTCTCCCTTAGGAGGAAAAGCTGAGAGAGCTGGGCCTCCTTAGCTGGAGAACACCGAGGGGATCTTATCAATGCATATAAATTTTTCAAGGGCAAATGTCAAGAAGATGGGGCCAGGCTCTTTTCAGTGGTGCCCGGTAACAGGACTAGGGGCAACGGGCACAAACTGCAACACAGAAAGTTGCATCTGAATGTGAGGAAAACCTCCTTTACTCTGAGGGTGATAGAGCCCTGGCACAGGCTGCCCAGAGAGGCTGTGGGATCTCCTGCTCTGGAGATGTTCAAAACCTGCCTGAACGTGATCCTGTGCAACCTGCTGCAGGTGAAGCTGCTTTGGCAGGTGGTTGGACTAAATGATCTCCTCATCTCCAGAGGTGCCTTCCAACCCTGACCGTTCTGTGATCCTGTGATTGTGTGAAATTTCTTGGTTAAAAAAGAGAAAAAACCAAAATACTAATGTGATGTTCAAATTAAAACAAAATTATTATGTGTACCGAGCAAAGGGTGGGATAAATGTGGGAGAAAAGGAGGTTTATTTTATGAACTGTGATTATCTCATGGGAAACAAACTTCTATTTGTATTTAGAACAGAACAATTTCTAGCTTTAAGGCACTCTTTTAATCAGCGTGCTCATCTGATGAAATGCTGTAGGATTTACTTATATATCAAAGGAGTGCCCTAGACATTTAAAGGATGCAACTGAATACAATTAAAAGATCAGTTGCAAGCACAGTTTGTAATACAGTTTCTTTCTGCATGTTGTGAGAAAAGTTTAATTAATAACATGTGAATTTGTGGTGTTTTAGCAGATAGTATTGAAATGTATTACAAGAATAGCTTTACCATCGTGGCCTGCTGGAGATGCAACTGTTCAGCTATCTTAGATCTGATGGTCTGTAAAAAGAGAACAGAGAAACTATTAAGCCAAGGTTCACATCCAAGAATGGAATCATTTATGAACAACCTTTCCAGGCCTCATTCATTGCTGAATTAAACCTCATGTAATGTCATTGAAGTCAATGGGGTTATGCAGGGCATAAGTCAGTGGAGCAAATTAGCCCCCTGTCCATAAGCCAAGAAACCAAAGGAAAGAGTGATCCAATAAAACAGAGATGAAATGCTGATATTAGCTGAATGCCACTGTTCTTGGTACAGTGTGTTCTTTGTGTCCAGCAGTGAATATTTCATCCTTCCCAGGTGTAAAATCTTCCCAGCAGCACTATAAGGCAGATTTATAATAAATGACCAAATTAATGATTTAGTTCTGTTGTAATGCAGCTTCTGGGCTCCCAATGGGAACTTAAGCATTTAACAGACAACATCTATGCTGGCTGCAGTGTGATCTTCAAGTCCTGGTCTCCAGAAAAGTCTTGGGGCTGGCCTTTTTTTTTTTTCCTCTAACCATCTGTCATCCATACAGATGTTAGAAGCTAGCATTCATAGGTATGGAGAGCTTTCTACATAGAAAACTAACAGAAATACCAGGAATACGTGTGTAAGAGCTGGAGTAAATTAGGCACAGTCGCTGCCTCAGATATGAAGGCACTAGGAAACAGAATGGATTTGTTTGCATTTCATGTATATGGGCAATATTAAGGGGTCTGAGAACCCACAATATTACAGCGAATGTAGGTGTCTCTTGGATTAATGAAAAAAAGAAAAAAAAAATTCATTTGCATTAACCAGCATTCATGGTCTTCTCTTGGATTTCACCCCTTTTACTATCTGACCCACTGATTACTTTGTCTGAAATTAAGATCATCGTCTCCCTCAGCCGGAGATTATGGGTTTTGCACCATGCACACAGAGAGCTCAGTCCTAGCTGCACCCTTTAGGCATTTTTATCATCTGTATGAGGAACTAATGCCAAAAGCTACAGTTGTTGGGTTTGAAGCTCATTAAAAGACCTCTGTGAGGTGACCTGTACAGAATAAAACGTTTTGACACCACGGCTCACTTTTCACTACAAAGAGATCAAATAGCCTGAATTCTTTTGAGGTCCTACCATGCAAACTTCAGTCATGAGCTAAAGGATGAAAAACGGTTTGCTGGCAATCAGTAGAGAAAACTCTCCAGACCTACATGTAAGGGAAGCTGTGCAAAGCATGCAACACCTGGCACATACTGCTGCTCCAGTATCTGTTCTGTTGCTTCTGGTGTAACTTCTCAGTGATGACAGAACTTTGTGGAGGGACTAGCAGAGGACTCAGATGATACTTGGCCCGTAGCATGTGTGATATTGGCCATTTATTTGCTTTTGTTATTTTTTCAGGTGATAGTGTCAGATAAGCAGTCTGCCATGGTACTTGAGAACCACTCCAGATTCTCATTTTCATTAAATCCTGTTGCTTCTGTTTACAATTCACTTCTGGGCATGCTCTGAAGAGAGGAATGAAGTGAACAAGATACAAATTTGCCAGGTGAAGCATGAGACACAGATGTAACTGCATCCAGACCTATCCAAAGTGCTAGATACGTCTTAAGGCTTCAGGGCTATTGCAGATAGGGGAACAAGTCCCACTAATCCGCAGCCCTAATTTCAAGTGATAAAATACCACTATAAAGATGGTTTACGAGTGCACTGAACTAATCCTCGGTTTAGCTGGCAAGGTTCTGCTAAAAACCAGAGTTCAGCTAGAGGGTCAGGTTTTGTTGAGTAACAAATCTGATTTTGACAGAAATATTTACATTTTCAGTGGCTAAAAGTCCATCCCTCTAATCACCCATTTGTTTTTCTGGTTTTGAATAATTAAAAGGAAGCCAATTCAGTAATGGAAAATTTTTGATCAGTCTTTGTAAGATTTATTGAAGGGTGTGTTTTTCAAGAAAGATGCAAAACTCCCCTCACTATTTCTAATTAATATTACCAAAATGTTGTGAAGAATTATCATTACCTCATCAAAGAGAGTGTCCTGAATTTTGTTATTTCTGTTTCTGTTGTTGCTTTTCTAAAACCAGCTCTTGTTTTTCTATTCTATTTGCTTTACATCTAACGCTATTACATTTTGTTTCAGCTGGCGGGCTTCATCTATGCCTGTTATGTTGTGAAATGTATTACTGAAGAAGAGGACAGCTGTAAGTACTAAAGCTTTATTACATACAAAATGAATTCTTTTTTTTGTTTTTTTAAATCACCCCTCCACTATGCTGGCTCTTGTTGATTTCAACCAAAATGTCTTATTATAGTGTAGCCAGAACATGCTTTCTGTCCATCCTTCTTGATCTAAAATTTGCAAATGCCTGAAAAACAAAGGACTCATGAAATGCAGCTTGAAAAATCCCTTCTGAAAAGATCATTGCGATCATTTTTCCTCACAGCTTAGCTTAAGACATAAAATAAAAAAACCGAAACTCCCAATTGGTAAATACAACTCTTTTTTTCTTTTTTTTTTTCTTATTCCAGATTGTTGTTAACTATCTTCACAGCAATTGGTTACCACTGAGGGTATAGCTCTTCTCTGTTGACTTGTGTGTTGGCTTGTAAAAGCACTTCTGGCAAAAAAATAGCTTTAGATCATTGCAGGACATTCATTTATGAGAGGTGAAACTGTGGAGCTCCTCTTTGTTCCTGCTGCTCCCAGGATACAATTACAAGGAGCAAAATGATTTCTTGTAAATGTATGTTTGTGTTTCTTCTGCTTATTTATATCAATAGAAGCCTGTTGAGCAGAATTTGCTCTTATTACATACTATGGAGTCAAACAATTTCATTTTTTCTCTACTTTAACCTTGATTTTTTAAAAAGGGCCACTGCAGCATTTTGGTACATCTTGGGATTCATACTAAAGCACTTTAAAAACAAGTATCAGAACTGCATGTAACTTTGATAAAATATACATGAATTCTAGGGACTAGAGCTCTGCAACAGGAAGCTGAAGGGGTTTTATTTGATTGAGAGCACTGCTAGGGCTGGTGGGGGTTTCTTTGTGTGTTCTCCTGCGTAGAAAATAGCTGCAACCCTATAATCTATTGGCAATACAGTGCCACTGTGAGCTATCGAGGGGAGATTTAGTGCTGAAATCAAACCACATTTTGGAGGTCTTTCTGACTATGCTCATTTTAGTTGTCTTTGTGTTTCTGTGGAGGTGAGGAAGGCAGAAGAGTAAAAAGGGTTTGGGACAGGTGTGTGGAGCAGGGGTATGTTACAAATAAGTCTTGTCTTTTTAGGGAGAAGGACCCAGTCATATGTACTTTCCCCTACTTTTCTGTTAAGTGTATTCACTATCTACAGAGCTGGAGGAGAGTGATTCTTTGCTCCCCAAAACGAAATCCCATTTAATACTATTCTGCCCTCACTTCCAAGGGCTTAAATCTTTTTTTCTTTCTTCTGTAATGCTTTAGGGTATGATTTAGTAAAAAGCGTGGAAGGGACTTGTGACTTGGCTCACCAAACAAGCGCAGAAGTCGGAGCACGTTTGAGAGATATCTCCTGTGGTCTGTAAACCGGCATTCCTGGCAGCAAAGTGCCACAGCCAATATGGTATTGTTTTCTGCTCACTGCGGCAGGAGCTCCCTGTTGTTCAGAAGCCACAGATTGTCATGCTTATTTGAACCTTTTCTTGCCGTCGTCTTGCCTATTTTGAGGCTTTTATTAGTACACCTCAGCCAGGCCTCCTCTTCCAGCCAAAGAGCCATCTTACCCATCTGTGAGCATCTCTCTGAAGTACCAGAGCAAATCACCACCCAGCTCAACAAAGCCAGCGTACGCTCAGGCTCTGGTGAGGTTTGGAAGCATGACTGGAAAAAAAGAGAAAAAAGGGACTTCTGTGGCTGAGTTGTCCTAACACTGTAATAATGTTCAGATCAGATTTGACCCCTCAAGGTTTTGCAATATTAATGCAGCTTTAATTTCTACTGAGAGGCTGCATGCAGTAGAGAGTAGGAATGATTCTAGTGCTCTCTCTGTTCAGACACCCACTCTGACACGTGCTGAGCACTCGCTGTGACAGTCAGGGGCTGCAGTCCATACAGACAACCGCTGCTCAGGTTTAATTTTAGATCCTTTTATTTCCATTTAGATATGTTTTCTCCCATTTTCCTTCCCTTTTGGCAGCACACCCATCTATCGTGCTCCTCTGAGAAGTAATGTATCCCTTACGGATGCTATGCTATTTAGTAGTTATACTCCAGACAACAATGCCTAAGCATAACTTCCTCAGTACACTCACAAATAACAGAATCACAGAACGGTCAGGGTTGGAAGGCACCTCTGGCAATCATCTAGTCCAACCTCCTGCCAAAGCAGTTTCACCTGCAGCAGGTTGCACAGGATCACGTCCAGGTGGGTTTTGAATGTCTCCAGAGCA
>JAVJGI010000062.1:59097634-59130250 GCA_035590275.1 Ibycter americanus
TGCTCTGGAGACATTCAAAACCCACCTGGACGTGATCCTGTGCAACCTGCTGCAGGTGAAACTGCTTTGGCAGGAGGCTGGACTGGATGATTGCCAGAGGTGCCTTCTAACCCTGACCGTTCTGTGATTCTGTGATTCAAAGTGTCTTTCCCTGAAGACTTGAAGCGTTGCAGCTCTTCAAAAAACAAACAGAAAAACAGCCAAACAACCAACCAAACACCCCCCCCAATTGTAGGATAGATTGTTTTCCTGCAGCATGAATATCTATGGGGTATTCCTCAAAATCCTACTGAAATATACTGGGGAGCACAGTAGTAGTAAAAGCACAGCAACTCAAATCTGGCTTGTACGCTGCTCTACAGGGAAAACATACTTCCAGGAAGAAAGATTAGATTTTTAACTTGCATGCTTCCTACCTCAATACAACGCAGACATGTCTCCTTCAGTGTAATGGGGAAGGAAAAAGGTGCATTAGAGTGTGATAAATCTTGGCCCCAAAGATTTTGTAGAGATAATTAATGATGCAGCTACAGTTAGGGCTTTCCTCTATCTTGCCAGTGAAATATCACAAGTAACCAGGAATAAAAAAATGAAAGTGCTCCAAAATTTAGGAAATTTATTTCAAAATATTTTCTGTCTCTTGAATTCAACCCATTTGAATCATATCATCACAGTACCTAGGTGTGCATATTTTATTTCCAAGCAATTCATGCTGACTAGCTAAAATTTCACTTAAGAAAACCTCTTCAGTATCCTGCTCTGTATCCAAAAACCCTCCAGTTTCCAGCCAGGATTAAGATGAAACACTAGGAGCAATGATCTTTAATGAGCATAGCTTTAGAGGAGTAACTAGAACAGAGCTCTATCTCTGTAGACTGAATCAGTGATTGAAAACTTTATTTAAGAAACTGACGGGGAGTAGATTTACCATTCTGACTGTAGTGTCTGTGTCAGTTTCTTAAATTAAGTTTTCAGGAGCTGATTTAGCCCAGGGAAATGCAGAAATCTGGTTGAAGCATCTCTTGGGGCTGCTTATACTAAATTTTTTGTTTGTGTTTAGTGCTAATGCAGAATTAGAGGAACTCCACTGTCAAGATGTTAGAAGATCGATGCTTTTATTACTTTGAATTGGAAAGCTGGTATACACAATAGAACAGTCACAGGGGGAAGAATAATACAAAGAGCTCTTCTTTGATTTCCTGATGCTTAAGAATATTGCAAAACACTGTGAATTCAAAGAAGTAGAGTTCATTTTTTTCCATCAAGGAATAAACACAGTATATCTGGTTTATTAAATATAGACTGAGTAAAAATATTTTCAAGGAAATGTATATCTGCCCAATGGAAAAATATATAAACTTGAATAAATAATTCATTTTTGCAGTATCTA
The DNA here is from genome assembly GCA_035590275.1 of Ibycter americanus. Taxonomy (NCBI): domain Eukaryota; kingdom Metazoa; phylum Chordata; class Aves; order Falconiformes; family Falconidae; genus Ibycter; species Ibycter americanus. Next base: position 59,099,025 of record JAVJGI010000062.1, read on the forward strand.
TATAATCACTTTGTTATGAAGTGCCAGTAATATACCACATGTGTTCTGTCTCTTTCTTTGGAGTAAAACTCTCACAAAATACTTTTAAGAGGGATCTTTTGTTTACACAAAGGCACATCACTTTTACACCATCACTGACATTCTTTTCTTTCTTGAACAAAAGCATTTGAAGTATTAAAGCTTTCCTGACTTTCTAGTACCAAAACAGTTTTCTATGGTGTGCATTAGTGCAATTCTGACTTCACTGGGAGTTGACTTTGCCCAGAAAGTAGTAGTAAAGCAATCCCTGTAAGCTTCCAACCTAATATAAATGCTTTAATTAAATCTGCGTGATCTATAAACTATTATTACTTTTAAGGCATACATCTCTTAAATAAAAAAAAGATCTAATCTCAAAAATGAATGGCAGAGTTAAGCCTGAAAATAAAGACTACATAGTTTAGTCCTCAAAGGTTTGGAAATTATAAACTCAGTTCTGTCCTAGTGCACCTCAGAACTATAATATGGTATTAGTTACACATGATTTTGTCATCTGAGCTGAACACACAGCATCCTGTAAAACTTCATCATTAAGTTACTCTCATGTATTTCTCAGTCTTTTAACCTGTAGGGACTTACAGCTTAATCCAAGATAACTTCAGAATTTATTTCATTTTTTGTACTGTCAATAATTCCATTAAATTAATGGGACTCTCACAGTATGTGAGATTAAATCTATTACACTGAGACAAGTCATTCAGATAAACACTTCCCAAGACATACACTGAACCCATTAATGTATCTTTCTATACTGATGGCGACATGAATGTCTTTTACATTCTGGGTATGGTTTTCCTGCTGCTTTTGGTAAATATACTGTGATTCTTTATCATACTGAAAAGAATGTCGTATGAGACAAAGTTTGATGCTGTCAAAACAATTTTGTTCTGACTTACCCATAAGGCATTCAGCAAAAAGGAAAACTATATGCAGAGAGAAATTTCAATAGTTCATGGTCATAACGGAAAGAAGTAGCAAGTGATTCTATGCTATGGCCTGCTGTGGGTCCAATACTGTTACATTTTGATTAATTACATAAATGGTTGAAAAGAGAAAAGACTTAAGTGTATATGAGAGATTGCAAGTACATTTGAGGAAAGGAGTAGCATTCAAAATCATCTTGAGAAACCCGAGATTTGTCCTGGAAAGTGTTGTTCAGCAAGGACAAGTAGAAAGTATGACACTTAGGCTGAAATAACTAAATATGCAAGCACAGTATGGGTAACCATAGCCTGGGCTTTGCTCTCTCACAAGGGAGTGGAATGTCATCCTGGTTCACAAACTGAATAGAAATCAACACTGTTGTGTTGCAGCAGGAAAGGAGTCATCCTTCTGGGCCGCATAAACAGAAGGGCAGTCTGCAGCACTGATGCAGTTCATGTTAGCTTAGTATTGCCAAGGCTTCAACTCAAAAGACTTCAAGAAAAACTGTGGAATGAATGGAGAGGAGACAGAGAGGAGCAATCAGTCTGAGCAGATGTCTGAAAAGAAGACCTATGAAGAAAGGTAGAAGGAACTGGGGTTTCCTAACTTGAAGAGAGAAGATTGAGAGCATAACTGGCTGTTGAGAAGACCTGAGTAGCCTGTTTCCCTGCCTGTAACGGAGAGACACCCATCACTGGCCCAGGAACCAGACTGCATTGTAAAGAGGATACAAATTAGGTCTTGGGGAAAAAAGGTTTCTGAAGCTGAGGGAGAGGCAATCACTGGAATGGACTGCCTGGGGAGTCTGTGATCTATTGTTGCTGGCACTTGAGAACAAGATAGACAAACTTCTGTCACGTTTTCATACATATTTAGGCTGGGGACATGGACTAATTGACCTACTGAGTCATTCAGCAATGTGGATCTATGATTCTAATAACTGAAAGCATGGTTCTGGGAATGCATAATATTTATAAATATGTAACACATCACCACTCATTCCACTGAGATTAGATATATTTAATATAATAATTGGAAGTACCCTACATGTAAAGGATTAACATAACTGAATTTAAATATAACACTTTTCCCTGGAGTTTTCTAACAGATATGAGCAATTTTAATGCAAGAAAAGGAAGCCTTGTTTGTAGAAGTAATTTTACATGAATTACTCTCTACAAAAATTTTCTTCTTTCTTAGGTTCCCAACTTTTGATAGGATGATTCCTATAGTACCGCACAGTCCATTATGTGGAACTCTTGAAACAAAGTATGACCTGTAATGTCTGGAATGTATTTCTCTAGCTTTGGTTGTCTACTTCTGAGCTAGTCACCTACATGGTGAATGGAACTGAAAAGGCACTTTCAGGGTATGAGTCACCTCACCAGGTGTAGAAGTCTCCTTCACCATGAGGTGCATCACACCATAAAATGTTCTTTGTTTACAAGTCCTTTGGCTTTAGAGCAGATCTGGATACTAATCCTAAGGTAGATATCTGCATTCAATGGAATTCCATATACTTAAGAAATAAAATTAGAAGTATAGATACCCTAGAATACATATAAATCAGATGAAAAATAAGTAATACTTTTTACATATACATATATATATATATATGTATAACCTGTGAGTCAACTGCATGTTCTCTATAGTTAGATGTGCTAAGAAGGAACTGCAACTAGAAATACCTGGTATTAGAACAACTATTTGATAAGTTGAAAACTCCCTCATGCATAAAAAATAGATATATATAATGTGGAATTTCTTTAGAAGAATACTGAAATTCTACTTGAAAATTAAGAAAATTATTTGCTTTGACATGTATGTATGATTCCAGAACTTCTTGAGCTTTTTGGAAACTTGGCATTAACCAGCTATAAACTCATGTAGCTTGAGAAATTTGAGGACTCTGAGACAAGGTTCCTGGGGGTCTATGATACTAGAAAACTGATTGCTGGGTTAATCAACTAAATGGTTGATTGATGGGTGCCTGTGACCTCTGGGAACTGCAGCAGTGCTGTAGTCAGTTCCCAGCCTTCGGATGACATTTTGCCATGGCTGTACTGCTCTGGATTAAAACTAAGAACTCCCAAACTTTCTCATTGGAACTAATCACCAGCTTCTCTGACAAACATCTGATATCTCACCCCAAAACTAGAAAGAAAACAAGAAAGATACTGTATTTATAATAAATCAAAACTTTCTATAGAATTCACATATGACATGATAAAGCTGATTTAAGTAGCCATAACAAAAAGTAAAAAATAAAAAAAAGCAATACATTTTGCAGGCGGCTAACTTTAACCTAATTCTGTGAAGAGGAATTAGTTTGCAAGCTGAAAACAGACTGAGTAAAAGGAGACAATATGGAAATCTAATGCACCTGGGGTTTTTTTTTGGCAGCATTAGCTTGAACACAAACGTTAAATTGCCACCAAGAGGAAGTCATGAATGCTCAGTTATAAAAAGTCTCGTATATATTAAAAAAAAGACATTTAAGATATTAATGGTAGTCAGTATAAACAAGTATTCAATAATTCAAAGAGATGAAAAGGACAAATTTTATTTGGGAGACAGAATTTAAAAAATAAAGTGCAATAAGTTGATAAGTTGATTTTATTAAACGGGCAGAATAGGGATGAAATAGAATCACAGAATCATTTAGGTTGGAAAAGACCTTTAAGGTCATCAAGTCCAACCATTAACTGAGGACTTCCAAGTCCACTACTAAATCATGCCTCTAAACATCACACCTACACATTCCAGATATCTTTTTTCCCCACCTAAAGTCAGTGGAATTTTCTGAAATTTACCTTCTCTTTATGTTCACTGCAATCTTGAAATGATTTATTAAAATGCAGTAACATAAATGAAAAATTTTGGAATCAGAAATAGCTTGTAGTAGCAGTGAGCATGTTTGGTTCACGTTTTATTCAAAAGATTAAGATATGATATCACTTGATTTTGAATCTTTAAATTTAAATCTGCTTGCAAAGAAAGTGGCCCTTGATATCTTCTATATTTTGTAAAGGTAAGCCAACCTGTAATTAATTCAGTCTGTGATTAGTAAGACAGGCAACCATGGGTATAAGTTCTGCTTTCTTTGTATGAACCTGAAAGAACTTTCCTAGTTTCCATTTTCAGATGATGATTTTCATATCTGTTAAGTCCTAATTTCCTGCTCAGTGTTATTCCACTTAGCTGCCATCATACTTGTTGTGATCTTTATCCTGAATAATTCCAGTCTCTACTTGATGTCTTTTGCTACTAGCTGTAATTATCAGCCAATACTCATGTAACATGCCTATGGATGTATTAGATCCACTGGCTCTTGATCCCTTCACAGAGTTCATATGCTTTTGAAATATCAGCAGATAAGGCTCCTATTTCTAGCTTCAAATTAGATATTAATCATTGGACTAACGTACAATATGTCATCCTGATAACAAACAGATCAAAGTTTATAATTCCTGTTCTACATGCAAGGGCCATGTTCTGTGTAATATTGCAACTCTAAATCAGTCATTAGTGGCAGTGTTTGCTTGGTAGGGATAAACACTTCCACTGGATCTCTGGATATAATTCCGTGAAATCAAGTTTCTGATATTATGACTGAATAATGAGTCAAAGTGAACAATCATACTATACATTTCCTATTAAAATCCAGTTATTACTTTCTTAGAGGTATATTATTGCTCTTATATAAGGCAGACAGTTTGACTAAACATGGAAAAGATCTACAACAAGATAGAACTAAATCTTTGATAAAAGCCAAATGGAAGATTGTAAACTCCTTGATCAGGTGAGGTGGAAAATCCTACCAGTAATAGGATACTTATTGGATATATTTTATAGAGTGAAAGCTTCATTTATTTATCAAGCAGAAATAAGATACAAGAAGGCCTGTGCCCATTACTAGAAAATGGCATCAAGTTCTTTAAGCTACCATCTTTGCATTGCATAATTTAATTGAAAATCTGCCCAGGTCTGTTCCTGGGTCATCATTAGAAATGAACATCTTTAAGATAAATGCTCAGAACTGAACTGATGCAGCGATACATGCATCCAGATATGTATCACTGCCTGTATACATGTGTGTGAGCATGTATACACATACTTACATTCAGTTTCTCTTTATATGTAAGGAAGGGCAGTGAGTGAAATCAGTGGACAATGACCTCCCTGATGATAACATCACATGTCAACCTCTTGGTACAATAATCTACATCAGGGAATAGATTGCTGCCTCTTGTTGGGGCTTCTCTTACTTGTGTCTTAATTACATTTTTTATAGATACAATACCTTTTTTTATAACTAACATACTAGGTTACCAATGAGCATAGCAAATACAGTAAGCTCCCCTAAAGTTTATAGTAGTAAAAGTTAAGGCAGGATAAAACTCACTTAACTTTAGCATTCTAAAAGTTAGGTATCAAGACAAAGCTACCTCCCCGGCTGAGTTATAGTCATGAGAGAGGAGCAGGGAGCACTAGAAGGCAACTGCTAACCCTCCTGTTTTTGCAGGTGTGAAAGATACTTGTGATAAAGTGTCCTGTAAGGAAACAACTATTTTCCACTGGCCTAGATGACTGCCATAACCTAAATGCCTGAACTTCAAATTAGTACAAGATGATTTGGGTTATTTACTGTTTTTCTTAACATTCCTGAAGCTAGAAGAGATCCTTATTCCAGGTCTACTGATATGAGAGGAAAATATCATATTAATGTAAATGTACTTGAATTAAACTCCATGCATTCCAATATTGAAACCTCTTCCTTGTCCTCCTAAATGCATACTTTTTACTGATTTCCTGAAATTGAACCAAAATAACTGACACATATCCTAACAGATATGTATATGGTTACAAGTGTCTAAGCGTCTGGTGACATACACATTCTATTAATATAAGGATATTTTTTGTATCCATGTGTGTATCTTGTGTTCAATAGTCTTGTAAAGGTACAATACCTTGTAAAAGTAATAGCCACTACTGTTCTGTTGCATGTGTTTGTACATCAAGGTTATATTGGGACAAACATTAAAATTCTGTTTTCACTTGCTTATGTTTTTTTGACTGCAAAAGAGATGGCTTTATCTAAACTTGTACAAATTAGGTACTTTCCTTTAAAGCCCCATTGAAGCTATTCCCCAGTGAACATCAGCCCTAAATTCTCTATGCACTAGTCTTAATCTGCCCATAGAAGGATATTCAAGTACATATTAATTTGCTTTAGATAAAAACTGAACAATATTTCCTTTGATCGAGACCATATCTGAAACATTTTCATTGATTGTGTCAAGGTTTTAAAAAAATGGATAGAAAAGGATGAACAAAATGGAATCTGTGAAAAGTTGAATACTTTAGCGTGTTACTTACTGTATTACTGTCAACAAATCGTAGTCAAAGATATCTTTGTTTATTTGATATCTGTGTTAGAAGTCTATTTAAAATTAATCTATCAAGATAATGAACTTCTTTCCTTAGTTTAGTATGCAGAAAGAGTATAAAGTTTATTGAAAATACTTATTAGCAAACTCCCTGATGTTAATATGTTGTTCAAATCATCACAATTGGATCAGTAAAAACAAAACTGTCTAATTTAATGGGAATTCTCTTTAAAATAGGGCTTACATTTTTACTTCATTCACGTTAGTAACATTTGAATATAGGAATACACACTGGCCTGGAAAACTACCAGTCTGGTAAAATGGCATTACAATCTGACCAAGAAGAGGAAGGTAACAGATCGTACTTATACATGTGTTGTACATGCAATATGTACACTGAAAACAGAGTAGAAGGACTGGTCATCTCTGTATAAAAGAACTATGGACAAGAAAAAATAACATTGGTAGATAATGTTTGCTTCAACATATCTGAAAAATTCAGTGCAGAATCTTTACCATTCCACCCTCCTTTCATTACCATTAGCACCATACTGCATAACCAATATATATTTTCAGAAATCTGGAGTACATACTGTAGATTCCTCTGTAATCAGGAAATCGTATATTAAAAAATAAGTAAATTCTAATTCTATTTTGACTGGTACAGATCCTGAGTTCTCTTTAGACAACCATACTGCAATTGATTTAATGAATACTTAGTTTTATAATCTCTACTGGAACCCCATCTATCTTCTAGTCATTATGATAATGATGTTACAAACTGACATATGAGTTATTTCAGCATGGGCTTCGTATGAGGGCTTATGCTAACTGAACCACCCAAAGAGGAAAAATTTGTCTTGTGACACTGAAATTCAGGGTGAGTTTGCAGCTTAGATGTATGTGCCTTTGTTAGCCTTAATATAACTGATGTGCATGACGATATTAATTAAGAAGGTGCACGAGATTATTCAGTCACTTGCTCAGAGGTCCTGGATGGGCTTGTGCAGTAAGATCCACATTGCTGTGGCTATACGGCTATCAGTATTTAACCTAAACAAAATAAAGCTGTCGTGGTTCTGACTACATAAAATGCCATCTCATATTTTCCTTGCAATTGAAATGATATTTTAGGGTCATTCTTCAGTTTCTACTTCCTTTACTCTGGCATGTAGTATAATATGACCCTTTTCCTGCTAGAAAAATTAGCTGAAACAATTTGAATATATGAGTGAAAATGCTTAGTATGGAGGAAACAAAAGGCCTAATATCTTGCCATTTCTCTTTCTCTTTCCTCCCTTTTTGATAGCCATCCATTGAGGCAGAAGTAGCAGACTTTGAATAGCACAAAACTGACATCACAAGACACCTAGTGAACAAAGTGGGAAAAAAAAACCAAACAAGTGAGTATTAAGCTAGAACTTTGTACCTTGTGTGAACATGGGTGTGAGACACAACTTTGGAGAGAATAGTAGGATGAGAACATGACGTGAGAACCATATTATAATGCTTATGAACAACAAGGAATGAATTGCAGCTGTGTTACAAACTTAATTCTAGGGTTTCCAAATATGCAAAACTTCAACTTCGCATGGATTTTTGCAATGAATAGAGATTGTTATGTGTTTCCCGTACAAATTTCTGCAAACATTTGCTAGACTTTCTTGGTTGTTCATTGACTACAGGGATAAAAGCTATACTACAGATATTGTTGCAGAAAAGTTCTTGCACATTTTCACATAGGCCAGTTTATTTTTTGTTTTTCATTTGTTTAAAGGTACTGATGCCAAACTTGCCTCCTCCAGCACATAAGATCGTAAAGTGCATTGCTATTGTCGCTACTATTTTTAAACAGTTTTTGATCCCTCTGGCAGGTTGTTTCTAGTGTTCTTTTATGGGATTTAAACTAGATCTTTCTGGCTTCGAAAGGCTGTGCTCATTTATTTTTACTCACTAGAAAACCCTCCAAGCTTTTGAGCCCTTTTTTTCACTAGAAACTAATAAATTTGACTTGAACATACACAATGCTAAAAGGCTTAGTTTGCTGTGACTTGACCTAGCTTACTCTGTCATCTAAACCCCTAAGCTTTATTTGTAAAGGCTGTTAATGCCACATCAGTATTCAGTTCAGAACTTCACGTAATAGTTCTTTCTTCGGGCACAGTTCTATGAAACATGTGAAATTAATCTGAGATAATGTAACTCACAACAGAAATAGAGAAGAATATTCCCTTACTATTGAGCAGTATCCAGAAAACCAGGAAGTGACTCATACATGGGAAAAAATGAATTATTTTATTTCTTTCCATCCTTTTGTATTTCACAGAGTGTGCACATTCTAGACAGGATGATACAGTGCAAGAAGCCTGAGCTGGCATGGGTTACTATGACTTTTTTGTGGTCTTAGTAAGTACATTTGATCATTAATTCATATAGCACTACTGTTTCTTGATACTGTGCTTCTAGAAGCTGTAATGCACTTCATCCTAGTGCAACTAGATGATAGTAGGGTGAATTGCTCAAAATTGATGCTTCATATGATAATTACTCATCTAAGAGTTCTTATTAAATCATGTGCTTTTCTGATTAAAAAGTACTAATATTTCTTTGTTTCTTGGGATTCATATGTAATCGCACATTTGTGCTAACATCTAAATATTCTTTAAATCTTTCCCAAGATTCCCTGGGATATTTAATTAAATGATCAGACACACTTCTATTAGAGCACCTCAGAGAAAGTCTTTAGAGTGTTTACATCACTTGTGAAAATGAGACTTTTGTCAGCAGGTCACACAAGTGTTTTTGTGAAATTGCCCCTTTTTTAATGGACCTTCACCTGGTTATTCCTATGACGAGCAACTCAAATAGATTTTAATGTTTCATTTTAAGAAATGACATGAAGTTTTGTTTTGTACAGTAATTTAATATATCATGTTGGTGGTCAGGCCTATTCACTAAACAATTTACTTTTCAATATTTTTGAAGCCTATATGAAAAATATGGTCTAGACCCGTCTTGTTGTATTGCTTCCACTCTCCATTGTATCTAAAGGAAGAAACTTTTTTCTGTTGTTTGTTTTTATATGTTTAATGATCACACAAGAACCTGGAAAAGCTTCTAAAAGAGAAAATGCATTGTGAATTGAATGCTTCCTCCACATTCCTAATTTTTGGTGAAAAGTCAGCTGACTGGTGCCCATATAAAGCAGCTCATTTGAATTTCCTGCAGCTTGATTCTATATGCAAACTATGTAGTATTTGCATGTCTTTACTGACATTGCAGCTCCCTGATATATCTATTGTTTGGGTCAGTACAGAAATATTGATATTTTCACATTTACTGCAGAGAAGAGCACGTGATTCTGCAGCCTCACATATTTTAGGTAGTGTTGTTATGTCTGAATAAATCAAGATATTTTACTTATGTGGACAGTTGCCGGTTGTTGTGGTTTAACCCCAGCCAGCAGCTAAGTACCATGCAGCCACTCACTTACTCCGCTTCCCCCCTGCCCCTGGTGGGATAGGGAGGACAATCAGAAAAAGGTAAAACCTGTCGGCTGAAATAAAAACAGTTTAGTAATTGAAATAAAGTAAAAATAATAACAACAACAACAAAGATAATAATGAAGAGGAGAGAGAGAGAAATAAAACCCAAGGGGAAAAACACAAGTGATGCGCAAAGTAATTGCTCACCATCCGCTGACCGATGCCCAGACAGTCCCGAGCAGTGATCAGCCCCTCCTGGCCAGCTCCCCCCAGTATATATACTGAGCATGACATTCTATGGTAGGAACATCCCTTTGGCTAGTTTGGGTCAGCTGTCCTGGTCCTGCTCCCTCCTGGCTTCTTGTGTACCTGCTCACTGGCAGATCATGGGAAACCAAAAAGTCCTTGATTTAGAGTAAGCCCTACTTAGCAACCACTAAAATATCAGTGTGTTATCAACATTATTTTCATACTAAATCCAAAACACCGCACTGTACTAGCTATTAAGAAAAAAATAAACTCTTTCCTAGCCAAAACTAGGACACTGGTCTCTGTAGAAGAATAATCTTATCACATTTTTCTTTGTGGAGAAGTGAGAATTACCCTGGATTTCCATGTCATTTAAAAACCTATGCCCATTTTGATAGACATTTAAACCCATTGAGAAATCTGCATCTAAAAGCCTTTGACTGATGAAGTTTGTGGCAAAGCATGGCTCTGAATCAGCCTCCCAGATCCCAGTTTGCTGATTTAAGCATTTGATGGGTTTAACTCTCAAACTGGACTTCCTATGAAAAATCTCTGATTCTGTAAATATATATGTTAAACTTTGCTAGTACCTTCAATAGGATGATTCAAAGGTCACCACAGCCATGCACAAAATCATACCCATTGTTTATCCAAAGGGAATTAATCCTTTCATTTTGAGAGAATAATAACTGAGATAGTTGCTGGGTTTTCTTTCAGAGTTGCAGGTCATATCTTCTATTTTTTCTTCTTCTTCTGTCAATACAACAATTACAATGACATGGTGTTCAACAATCTACCTGCCTACTTATAAGCTGTAAAATCAACATATTTCTAAAATAAATGTCATATACTGCCCAGAAATGCCAGATACAATTCCCAGTGACTTCCATTGGGATCAGAATACATGTAGCTGAAGGGGATATTTAGTTTTATGAACACACAGGTTAAGGATATGCTACAGATCTGGTACTATGTATATAATCTAACTAGCTATGATAGACACTGATGAAATTGCTGGAGGATTCCAATTCATTGATACTTTCAGGAAGGAGTTTCTTCTTGATCATATACAGCTGATCTGAACAACAAAATTAATTTGTAAATAGAAGGGAAAATGATTTTCAAAGTTTTAAATCTGATCATTTACAATGAGACAAAAATGTATTTAGAAGTAATTTAGGTGCATTTTAATTAATTGAAACATACATAAGTTTTCACTGTTGCTTATTTCTTCTGTATTCAGATGGGTTCTGCATTCTCCTAATTTTGCTGTCATCATCACACTGCACAGATAATAGCATCCCGTTTAATTGCTAATTATTCTTTGTAATTCTGTTTAGACAGTTTAATTATTTTGTTTAGTGATTTAATAACAACATTTGACTCCTTATATTTTCGAAGCACTTCAGAATTAATGAATAGTATGAGATATATAGTGGCAGTAGTAAAATCATTACAGGTGGAGAAACTGAGACAGGAAGGTTACTTCATTTTGCCAAATTAGGACCTAAGAGTTATTCTTTTCCAAATTTGTTTTTGGGTCATTAGACCAAATTGTCTCCCTTATTTTCCGTAATGAAGATATAAGATTAGAATTTGCTTTAGTTAGCAGTAGTCTAGAAGTTCCCTTCAGAAGACAAAGATGAGAACAGTTTATCTGTTTCATATATTATCAATGGAAACATGTGAACAAGGAGTAGATCCAAAATGTAGTTTATGTAATTAGAAGCCTTTTTTTCCATAAGCCTGATAGGGTTGTCAATTAAAGTGTTAGTGCAATTTCTATCACCTTTTATGATACTCTAAATTAAATGCTTTTAGAAAAGTACATTCGGCACAGGGAGTTTTGACTTATTCTGAAATCCTCACCTCTGAGGATGTTGGTGAATACGTATGTATTCAATATTGTACATTTCTAGATTATTGTCACTAATGGCTAGATAGCCGTAAGAGTAACTAAATTGCCCTTTGTAGTATTTCTGCTAATGGTAGAGGAATTAGCTTTGCTCCAAAGGGGGATATACTATCTGAATTTATGCCAACATTTTCCAACAAAATTTTTCTAGAGAGAAACCCTCATTCAAAAAAACCAAACACAAACCGCTGTCTACTGTACTATCTTTTGTATGTTTGTGAGTTACCCCGTTTAGATCCATGCCAGACAATCACGTTGCATTTTAAGTCAAATGACTTGAAAAATATATATCATTGCAAGTATACATAATTGTTGTAAACTATTCTGTACAGTACGGAGTAAGATGTTACTTCAGTAGCATTTATAGTTCAGAAAAAGGGAAGTTTGCTACATCAATAGTATTTTATATTCCAGGTTGCTTATAAAGTAACAGACAACATCTCAATTTAATATATTATCAATCTGCGGCTATGAGTGTCGGTTGTCAGCCCACAGGCTTCTACCCCCAAATATATCTTATTTCAAGTTAACCACAACAACAAATACTGCAAAGGGATAGATACTCAGATCTTCCTCTTCTGGTGGTAGCATCACCACCATAAGCAATTCCCAGTTTTTAGGAATTGATCCATCGATAGCGTTGAACATGGCATGAATTGTGTCTGTATCTGGTTCTGACTGAGTGTATGAAAACTCTCACTATGGAGGAAATGAGAACAACAATCAATGTTTTACTATTCCAGATCAATTACTAGCTATATTTACAAGGTGAATTTAACAACCCTATCAGGATATAAACTATTAATGTAACCTCCACGTGGCGCACAGTTTTCTCAATTGCATACCACCACAGCAGCCTAAAAATTATTTAGGTGGCAGCAGTGAAAACTTCATGTGAAGCTGTGAAAAAACTCCATAAATAATGTTAAAAAGGAATCCCAAGTTTGATCTTTTTTTTGTTTTTTAATCTTCTTGTCTTATTAGAGCATTCCTTACAAAGACACGGATTTTTTGGATGAAAATACACCTCACAGTATGGCATGCATAGATATTGCCAGACATCTGCTGCTGAGTCTTCATCTGCTAAAAAATCTTCTATATTTTTTCAGAATGATATAAATATTGGTGACAAATGTGAAGGAGATAAAAAATCAAATGAAATATAGCTTCTGATAACTTTCATAGTTTCTCCAAGTTGCACTGGTGTAACCATGAAATCTAAAAGAGAAGTTCTAAACTCATAAAGCTGGCTGGGTTTGTCTCAGTAGTTTACTGCATGTGTTCCATGATGGCTCAGAAATCTGGTTTTGCTTTGGTATATTTATCTGTTTTGCAGATTTTTGTTGTAGAAATCCAAACTTATATGTGAATTCATGGAGCCATGGCTGAATATTGCCTTTTCTAGAATTTACAGAAAGTGATGAGCACCTGTGAAATTAGTGCTGGATGCCCAATCCAGGAAGCTGTTCCTCACCTAGGCACAGTGTTTGTTTACTTTTATGCTGCTAGCATGCATGCTGATCACCTTGCTGGTCCTAACTCACTCTATAACATCTCTGTAGAGTCCAGTTTTTTGATGTATGGCAGCTAGGTGTGTCGTCAGTTGTATAACACAGGTAAAGCATATGATCTCACTGTTGCAAGCTTTAGAAATATATTTACTAAGAGATGATTGTTTAGCTTTTTTAAAAAGATGCTTCTTTACATTCTAATTACCTTTCTACCTACCAAAGAAAAACATCTGGCAACTCTGCCTAAAAAATAAAAATATGATTAGAAATGGAGTCATGTTCTTCACCTCTATACGAAAGGAACTATAAGATCCATTTTGTTTGGAAATTTGCATGTTTCCATCACTTTTTGAGAAGTGATTGAAGCTTTTTAAGGGTCAGATTTTAAAAAGTGTTTACAAGGTCTGTATGTAGCCAGGATGTGGGTGGGAACAAAGGCTTTGCCATTGATGGAAATATGCATGAGGTCAGCTGGGGTTAATGACATTCCCCCCTGTTCAGTAAAAGTGCCTCTGCTTAGGCACCCACAAATGTCAACATATATTATAAAATAAGGTGCATAAGTGCATTTGGAAAGCCCACAATAAGACTGGTATTTTAAAAATTTATAATTGTGTGTTGGTCAGTTTGGTGTTTTTAATCTGTTGGCCCCAGAAGCCTGTGCTGAAGTTATCCTAGTAATGAGAAATTTTCCCTTTCTCAGACCAAACCTAAGATGAAAAGGCTGATCATCTTTGTGAGATGAGGATTTAGCACTAGCAGCAGGCAGAGGCCAGATGCAGGTGCTCCAACTACTGTGATAATTTGGGGAATGTTAACGTGCTACTCCTAAGATTAATGCTGTTGCATTCTGGTAGGTGACAGTGTTCGCAAATTACTGACACAAAAGCGCACTTGCATGACAAAACCTGCTGGAATGGTACTTTCTGCATAAACCTCACAGGCAGAACTAGGATGCAAGGCACAATAAAATGCTTCATGGCACATTTGTAGCTGAAGTGTGATGTAGCAATTATGTTTATGTGATTCAGTGTTCCTTTAGCTTTGCTTTTCTCTTGCTCGTTTTTTTTTCTCAATATAATTCAGTGCATTCAGAGAATAAGGCGAGCCCTTCCAGTGTATTTGGTAAGAAGATCAAGATCCCAAACTCTCCTAAATCGAGGGTCCTCTGTACCCAATTTCCACAGACATCATGGTTAAAACCAACCTTACCCTTACTACAAGGCTGAGCAGCATGCTGGCACAAGCACACTAAAACCAGAGATAAATTATTGTGCTCATTAACATACTTTTTGGCTTATTCTTCATAGAACTGAAATTTATTGCTTTTCTACCATATCGTTCCTTGAAAAACCCCCACCACAGTTACTGAGTCATATTATTAACGTTTTCACTGGAGATATCTTTGCAATTTTATTCCAACTACATAACTCATTTGATGACAATACTTTAATAAAGAACAAAACTTTGCTATTATATCAAGCTTAATTGTATGCCTACTATAGGAATAAAAGCAAAAAAGCCTGTAGTAATGAAATTACCCCCCCCCATATCATCCTTCTGTGAGAAAGGAAGTAGCACTACTGTCTGGCTTAAGAAGCACCTCTCCTTACTTATGAGAGATTTGCAGAGATTTAATAGCAGCAATAGAATAAGAATGAAGTTAAGACTATGAATACTATGAAGCCTATCAATTGTTACTTAATGCTAGGGAGAAAGCATGCACAAATGAGGGGACGGTCCTTATTTTCTCATATAGTTTTACAATCTGCAATTAATAGACTATTGCTAAAAGATCTTAATTGTTACTGGGTGAAAGAACACAAAGATGGGTCAATGTTTTCTTGCCAAAGGTCCTCCCACAGCCGCTATACCATAAATACTGCAGGCTCTGAGGGACTGGAAAAAAACCTAAATTTCGGAGTCATATAAAGGACAAGCATTTGACCACTTGTTTCATCCCCTGCATCTACGGCATGCTGTGGGACTGGGGAGTACCTACCCCTGCTTCAAAAGGGAATTCCCTGTATATGACCCTGGGCTGAGTTAGACATGCTCATTGAACATGCCGTTTGATGGGCTCTGTGGCTCCAGACATTTGATACTGCCATTGCTGTAGAAAAGATGCTGTGGCTGCCCATTACTTTGGAAATTTTTTAGAAGTGTTTAAGAACCATTAGTGCAAGGTTTGTTGCAGATCTGAGGGGTATGGGGAGGCAGGGTCAGGTGCCTGGGACACATCCTCTTGTCAGGTCAGTCCTGTTGCCTGAACCGCCCCAAGCCCTCACAGACATTCTGTTTGGAGTTGGTCACATGCTGAAAAGCTTTGAAGTTTCATAGCGAAACAATATGTTAAGAGGTAAGTTAGGCTACAGGCACTGTATAAAGTGAAATCAACTTCAGAATTCTTACATGTATGCAGGTTCCTCAGACCGTTGTACTGGGCTTCTGTGTGAAACGATCCCATCATGAGAAAATTCTTATAATGTTAATGAGAATCATAATACTAAAACTTTATGAAGAGTTCAGAAATCATGGGGAAAAGGCTATGACCAGTGATTACTGTCTTTTATCTTTTAAAATGAATTAGCAATACACCCTTGGTTGGCACTGAGAACTCCCACATAAGTTTACTTCTTCCTCTGTGGAACTCACACTGTACATACTTTCATATTCTTATGGCAACTATGTCTTATGTCTTGGACATAAGAATTTAAACCTATACAGAGAGCACAAAGCTCTTACTGTCAGCAAGGAAACAGTCTATGCTTTAATGCAGTGTGCTTTATATACATGGAGTTACCTGATACGTTTCTCACCACCCAAAATGCACGTGATTTTTGCTGCATTTTGGTTGTCGATCTGACTGGTAGGGCCAAAAACTGACAGGATAAAAATATTGTCCCCCAAGGCTTGTAACTTGAAAACTTCCTGAACACTGTTGATTGCTTCTAAGGAAATGGCTAGAATTTAATCCTATTTTACTTTGTAGACAAAACATTTAGAAAAAAAATATTTCAAATCAGTGTAATTTTTTTGAGTTTACCAACACCTAGCAAAGAATTCAAAAGTTCTGTGATTTTCTTTAGATCTCAAAAAGGGGTAATTTCCAAATCCCAGATATCATGGATCTACATTAAGAACATCAATGTATGCAAAAGATATAGTAATACAGAGCCTACACCAAAACTATTTATGACCTCAGAATTGCCTAAAAACATGTTGCACCACAAAATTATAAATACTTTTTACAGCTTCAGCCTATTAGTGTAAATTCAAAATTATTTAGGCTAATCCTTTATAATACTGTCTGCCACTAAATTAAACCTGAATACAATGTTAACATTTTTCATTTTAGCATAAACCCGCTTGAAATAATTCAAATGTTATCTTTTACTTAAAAATTTTCAGAGTTAAAATTTGTTCTGTATTTCTACAAGGTCTTGCATAGTGAGGTGTTGTTCCATTCCTGGGGATCCTTTATTCTACCCAAGAAAAAAATAAAATACACCATTTTATTATTTGAACTCAGAGAAATCCAGAAGTGATGTTAATAGGATGTCTTCAGTGACACTACAAATAATGAATTGGACCTTGTCTTCTCAGCAACTGATTATACCATTTGCTCCATAACTCATGTCTGAATATAATACAGTCATATTCTTTACCCCATGCAGAAGTTAAAGAACGAACCACATAAATTTCAGTGGCACTGTGTGTTCTGCTTAGTGAATAATATGGATTTTTCAGAAAGGTCTTAATACTATCTTACACAGAGTTGATTTGAAACCCAGTAGGAATATACCCTAGACACATGGTTTGGTATTGTCTTTTTATCATTTTGGAGGTTCTTGTTTCTGTATGAGTCTGGGAAATATGTGCCAATCTGCAAAACCTAGATATCTGCAAAGGCAACTCTTTCATGCAAATGGTTTACCAAAGACCACCTTAATTTCTTGGAAAAGTAAAGGGTTAGAAAATAATAATGTTGCAGGGGGAACTCAAAGAGTTACCCATTATATGAAAATGCAGACATTCACTGTGAATGAAAGTCTACAAAGCACTATAAAGCCAGCAAATCATTTCATACTGGCCCCAGAGAGTTGGTGAGAATGTCCTGGTGTTTTAACAGCTTATTTCTGCTCTCTGTAACATGTTCTATAAGATTATGAAATCTGTCTGTGCCTTGCCTTTCAGTACAAAGCGTAAAGACATGTTTTAATTTTCTAAATTCAGGAGCTTTGCTTTTCCATGTTTCTGCTATGTCCTCCATTTACAGGTTGATTCTTTCAGCCAGCTTTGCAAAGTTTTTAAGAATCATGATGACTGTGTGTTTAACCTAAAACAAAGCAAAGCAACTTGGCACTTACACCAGCCATGGAGCTGAAACATGGCTGTGGATACTTTTATGACCATTTTGTTCCACCTTGCTCTGTGCTCAGTATAAGTCTCCAGAATTGCTGTCACAAATCCAGCCTCTCTGCTGTCGCTAAGCAATACCACTTCATTCAATATAGAGCTTTATACTGATCTCATAATTGTAATCTCTCGCTGTTCTCCAGAAGTGACTGCAACAGCGTGACTCATATCTGTGATATGTAGTTTCTTTCCTTTCCTATTGT
This sequence comes from Ibycter americanus, assembly GCA_035590275.1. Taxonomy (NCBI): domain Eukaryota; kingdom Metazoa; phylum Chordata; class Aves; order Falconiformes; family Falconidae; genus Ibycter; species Ibycter americanus. The sequence continues at coordinate 59,117,160 of JAVJGI010000062.1, forward strand.
TTTGAGGGAAAACGGGTGGGTGCAAAGTAAGTTTTTGTTCTCTATTTGTGCATATAAATAATTTTAATTGCATATTCTAAGTCGTGTTGTGTATTTACTGGTCTTAGGATGTGTGACTGAAGCTGTAAAATTGCTTTGAACGTGGCATTTACAATACACTGTACTCCTTTTTCCAAGGAAAAACATTCCTGCTTTGAAACATTTTGAAATTATCTGCAATCTTTTTTTCTAGGTGTCACTCTGTGCAACGAGGAAGATCCTGCTCCAATAATTACTTAGAGTAACTCTGTTAAAACTAGCCCTTGAAAAATGTTATTGCCAAGCAGAACAAAGCAGAAGGCTTTGCCCAATTTTATAGTGGATGCAGAAACCTGCCTCCCTGCTCTGACTCACTGTCAGCAGTTCTGAAATTGCAGGCAGATACTTCTTAAAACACACTTGAACTTTTCTACATGTTACTTCTGTTATTCTGCTCGTTCCCCTGAGAATGATGGTTTTACTAAAATCTTGGGAAGTTTTGCAATAATTTAAGCCCATACAGAATACATTTAAAGTGGAGTATGTTACTGAGCTTTTTAGAAGACTTCATTACACTTTAGAAAAATGTTAATATTGCTTCTGCCCATATACAGTATGCTTTTCAAAGAAGAGTAAAAATATTTTGGAAAATTACAGGGACACGGTGTGAACTTGTTTCAATAAGCAAGTTCAAGTCTCTGCTTTGAGGGGTGAAGTCTCCTGGGGCCTTTTGCATCTCAAAATATTTTATCACAATGAAATAGAGGGGGAAACTTCAAAAGTAGGGGTGTCCAGGTGATTCCAAATATCAGTCACTAGTCACTACCTGTCCTCTTCTGTTACCTGTGCAAAGATGGACATAAACTCAGCTGAGGGTTCACTGAGGTATTCAGAAAACACAGTGCAGGTTGATGCCATGTCTCCTTTTTATAAAAGATGATGGGAATAGTTAACTTGCTATACTGGTAAAATAGAAAAACTGTATTATGAGAAACTTTGGGGTTTTTTGAGTATTCAGTTGGTACAAGGAATAGAGTGCTTCATTCTACATTGCGTGTGAAGTTGGCCACAAATCAGAAATACTCAACTAAAACCAAGTATGTCTTTCCATATACTGCTATAATTTCTCAAGCCCCAAAGGCAAGATCTTGAGGGATATAAGGTGTGAAGGTGAGCAATCACAGGGTCCTGAGACAAAGCTTATGACAGTGCAGTTCTGGGGTAGAGGGTTTTGGGCTTTTGAAGGTGATTTAGGGGTCAGCAACATTGCTCAGAGAGGCTGAATTGAGAAACAAATGATCCTGGGCTTGAGATTTTTGTTTCTTACTTGGTGTTCCTAGCATCTTCTCTCAGAGACAACCAGAACGAAGCCCAGGATCCAGCCGTGAAGAACATGTTGGTCTCTTCTGTCATATGTTTTTGTAAGTTTTCACAAAGTATCAATTTCTTTATGTGTTGCCAAGGCTGTTAGTGTAACTGCATAGCCTATGCAAAAAATTGCCCTATACCTAATTCTTGTTTATGGGTCCTTTTTTAGAGACATAAAAAAGGATAGGGTCAAAAGCATTGGAAAATGGCTGCAGGGCAGCAAAGAACCTCCAGAACAGCTTATCTCGTGTTATCCCTGTCTACCCGTGGAAAGAAGCTTCAGTGGTTTGGTACTTTCTGCCCCTTGAAGGAGCACTGTGGGCACTCCCTCCAACATTCCAACCTGCAACTGACCTCAGCTAGGAACACATCTGGATGGTCCCAACTTCTTATGACAGTTAAAACCAAATGCATATAAAAATTCTTTGCTAATCTTCACCTAGCCACTTAATCTTCAAAAAGCAGAACATTCTCAGTTAAGAATTACAGGTTTATTTCTTGAAAGGATCTTCTTGAAAGGGTTCACTTTTTCTTACAGTTCCCTGGCTAAGTAGAGAAAATTTGCTATGGGATGATGGAATGACAGCCTCTGATCTTTCAGAAGAGAGTTTGTGCAATATCTTGGTGTTTTTTTGTAAGATATAGAAGCAATGTTTGCTGTCCACCTACAACATAGTAGTTGACAGGAGCTTCCATAAAATCATGAAGAGAGTTGAAGGTATAGATCTGTTAATCTATTATTACTGGAAAAGCTGGACTAGTATGCAAATGGGAATTCTGGCACACAATTCACTTTTGTCTCTGGCCACATGGGAAGGATCTGATGATCCTAAGCCTCTTTTTTTCTGGGACATGTGCTCTGTTCCTGGGGTGGCTCTGGTGGGCTCAGTGCAGTTGACACACTGTGAGACCAGAGCAGAAGCAAGGTGCCTGGACCGCCCGCAAGGCATCCATGTCAGATCCTGGCAGCACCCACTGAACAGGTGGACGGGGAAATTTTAAGACTCCAATAATTTGGCCAAATCTGACTTTCAAATGGAGAAGAGATGCATATGTCCAACACCAGTCTTCACTTTTCTTGCAAAAATGCTGTTCTGAAGTACGAACAGTTCAGAACATGTCAGACAAATACCTCAGAACTCGTTTTGATAAAACTACGATCTACTCTTATTCTTTGAAGTACCTGAACCTCTACTGAAATTTAACACCCATGTCCCCAAAAAAAGAAAAGCCTGAAGCTGAGAGCAAGTATGGAAAATTTCAGCATGAAAAGTTGACCTAAGGCAAAGTTATAAGCTGCTGAAAACTGGGATTTCTTAGTGGAATATATTAGGCAGCTTCATATATAAATTTCTAACACTATCCAATGCTAGAGAAAGTCACTTTCATTTACATTTAGTAGCATATTAATGATACAAATTTTATGTTCAAATGTCCTGCTGAAGTGGCAGTACAGAAAGACACTTCAATTACACAACCCGCGCTACGACTAAAGAATGCAATTTTTAATCAAATGTTGATAATAGTTTAACAAGAAAATACTGCAGCACTCAAATTCTTGACAGGTGGTAATCAATGGGCCAAAATCAGCTGTTTCACACAGTGCCCCACTGAACTATTGGTTGCAGAAGTTGTTTTGACCTTAATGCAGAAACATCGATTAACTGAGCTTCTGATCCGAAATGTTAATTGGAGCATCTTTCAGGATTTGCCTTTGAGTAAAAGTTTGTAAAAAGGCTTTTATAAAGTGGGATTTTACTGCATATTTTCCTGAAATTTTGCTTGGGAAGAAGGCTAGGAAGCTTGAAGTTAGATGTTTTGCAATGGAAAAGGAATGACTGCCTGACAGGTTTAAAAAGTCACGCTCGACAGAGTAGTTATACCTGTTTGATAGTAAGACTTAAATGTTCTGTTTTATTGGATGACAGGCTGAAGAACAGAAAGACTATCAAAATAAATTTTTTTTATATATACTCAGGTTTTTTCGTACTTAATAATCCAAGGTCAAACAAGCATTTTAATCAAAAAACCTCTGAACTTTTCTGCTGGGTCAGGGAAAACAGAACAAATTTACTGTTCTTTTCAATGCATTTGTCAGTCTACATACGGAAAGTGCATTACACAGTTGTGTTAGCAAAGGCAAAGCTTTTCCTTGATTATCTAGGGAAATTGCCTTTGGACAAAAGCCATGCTTTTGAATGAGGATTTTAGACTTTGTAAAATAACCAGGGACATAACCAGGGACGTGTATTTCAATATATCAAAGCTTTCTCTCTTTGCATTTACTAAAGCATTTGGGGACAATATAAAGTTATTTGAATTCTGGTTTTTTGGTATGTCTACACATTCAATAAAGTTGTAATGTACATTTCTATCCACTTTTGTCAACATGTCCAATTCTTTGTAGTTCTTTTTTTTTTTTTCTTCATATATTAAGGGAAATCTCAGTCTTGATCAGCCTGACAAATGGATAAAATTACGTTAATTTATTTCAAAAGGAAGCATTGTTCAGGATGAAAGAAGGACATTAAACTCAGTTTACTGACAATTGCATGTTATTCCTCAAGAAAGTTTTCATACTTCGGAGCTTTTGCTGTAGTCTTCCCACATCAATCAATAAATATGGCAGGTTTCTTGAATTGCAGTTTAAGGCTTCAAAAGAAGAGGTTTTATTTCAGTATATTTTAGTATCTTTCACATTGATATTGATATTAATTTTAGTACAATTATTGTACCTATATATCTCAAATCCAATTTTTAGTTTGTCCTTCAGTACCAATCACTAATTCACACTGAGGTTATGTTTAGAAAAATAAATTTTCATCTCCAATTTTTCTCAGCCATATAGGGATGGTTTTGTCATTGACAATATTTCTACCTTAGTGCTTATTCCTATATATTGATTAGAAAGCATCATTTACATATTCAGGGACTATTGATTGTACAGAAAAAGGTCATTCATTTGATTTTAAAATTATCTTTAAATTGAATAGAGAAAAAAGATTATTTTTTGAACTTCAAACATAATTTTAAAAGCACAGTCTTTCAAATCCATCCATCCATCTCCTATGTTGCTTCTAAGGTTTATTATCAAAACCTCTGAGGTTCCATTTTTTTCTCCTTTTATTTTCCCAGTCACTTTGCAGTAGGGGAGAAATATTCCCCTTTGCAAATCCCATTATTCTTCATCTATGCCGCAACTAGAGCCCTAGTCCAGGAAATAGCTGAACACATCCTTTTTCCTATTTGGTTCAAAATATCAGCATGTCCTCCCTTGAATCTAGGTCAAATTTTGTATACCTTTAGATACTGAAATTCATATAACACTCAGAATATATTTTATTACAAAACTGCATCATTAAGTGTTTGATACAATTAAATAATTAAAACAAAATCTCTACATGGGGAATAACTTGATCTATACAGAAAAAAAAATATCTTAGGTAACAGTGTTAAGGATTTATTTTAATGGTCTCAGTACAGTGCTTGAAATCCCAGCAGATTCCACTGAGTTCACCATCCTTTCAGAATAAAAACAATGAATTCTAGGCATAATTATGCACCGAGTCCTTAAGTCTTCCTTTCAGCTAGATGTATAATTCACTTGTTAGTCCTCCTACAGCTTAAGAGAAATGGCCTTTTAAGAGTCAAGATATCCTTTCACATGATAGCATCAGTTATGACAGTAAAAAATTACTACATTAGTCTGTTTATTGGTCTTGTGGTCAATTATAGCTTTGCGTGTTAATATGAAAGGATTATTTTTTAAGAGAAATTATTAAAGAGAGAGTATTTTTTGTGAGAATAATATCACATATGAAAGAAATTACAGTGCATATCACATCTGCTATCCCAGGCAGACATTCAGCCCATTAGATTTTGTTTACAAATGTGTAAATGTTTCACCTAAAGATCAAAAAGAACTGTGTTGCTGGAGAAAAGAGGATTAGCTGCATCAGAAAAACAATACTACTTTGTTGGCAAGTTTGCTAAAATGTCAGACTCTTTCAGGAACTCTCTGACAACTTTCTCCATCATCCTTAACTACTGCAGATGGCCTGTGGTGACTTCCACAGAAATGATCACAACCATACATGAGGACTTGGCATCCTTAAGCTTGAATTCTGTTATAAAAAGTATTATGTTATAGAAAAGTTTTCTGTTCAGAGGCTCAGATAAGCAAGGCACTTAGGACTCCAACAAACCTCAATTTGGCCTGTAGTGTAATGCTTGTAAATCTCAAAAGTTAGGCATAAGCCTAAGCATCCTACTGAATTAACATCAGAAGAATGAGAAGAACAACATTCCCCATTTTGTTGGGTTTTTCGTTGGTTTGTTGTTTTTTTTCCAAACACATTGCTATCTTCTTTCCAGTGTGATATTAATATTGCTGGAATTGCAAGCAAAACTCAAAACAACTGGGTGGAAGAGGAGACACAAGCTGCAGAGGGAGCTCCACAGTTTTTCTGATACTTACATAGTTTGTTGTTAGGGTTTTCCTGAAGGACTTACATATATCAGAAGTTAATCCATCTGAAATTATCTCCCTTTTTTTTCTTCTTCTTTTTTTTTTTTTTTTTTGTATTGGTAAACCTAAGTGGTCAAACTCTGTTCAATACACTTGAACTGAATAAGTGTTTTTATAAATCCTCATATAAGGCTTTATCCAAGGTACAGAAAAAAAGGTACAATTAATATGCCTTTGCAAGGGAAAAAAATAGAAACCAAGAGGCACGCAGAACATTACTTAACATAATGGCAAAGTATTTAATACGAATTCTATCTACTGGTGCAAAATAAAATATTTCTTTTAGCTTCATAAGACCTGTCGGATGGTGAGCAATGCTTTTGTCAAGAAAGGAAATGTTTTTCCGGTGGTTGCACAAACAGAATAAACTAGAAAAAGAACATTATTTTATATAAATGATCAATCTCTTCATGGTCCTTGAGGTTCATTTCAGAACACATTTCTGCAGGGCTACACCAGGGAGTCTGTGATGCATGTAATAGAATCAAAGATCTCCCTGGTACAATTCCAGAGTGGTAGGATCTCTGTTTATCTCCAAGCTTGCTTTTTCTAACATCAGGTCTAGATTTAATGACCTTAGTAACTTATAAAAGACCATCGAGCTGATCTTTGAAAATAGATTTTACCTGTAGCTCTATCTGGTAGCTAATATGGCTAGTATTTTACTTTAGGAAACCAATGGAAATGAAAAATCTACATTATATATAAAGCTTCTTAACATATAAGCAGATTTGACTATTCCTACTATTTTTCCACAACTTTGAAGTGCAGGAGGCAGTTACAAAACACTCTAAAATAAAACACCCTGAATTGCATTAAATTACCTTAAGCTGTAATAAAAAAGCTGTTTCTGGCTATCCCAGTGGAAGCTAAGTAGTGTTATGTAGCTCCCCAAATGAAGGTAGAAAGACATAATACGTTTCTTTAAGCAGACAGTTCAACTCCACTCCACTGCTCATTCTTATCCTTTCCCACACAGGCACTTTCAGTATTCACAGAAACTTTGCAGTCCATGTAGATGCACGCAACCATAAAAGACAAAATCCTCTATAAAGGGACACTCATAATACCTTACTTTATTTTCTTCTAGCTGTTGCCAAATATCCCAACAGAAATTAATACTCTCTAGAAATGTGTAACAATGCTTCTCTTTGTTCTAAAATCAACTCTTTAACCTTAACCTTGGAGTGAGAGCACCACAAATCTAGAAACACAGGTGAATTGTGCAATCTATGATAACAGAAAAAATGAAAGGCACTGTTCTTCTCACCCACATGCATGACAGACTTTTAAGTATATGGAGAAGAAATCACATTAATAGACTCTTGCTGAAAAACAGACAGAAAAATTTATCAGCTACCAATAGAAAGAACACCAGCCTGTATTGCTAATGGAGTACGTACCCCTTCATCTGTAATTTTCACCATCACCAATTCTTACCATTTGGCTGCTTTATCAAAGCAGCAAGGAGTCAGTCATGATTAAAAAAAAAGTCAATGTCACAATGAAAAATATCCTTTTTATTCCCAGTTATTTTTCATTTCATTCAAACATGCCATTTTTCTACACCTGTTTAAAATCAAATTTGTTTTTTCAGAACAAATTACAGCATTGAGTGTGTAATTTGTTTCATGTGCTCACTGCCTTTTGGCCCTGGCAAAAGTAAGGTCTAAACATTTAATATATTTGGATTGTGTTTAAACGACACTATAAGGCATTAGAACCCTGGAAAATAAGGCAAGGCATATAGATAATGAAATTGGTGAACAAGCAGCATGTCCTGAGGAAACTGCATTGATCATTTGGTAGTTGGTATTGTAACACTTTCCAACTGTCTTTTATTCACAGTCTCAAAAGGCTGCTCCTAAATGGCCTTTTCACTCTTTCTAGTTTCTGATCATGCTGGAGAGCTGAGCATGGGGCAGCAGGGACAGGAGAGCCAGCCACAACACCGGCAGTGGGATCCCAGAGCTGAAACTCATCACTTGTGGCACAGGGACGTGGAAATGTGCCTGTGTGTACAGGTGGCAAAGAAAGAAACTTCCCGTTTCCTTGTAACGTCTGCCTGGGGGCTTTTCAAAATGGGTAAACATTGCCTTAAAATCACTATCATCTCCTCTTTCATTGCAGTCTAATGCTATGAAAGTCTGGCATTACTTTAAGTAGGAGTCACCAGCTGCAGCTGTCTGACAGTGAGTTGTCTAAGATGAAGATAATCAGCTTGAGGTAATCATCTGGGTAGGTGGGATGATTCATCCACTGGAGGTGGCAGTCGTTCTGTGGTCCTGCAAAAGGAGCCTGAACAGCTAGCTTAGTCTAGAAACGTAGCAATTAGTCAGCCAAAGGTAGGTGAGATGAATATTAACCTCTACACAGAAAATTTACTCCTGTCTAATATGAAGCTGTCCTTAGTCACAAAGTGCCTTAAGACGATAGATGGCAGCCAGTACCTTTTGCTGATGTAGGTGCAAGAGTATTTCAAAGCAAGAGTGGTTCAAAGCTGCACCAGGGGAGGTTCAGACTGGGCAAAAGGAAGAATTTCTTTGCCGAGAGGGTGGTCAAACACTGGAACAGGCTTCCTGGAGAGGTGGTTGATGCCCCAAGCCGGCCAGTGTTTAAAAGGCGTTTGGACAATGTCCTTAACAACATGCTTTAAATTTTGGTCAGCCCTGAACTGGTCAGATAGTTAGACTAGATGATCATTGTAGGTCCCTTCCAACTGAGATAGTTATTCTATTCTATTCTATTCTACTCTATTCTATTCTATTCTACTCTATTCTATTCTATCCTATCCTGTCCTATCCTATCCTATGCTATCCTACCCTATCCTATCCTATCTGCAGTCATGAACTTTTTGTGGGATTGCCATTTTCCTGCTGAAGGCCAGCAAGAAAAACTCAGGGTCTTGTTAGCTGATCATTTTTACAGTCTTTAAATAGAATTATCAGTGCTCAAAAGGGTTATAAGTTAGTCTCTTAACAGTTACAACCTTTCTAACAAGCTGCTTTTGTTCTCCCACTTAAGGGGGAAAATCTTTGGGCAGACTGAGCCAGGGAGCCCAGACAATGTTTTTAAGTCCATAAATTTAATTTCTTTTGACCTATGATCTTAAAATGGGGACATACAGTAGTGATTTCTTTGCTCAAAATTGTAGATAATATCCCTCCAACAATGAAAAAAAAAAAATGGGCTAGGTTGTTTTTTTATCTATCATCAGTCTTTGACACCAGCTCTGCCTTACTGCATTGCTCTGGAATTTTCCCTCAGATATGTTCCACACCCCACTGGGCAACTACCAGCATAATTAAGTGAACCTTTATCCTGCTCTGTCCTGCTCTATGGTCTGCATCATCTGGCAATATCTGTAGGAAAAAATTGAGCTCTGCCGTTAATTTATGTTGATAAGACTAAATTCTGTTTGCATCATTTGTCTTGGAAGTGCAGGTGAATAAATTAACCAGTGTAGATGTCCTAGGTTAGTGGATAGTTTTGAATTTCAAACAGACTTTTCTCAAATGATCCCTGGGAAAAATATTGGTTTTGAATGCACATTTGAAATCAAATCCCCAAACATTTTCAATCTTTTTCATTGCACTCCTTTTCTGCACCTGCTTTCCAGGTGAGGTTAATAAAGTTTAATTTTATTGGTAGGAAATATTTTGTTTCTTTTCATAGTTTTAAATATAATTAATTCACTCTGACTAGAACTCACACAATATTTAGTACTCTTACACATTTCATTGCTATATTAAATGTCCTTCCTATTAAATATCTGAGCTTGTTCTGCAATTTCAGACAAAAAGAAAAGACTTTTCTTCACATCTGTACAGACACATGAAATAAAGAGACGTACTGAATCAGGTTACTTGACTATAGGTGCACCAGGTAACCATCAGCAACTCTGAAACAGAGAAGAGTGACATTTTTGAGAGCAGATGTTTTGATTCCTAGAGTTTGAAGCTTCCTTCAGAGGTCTCCTTCCTCTCCACAACTTTCAGGCTTGTCATTCTGTGGAAGGGATCCCTGCACAGGTTATTCTCTGGGAAGATGAGCTTTGTATGCTCTGAGTCATAAATTCTGGGGCCAGCAGGTTTGCCCAAAAGCTTTTACTAAAAGAGAGAAAGATATAATGGAAAAGAAGACATTATGCCAAATGCCAGAGTTGTATCGAATATTTTCCTTCTTTTTCACTTTTTCACTTTCTCGATGTTGGTTATCTATCTATCTTGATGTTGGGTATCTAGATTGTAGACTGTGTTGGTAAGGGATTATGTGCCTCTCCCTGATTTTATCGTATACAGCACTGTCTGCCTCTGAACATGACCATATTGATAAACTGCATAATGCTTCTGTGTTCAATAAGACCTATCACACCCCTGAATAAACAACACCTGCTTTGTAACCAGACAGGTATACAGATGCCTGCTGATGGCGAACTAAACCAGCTTTGTGCCCAAAGTTGAGAGCTAGAAAACTTTTTCTTTTCTTTGGCAGCAGCAGACCTTGATGACTAAATACATCTTTCAATAATAACCAAGAAATGAACCACACTTCACTTTTCTTCAAGGAGATGAGTCATCATATCTTATATGACGATCTGTCTTGGATGTTGGCATGACCTCAGTTGAAGTTGAATTGATAGTATTGACCTTTCCTTCATTTTCTGAGTACTACAGACATCAACACTAATTTTGATAAGGTTCAGTGACATGTGAGAGATTTACAGGCCCAAAATGTCTGAAATAAAACCCAGGCTACACAGATTCAAAAGCTGTCACAAGCTGAAGCTGTGCTTTGGGTGAACAATCTCAGACAAGGCTTAATCTACAGTAAAATCTGAACTGGTAACAGTTTCTGTAATTTGCTTGGTCAGGTATATGAAAGGAGGGGAGAAACAAGTTCCCAACCATAATTATTAAGTTGAGAAAAAAAAGAATTTTAAAAAGCACCATCCTGAAGTCCATGGGACAAAGTTCAGACATTGGTTTCTTTTCTTCTCATTCTAATATTAATTTCTTTGAAAATAAAAATACAAGGAAAGAAAATCTGAGTTATTTCTATGTCTAAGACTGACCACCAAAGGTTTATTAAAAGCTGTACAGTGTCTCACTCTTCCTAGCACAGGCCACAAGAATAAAAAAACAAAGTCAGAAAATCAAATAGTGGATTCACGTTCTTCTTTTGTTTAAACACTATTAGAAAACATCTCTGGACCTTTTCATCCCACAAAAGCATATACAAAGATATGGACATGCCTATCCTTACTGTTAAATACCTGGAATTATCTCATCAATGAAGCACCATATTTTGCATTGATACAAATCTGTATAATTCACTTGTAACTTCCTATATATTGAAGAGCTTTGGATGGCATTAGTTGGTGTTACATGACAGAAAATTGGCTGTTAAAATATAAGCTATGCCACAATAACAGCAATAACAATGGCTCTGCTCTTTTCAGTATGAGAACTGTTCAACCACTGCTAGTGGTTGGATTTCTCCTGACTGCTAGGGGAATTGGACCAGATCCAGCAGCAAAATAAAATTAGTACAATAGGGAAGTCACAACAACTAAAAACTCTTGGTTTTGCAACATGATAAGTAAGAATCCACTAAGATTTCAAAATATCTTTCAATAGTACATTAGGCTTGTATTAATCTATTTAAGGATAAAGATTTCTAAAAACATCTTATTGATCTCTCCCACAAGCCGTCATTGGCTGTCTTTTCCTTTGAAAATTCCTGCATATAGAATGTGGATGGAACACTATAAACTCTAATTGATTCTTGCTCAGATGAGCTAAATTGCATGCAGAAATCTAAGTGGGTCTGGGAGGAATAAAAGTACTACTACATGGTCCTTTAGGGCTGCCCTTATCACTCTCCTGCTGTTTTGAAATCAGAAGTCTGGTATGCCTTTTTGAATGTCTTGAAGGAATCAGTGGAAAATGAACATCCTCCCCCCCCCCCGCCCCGATATACCTCCCCACTCAAATACGAGGCTTCAAAAAGAACAACCACCAAATAGTTTGTATATGTATACAACAGATAAAATTAATGTTTGTAACTATTGCATGAGTTCATTGCCAGTGTCTTGTGGTGCTGGGAATCAGACAGCATGGGCATGGTGGTGGAGATTCTCATTGCCCAGCACTAGGGAGTCATGTTGAAGCATCAGGTTCAGATGTCTGCTCTCGCCATACTTCTACAGTCATTGAACATGGCTGAAACCTCTAAAGGGACACTCAGAGCAGGAGATTAAGGTGATACAACTACACTATGGATGGAAAAGCTTATGGAGATGTGTACAGGGCAGCCAAGCCAGCTGGTTTGAGTGCCTGAAGTCCTGGGCACCCCCAAGACCTGATAACTTGCCCCTACATTGTTTGTGCAGGCAGCCTTAGAGCAGCCCGTGTTTCAGCAATACGCAGCACAGAGCTTCCCTAGGACAAATCCTAGCACCTTACGATGATCTGATATCAGTTGCATAAAAGCCCTGGTAACAGCAGAGGAGATGGATGAGGTCTGGATTTTGCCCACATGGCAGTTAAATATAACCTGAGGTGTATTGAAAGGTATGTTGCATTATGATGATTTTCCCCAGATCTGGCAAGGCATTTCCAGGACTGGTTCTGCAGTTGCTGAACATGACCACAAACATGGCTTGGGAGCTGTTTCTGTGCAGCAGAGTATCTTCAGCCTTTCTTCTCTGTTCCTGAAGTCCATTGGACACCTAAGTAAATATAGCTCCTAACTCTTCACCCACTAATTTTGTTGCCTAAAGACACGAGGGGACTGACAACCCACTTAGGATGTGTTTTGGCCTTTCATCAATGAATGATTTTAATTCATTGGTCTGACTTTACAGCTTCTGGCTGGTCATTTAAGTGAAATATTCATTCATACTACTGCAATGTTAATGAAAGCATTCATAGTAAGCACCATGTCTTGATGTATTAGCCCAATAAATCCAATTCAGTGGGTTATTTCTGGTTTTGGGAATCTAAGCCTGAACCGATCTGCTTTGGTATTAGTCAGTCTAATGATTCATCTTCACTGAGATCACAAGAACAGGCTAGATAGAGCCTTTCAAACCAAGCATTTACATTCTGCTCCCAGATACTTTTCTTTTTCTTCAGGTATGAGTGATTATGGAGTATCTCTTTGGGGTGGCTTT
>JAVJGI010000062.1:59130350-59144274 GCA_035590275.1 Ibycter americanus
ATTTACATTCTGCTCCCAGATACTTTTCTTTTTCTTCAGGTATGAGTGATTATGGAGTATCTCTTTGGGGTGGCTTTTTACGCACATCTGTCCTAAATGGCACAAACCCATAAGAGGTCACTTGTTCAGATGTTTTTTTTGTTTAAAAGTAGAAACACTTCTTTATTTATAGGTACATTTAGAAGTAATGATCAGCTATTAGCACCATTACACCAACATACCTCGCACAACTCATTTTGGTAGAGAAACATGCACTTACAGGGATGTATCTGAATTTGAAACAATAAACAAGCCAAATACACACACTGGTGTAAAAGCACTCTGGACCAGACTTTGGGCATGTTAAAATGCATTGGGAGAAACTCTAGTGACAGGTGTACCAAAGCCAGTGCAAATTGCTAATCAGAACTTTTCAGGGGAGACAAAACAATAGGCAAGATATTACACGAAAATCATGAACCAAATATAAATCTAAAAGTAAAATATGTGGAAAAATAGACCAAAAGAGTCAATCTTTTCTTTTACTACATGATGTTAACTACCATTTGCAATTGTTATAAATGTCAGTTGCAGGCTTCCAGCTGTTCTGGAATGGGCTTGTTTTTAAAGCACTGACTGAATAAAATAATTGTTTTGTAATGTTGAGCAGTATGGTGTGCTGGTTTTGCTTCTGCTTTTTAATGTATTTAACTGAATAATCAATTCGTGTTCATGCCTCAGATACCTGCAATGTGATAGGAAATACTCACTTTAGGTATCTAAAGGCTTCATATTCTCTTAAACGATTTGTCTAAGCTGTATGTTTCCATTTTGTGGGGTATATATGCATATGCCTCTGATTCAGTTAAATCACTCATGATTCAAAACTCATGTGGGTTTTAGCTATTGTTCAGCAGTTGGATTTCTAGTAAAAGAAAAATTCATTCTTTATGGTTTTGTACTGTGTTATCTACATTACAATCTCCAACTTTGCAATCCACTTTCTTAATTAGTATAGCTATTTCAAGCTGTAAGCTTGGTTTTATGACCCTCTTTGCTGATGTCATCCATAAATTCCCCTTCTCCGTTTTATTGTTGTATAAGCTGGGTGACCTGAGGCCCTGGTTTTCTTCTTATGTTGGTTTTATTCTGTGAGATAAATCTAATGTCTTCAGGGAAGATACTTATGATTTAAACCCACAACAGAGGAAAGCCAAAGCTTCAGGTTATAGCAGTGTGATCAGAGACAATTGAATTGCAGGGACTTAACAAGCTGCCTCCTGTCAGCTGAGCAGCTACAAGGGTCCATGAGCCTGCTTTTAGCCCAATTAATTATGAGAGAGTATAACTTAGCTTAAATGAATGAATGAGGGTGAAGACAACAGAAGACATCAAAATAAATAACTTTTCTAGGCTATTTAATGCTTGACCATACAGTGTAACTTTGATCCGTAACCAAAAGCTGTGGACTGCGTTCCGGGATCCATTTAGAAGCCTGGAGCTCTCACCCCGACACCAGGCTCCTCCTCCACTGCTATGTTGTAAGACTCCCATTTCACAGCCAGTGGAGGCAAACATTCACTTTTAAGCTGTGATTTACATGACCTGTATTACTCATAGAGGAGATGAATTGTGTCCTAGAGCCCATTAACTCTGTTAAATATAACTCTAGTAACTCTAAGAGGAAAGCCGACTGACTTAAACACAGAGTTATGCATTGCCACCAGTTGAATCCTACCTGAGTGTCACATAGGCAGGCTTTATTTACTTAAACTAGATACTGGAACTGAAGTAAGGTGCAGGTTTGCTTTGATCTAACTTTTTTCTGGGTACTTAGGGTGGGATTTGTCTCACCTATTTTTATACAACTGAAATGTAATCATTTTTGGATTAGCAAAGCCAAGCTAAGCAAGATGTCTGAAATCCCTTTACAGTCAAAGCAAACAGTCCTTTGTAGAGGTCTCTGCCCTATATAACGTAGGGCAGAGAAACCATGCTCCAGAGGTACCTTTTTCTACATTGACTTAAAATGGTAATATGGATAATCGGGTCAGATGGAGACAGTAGGGAAGATGAACCTTTCATCTTTATTTGTCTATTTGTCTTTTCTCTGCCTTTTCTCGCCTCATGCAGATTTTTCTCTCTCCACAGGTAGAATGGAGGACCATAAGTTTTTCTCATCCAATGTAAAACTGAAAAAATACCTGCAGTTAGAAAAGTTTTTTCAGTCAGGAAAATTGTAATTGAAGTGATCAGAATACAGCACATAACATGATGCCCTGCTAAATCCTGTGACGTGTTTGCCCTGGTTAACAAACCTTTCTCCTACATCCAGCTAGAATTTATAGGAAAAGTAATAGCAAACTGATAACAGAAAAAGTAAACTGAATAATAGACGTGCAGAGGAAAAAAGATATTGCAAGCAGCAAAAGTCCAAAATCAATAAAAAAAAAAAAAGTGCACAATCCTGCATGCTTTACATCAGTAGTTTGCAAAGAAATCCAAGATCAACATATGATTTTAAATTAATGACAACTCTTTAAATTTAAGCTTTATAGACTCATTAAATCAGTAAACAAGAACTGTGTATTGTAAACAGGGAATGTGAATTGTAACTTGACTTTTTAGTTTGCTCCATCACAAACAGCTTTAGACACAGCAGTAAAACATATAATAATTTAATCTTTTCTCCATCTTAGTTGTCTGCTTTCAGTAATCCAGAAAAATTGCTCTTTTAGAGAGAGTAGTACAGGGTAAAAACATGAATTTCCGTTCCCTAGTTTTATTTTGTGCTCAGATTCAGGAAGAAATGCAGACCATAGAAGAAAAACTTATCTAAAATATACTGTGCAGCTCTGTTTTCTGTGCAGAAACAATATTCTAGGGTTTTATCCTGTCTAATTTATGACTTGAAAACCTTTGAATAAACTCTGAAGAAAAACGTGGGAACCACACAGTGGCAAAAAATATAATTAAAAATAAAACAAATTTTTTCAGTGTTTGTTTTGTTTTAAGCAAAGAGATAAAGTCATGTTTTATTTGTGTGTATTTGCATTTTATATGTGTTTGTGAAACACATAAGAAAAATGTAGCCTTCATGTCGATAGAGATGGATAGGGCATTACTACAACACTTGGGATATGAATAGTAGTACATGATTATCAGCAAACAACAGTCTAGCAGAAGTAGACTTGAATTAAACGGCATGGAAAGCTCTGAAGGAGACTATGAATATAGAAGGCAATCATTAAAGATGAGAAACTTTAATGGAGATGTTCATAGGAGAGGTTTCCTCATCTATCTTCTAACTTTCTGGTTTTAAATGTTCATCTGTGGTAAATAAAGCTTTCTCTCTCCCTCATAAAATGTCGCTGCAACATTATTCTCTTACTGGTAATAGTTAAGAATGAAAACACAGTGAAAGAGACTATAAACAGTTGTGAAGAACTATGGCTCCCGCTGCATGCCTCTGTGTGCATAATTCCTTTCAGAAACACCATTCAGGACTCTATTCTTCTTATGCAATTACACCTTCATTTGAACTTTATATTTTCAATGACTTATATTTTTAGGATGCTTCTTTCAGATAGCCACTCTGTGCCTTGACTCAGGGATTTCACAGCTGCACATACCAACACGCTCCACCTTCAGGCTGGTAGTTCAGCTCAGATACTCGTTTCCTTCTGTCTTGCTGCATATCACACTGGGCTGTAGGTTTGAATTGCAATTGCCTAGACTAGGTCAAGGAGTTTTTTGGGGACTGCTATGACTGAATGTGTTTCTTAAGCAGCTCTTTAGCCATGTGGGAGTGCCTATTCCAGCAGATGTTATGGTGCTCTTCCACTCCGGGAGCATCCCAGGGAAGAGATTATACTAATGCTCTTTCTCTGCAGAAAGCTAGCAACTTACTGCTGGCCTACATTCACAGAAGTTTACTGTTCCCACCATCCTGTCACCTAGTTAACAGGTGTAGGCAAAACTCCCAAAATAGCTGTTTCCCTCTTCTTTTTACGTAGTGGCTAGACGGAGAGAAAATTCTGCCTAGGGAAGATGTAAGATATGAATAACCTGCACAAAATATCTTACTTGAAACACAGTCTACCTTTGCATTTTCTTTACTAGGTTTTTTTCTTATTTAAAAGTAGTAAAGGAAAATCTTGTGTGCTTTGAATTATTGCTATTGTTTGGTTTCATTTATTGCAGTGTGCAAGTCTTACAAATATTTATTGTTGTGGTTAATTTCCAGGTATTTTGGCAGAAACCAGACATCTTGCCCATAAAAAGGTAAAGTATTCCAAAGTGTCCAACAAAATCTGGGAAGTTATGGCACACTTTTTGAGGCGCTGTGCACCCTAACCTTTCTGCTCAATGATGTGCAATGGTGGATCTGGCAATTTATTCTTCTCAGCTTTCCTGCAAACTCACATAAATAATACATGTGAGGAGAGCAAGGAAGCTCAACTCTCTTAAGAACTACAGAGGAGAAGGTGTGCCTGTCTCAGAAAAGGATTCAAGAGTGCAGTATTTGGAAAGTGATTACAGATTCCTCAAAAGAAAAAATAAATAATAAAAAGGACCCTGATATTACTTTTTACTAAGGCTATGTGACTTAGAAGAACTCCTAAACAGATGAAGATAGACGAAAAGAGAAGCAAGCATTTCAGCTTATTTTACTGCTTTAATCCTGACAGCACCTTTTCCATTTCATATGACAAAGGCCCGAATTGTCTGCAACCTTTGCTTTGCTATCTTCTGTAAAAGTACAAAAGTAGAATATTCTAACGCGTTTCTCTTAGATTAAGTTTTTCTCATAAAGGAGAAAACACGATGGTAAATGGAAACAAATATATTCAAGGAATAAAAAAATTTAAAATTTAAAATCAAATTTTAATTTTCACAAAAAGGAATATTCAAGACTGAAGTAGCAAGTAACAGCACTAAACACATACAAGCATTCCAGGTTAAGATATCTTACTGTAAGATGCACTCCCTCCCTTGTAGGTTTTAGTTATTTATTTAAAACATATGTACCCACCCACCCACTCACAGACACAGAGCTACACATAGCTGCAGTAGACTAAGAACTTCGAGGAAAGTGTAGGTCAAGGCCATGAACCAAATTCACATTTGGAAAATAGTTGACAGTGTTAAGTTTGAAACTGAAATCACGGTTTAAAACCTCCTAAATTCAGTGGAGGTTCACGAAAAAATTTTTTGCCCTGGTCACGGAAGGCATTTGAAAGGCTTGAACTGAGATTTAATATTTTACTGAGAAGAAAAAATCTGCCTCAAAAGGTGAGAATTAGTTAAAATTTATGATTTTCATTTAGGCTAATTGCTAGTTGCAGCTCATCCCAGGTCTTTAAATTTTTTGGCTGAGAATTTCCCTCCATTTTTCTTCAGAGTTTTTAATCACTGGGTTCCTGAATCCTACAGCTTTTCTCACTTTCAGATCTCATGTGCTTTTTATATTCTATATACCAACAAAAAGGCACTACTGGTGAATCTAGCTGCTCAGCAGCTCTCTTTCATGTCTTCTTTCTTAGTTTATGTTGAAGTCTTTGGCCACAAATTGCCCAAAAGGTAGTTTTAAAATTCTTTTTGCGTACATTTAATGAACAAACAGAAAAGAGATGAAAGAATAAGTCATATACTCCTAGATGTGTAAAACAATATTACAAAGGCTTTGAATCATAACCATACGTTCTGGTCAGAGCTATGCCTACATACGTCAGCCAGTGATGCAACACTTCACTTTCACCAGAATCCACAGTAGAATTCCTCAAAATTGCTCTAAGAGAGAGTAATTGGGATATTATTCAGTGCATTGCACAACGTACTACTCAAAGTGGTTTGTCCCATCAAGACCCTCACATTCAACAAGTGCACACTGGTTATGCTTGCTTTTTTCTCATGGTGGGAAGGTTGCAACTGTTTGGGTTGGATATGAAATCCTAGGTTTGTTTTCTTAAGCATGTGTTACCCTTAGGGGTAACATAAGTGGGTGAGTTGGAGCTTACCAACTTACTGTATTTGAATATGTTAGCTCCTGAGTTTAAGGAGTACTCTTCATTGGACTATTCTCACTTTTCTTTAAACTATGCAACTTAAAGAAAGGCTGGGAAATTCCTCAGATCCCAGGATGTTAAATTACACATACAAAAAAACTGTTACACAAAAAATAAATCAAGAGTTCAAACCCAAACAAAGCATTATTTCACAAATATTACTTAAAACAGGTAAACCAAAATAGTAGACTGTAATAAGAACACAATGAAGTAAAATTTCAGCCTACTACCAGGAAGTGATAGGAATGCTGAAAACAATTAGTAACTTCGATCCTCCCCCAAAGTTCCTATCTGACCAAGCAGCACCCAGTTGCAACTTAAACAGCTAAGCCTTCAGCTTGAACTCCTCTTTCCCTTTTAAAAAACAAAGCTCCCTTCTTGCAGCAGCTGTGCCTGCGCTCCAGAAAATCCTTGTGAGCAACTGAGCAAAATCACTGCCTCTTAACAGCAACCGGTTGCTGAGCAGAATTGGCCCTAAACTGAGCTGCTTGAACAGAAAGACCAAGCTGGGAATGAAGCTAATGACATAAATTGGCCATGACATCTGTCTTGGCAGGTGAGAGCCTGAGGCTCTGACCCTGGGTCACATATGCAATGTTAACACAGCTTTAGCAATCTTGAGAAGAGAAAGGCAAAGTTTTTATATTTTGCAATGGATGTTATTAGGTATTTCAAATCTACATCAAACATCTTGTTGTTCATTGTTTTCAGAAGCATGGATTTTAGCTGAGAGACATCTAATCACAAGGATGTCTGAATACTCTGAAAAAGATCTCTATGAGATTATATTTTGTAAAGACATCCTTCTTCCAGAGTTCTAGGTACCCATACTTCACCCCGAAGTACAGCAAAAGGAAGTAAAGAAATGAGAACTCCTTCAAATCTGCACCTTTGTAATGCACTAGATGTTTGAGAACAACCGAAGCAATGCTTTTTTTTTAGCTATGGTCTGATACGCAGTTCTTACAGACAGGATCAAAGAAGCAAAGTAAAATAGAAAAAGAAAGGAGACATTACAAACATTACTATGTCAACAGAGGTATTTTAATACTATTCTATGTAGCCGCTTATAAGATCAAGTATTTTTTGTTAAAGAATAGGATTCAATTTTAGTGCACTCAGATATGTATTCTATAAGGTGTGGTAATGCTGAATATTATTAGCAAAGAACCAAAACTGAATTTCAGTCCTGACTTTATGTAACTTTTACTGACATTTCTCTCCTTTATCGCTTTGGCAGTATCCCATTATATACCGTTGTCATTTTGAACTTCTCCCATAAGCAGTAGTATTAATGTCATCTAGCAGAATTGTTTAAAATGCTTGCAAGTGCATAAGCAGACCCCAAACATGCCTTAGATGGAGATACCCTTTTGTGATGACTATGTAGTTATGTTGTGAGCGAATTCATCAAAAGAGATAATTTAATTTTTTAATTAAAGACTGAAGTGGGAAAATCATTAGGTCTTTTGGATCTTAGATAAATGTCATGTTAAGATGGAGCTTTAGCAATACAAAAATAAAAATGTTTCAGCTGAAGGTTTTATAGCCTTCACCTTATTTTAAAATATAGTTTTGTCTTTCAGGCATTGAATACTGAATGGTACTTAGCAGTTCTGTTCATGGGTCCAGGCAATGAAATAATAAGAAATCAAGTTTCCTTCTTGTAACCTCAATCTTTGTATCAGTACAAAGTTGAAACCATATGATTCCAAAGTAGGCAGTTTTATTATTTGGCTTGAAGCCATGAAAATTTTCTGAGTAGCAAGGAAAGGAAACCAATCAATAGATGTGACCCCCTTATCCTGCAGCTTTGCATGGACCCCTGGACACTTTGTCTTGAAATATTTGCTGAAAAAAAGGTAGTTTAAGGTTCAAACATAAACTGTTGTAACACAAACTGTACTTTGGAACTCATTGCTGTGGGCTATTGACCTCTGGGGCTAGTTTATGCAGACTTAAAAGGAAAATGTAGAAATTAATGGAAAAATGCAAAGGCATGACAAATACTTGAGGACTTCCATAAGCAGCAGTCAGTGGTGGGCTAACAGGGACTTCTGAAGAAACACTAAAAGACATGCGTCCTATCCTTACTGTAAATTCAGAGTATTTAGCGCTGGCTGTTGTTACTATTGCTTGCTTCCATTAAAATTACCCTATCCTTACAAAAACCTAAGAACTTTTTCAAAGGTCTTTCCAAAAAGATGACAGAACGTCAATGACTCAAATGATTACAGAAGACCATGTAATAATTTACAGGTGTTACAGAAGATCCTAGGATGTGGAGGGTCTAATTCAAAAGGATGAAGGGAGAAGTACAGGAGATTGAGATGGAGTTGGATGAGAGACTACAACCTTGCACACTTAACACATGTGTGGCCCTGGGCTTTCTCTCAATGCAAACATGGTACAAGCCAGGAGCTAATGAGCTACACCATGGACATGCACATTGTTTTACAGAGGGTTTCTGAGCCATGTTCTCAGTGCCAACTCAGCCAGTGGTCTGGCCCATGGGGCACTTCTGTCTCCCTCTGGCTTGCAAGAGATTTCCTTGTGTGAGGAGGCATGTTCTTTCAGCTGAGGTTGGAAGCGACCTCTGGAAGTCATCTGCTGCAAAGGGAGCCATTGAGAGTCTGAGATGGCACGATCCACTTTCACTGAAGTGGACACATTCTGTCACCTTTCTCTTTTTCAAATTTAAGCTTTTCTAGATTAGAGATTTCAATTCTCTAAAAGCAAAGACAACTATTACTCCTCTCCCCCTCTACTTATACTCTTCCTAGGTAATTTCTTTTTTTTGTATGTTTTTTTCTCTTAATTTAACTGCAAGCATTTTTTTGAGCTTATAAATCTTTTGTGAAATAAAATCACTAAACCTTGATCCTAAATCTTTCAGCTCAGCTGTAGTGACTTATTTTATTCTGATACATGACTAAATAATTTAATTTTTTGTGTATGTCTGTGAAGCCATTATCCTCCAGGCAACTGTGGTGGTGTTTTTTTTTTTCTTTCTTTAAGTTTTTCATGACTTGGAAGATCATTGGCAGTGAGAGATTCTCCCTCTCTCATCTCTGTGACCCATTCAATTACCCTCAGCTGTAAGCAGACAGGGAAAAAAAAAAAAATCTTAATTTTACTCTGCTGGAAGGCCATGGAAGGGATGTTTCCTTGGGGGCAAGAAGTGCACCAGTCACACTCTATCTCTGGAAAGCAGGTGTCGCTGAGCTGTTGCAAAGATGCAGTCTGGCTCCTACCAAAAGCTCAGAATTCCTGTCAGCATCCACTGCTTTGGACATGGATTTATTATTTTTTTTTTTTTTTAAATATAAGAATACAGACAAGTCCACAAAGTATTCTGCACTTAATAAATATTGCAAAAGTTGACTATGTGGAGGTTGTAGGAAACATTCAGGGATTTCAATGTTTTATTAATATAGATGTTGGCTTGCTTATTGGCATAGTGTTTTCTGTGTTGCAGCTTAAGTATTTCTCTGCAGGGATCTGTCAAACAGAAGGACGGGGATAGCTCAAGACAGTCAACTGTCAGTGAACACTTGTGATTCCTTTATGCATAGAACAGGACACAACTAGTAACTGAAGCTTTGGTCTGATCACTGCTGAGACCAGCGGAGTAATTTGAAGAGAAAGACTAAAAGTCTCTAGAGCTGTTAAGAAACAAGCCTGCCAGATTTCCAAGGAACTTGGAGAAGGCAGAAATCAGCCTCAGTTGAGTCTTGGACACAAAACCCCTTTGGACATTTGGAGGCACTTAGGTGTGTTGAAGCTGTCATCACGTGGCAGCACTGCAATACATCTGTCTCTATTTAAAAAAAAAAAAAACTATTTCCCTGTAAAAGTTTGCTGCACTGGCTGACTTAAGTGGTTGTAATAACTGTTTCCCTGGCTCTCAGCCCCAGAAGCGGAGAAACTCAGGTAGCTGGTAAGCACAAGCCAGTTATGATAGTAAGTTTTACAGGTTATACATAAAAACTGGGGGGCGAGAGGCTGGAGAGCTGCCCTGCAGAAAGAGATCTGGGGGTCTGGGTTGATGGCAAGTGCCCTGGAAACCAAAAGAGCTAACTGTGTCCTAGGGTACATCTAGCACAGCATAGCTAGCCTGTTGAGGAACGTGATTGTCCCACTCTACACCACACTGGTGCAACCCCACCTCAAGTACTGTGTGCAGTTTTGGGCTCCTCAGTATAAGAACATCAAACTATTGGAGTGTGTCCAGAGAAGAGCAACCACGATGGTGAATGATCTCAAGGTCAAGACTTATGAGGAGCACTTGAGATCACTTGGTTTGTTCATCTTGGAGAACAGAAGATGAAGGGGTGACATTGCAATCTACAACGAAGGGGTTGCAGAGGGGGAGGTGCTGTCTCTCTCTAGGACCAGCAATAGGAACATGAGGAAATGGAATGAAGCTGCATCAGGAGAAGTTCAGATTGGACGTTAGGAAAAGGTTCTTCACTTGGAGGGTGGTCAGTCAATGGAACAGGCTCCCCAGGGAAGTGGTCATGGCACCAAGCCTGTCAGAGTTCAGTAAGTGTCTGGACAACGCTTTTAGTTATATGGTTTAGTTTTAGGTAGTCCTGTGAGGAGACAAGAATTGGAGTTGATGATCCTTATGGGTCCTTTCCAACTTGAGATATTCTGTGATTCTAGGTGAGTACCAGCAGGCTCCAGCCAGGCAATGAGGACAGAGATGAGGAAACAGAGAAAGGGAGGTATGCTGGTGCACTACCCTGTGAAAATGCAGTAAAGGTGAAAAAGACAAATTTCAACCTGGGCATTTGGTATGGATCTTGCTAAAAGTGTGTCAGCCTTGAATTGTTAAGTAGTTAATGCTTCTGTGAGATATTAGCTTATTTTGCTGTGGGAATAAAGTTACAGTGAGTCACTGGAGTAAAGTTAGGGACTTAGTACCAAAATTTGGTTTAAGCCTCTGGTTTTAAATCAAATACCTACCTTTCTCTTAACTCAACTCTACCTGTGCTGACTAAAAACCAAATGTGTCCCCTGCAAAGCCAGACACATTATTCCTTGGTATGATGATGTGTACAGAAATGGATTTGACTTAAGAGTGGCAGCGCAATAGCCAGCTAACCTCAGGACAGACCACTGAGCTTTTTTCATTGTTATTTAATGTTTATCTAAACTTAGTATTTAAAAGGACATTTTGAAAAGATAGAGTGCCTTGGCTGAAGTGTCCTAAGAATGTTTTAAATGGCCATATTTACTCAGATAATCAATAGAGCAACCTTTACTTCCCCTCATAGAGCGGCTGGCATTGTAATGCCATGTATATAATTCCTCCAAGAGTACCAGATAAAGTTATTTCAAATAAAAATAAAACATAGCAATTTTAATTATTTATCAATATAATTAAGCTGTATTAATGCCCTTTATTATCCATATTAAAAATTCACAAGGATTTTCATCCCTTTCATCTTTATTAGATGTGTCATAACTTGTTATGTATTTTCATGAACTATTGATGAATATGAAAATCTCAAAAGCAATTTTTTCCTTTTAGTTATAATGACTATATGGGGAGTATATTAATATTTGAACAAGCAGTTATTTTTGCTAGTTAGTATCATTTCTACTACTTTTCCTTACTATGCAGTACAAAGGCAACATACTTAATACATAAAGCCTGCAACTTCTGGTCGATGAAAACAAATCTAGGGATTATATGCCATAATTAACTATGCCTCCTTATCTCATAAAAGTAATAGTATTTTGATAACATAAAGTGTGCAGAAGACATTGAACACATTGATAAACATTATGATGAAATAGGCAACAGCTTCAGTGTTAAAGACAAGTTCACAGAGAAGTTGAGGTTTTGTATGAAAAAACGTAGATGTCTCCCCAAATTCAGTATTTATTCTCCTAACTTAAACTCTCTTGGAGAGTTAACTACTTACTTACAATAGAAATATGATAGCGTAAAAATAAAGTAGGATACACCCATACTTAAGGTAGATGGATGGGAGGAATTTGGAATATGGGCCAACCTGGATGAAGTTTGTAATTTCAATTTCTATTATTTTATGGGGTTTATTTCTAGTTCTTTCTCTTTTCTTATTTTATAACCTGGATATTGACAAATTGTTTTTAGCTCATAGAGATCTTCTGATACATTTGACTTCCAGTGCATCAAGAGCTCTAAACCATTTATGTTACCTTATGGTGACCAGGGTTTTTCATTTAAAATAGGACCTGGATTCCTAAATCACTTAATGGCTTCAGGAAAATCCATCCTTTAATTGCCTACATGAAGAGTGTGAATGCAAACCATTCTTAAGTGTTAGTATTTCTACATAGGAACTCAAAAAAAATATAAAATCAGTCAGTGTTTAGAAAGTGGAAGTAATTATGCCTCATTAACATGAAGGCAAATTGTTTTTTAAGTTACAAGGATGTTAAGCAACTAAAGAGAAAAGAATACAATGAAACTAGAATTGGACCCCTCAGACAACAATATTCTGCACTACTCAACCCAAATTTATTTGCAGATCAGTTGCCTTGTTTAAGGGCAGATCCTGAACTGTGTTATGCATTTGCATAAAGGAAACATAGGAGTAGTCACTGCTCATGTGCAAAAGAGTTAAGGAGTTGCCTAGCCACCTGCAGTACCAAACATTTCTTTTAAGGGGCCATTTTATTTCTTTGTCTCTAGATGTGTTGCAAAATTCAAAAGCAATAGTCTCATTTTTATGTCATTAAAATTTGCCTTCATAATTAATTCATTAAACATGAGAATGAAAAGCAACAATGCACAAGGTTTTGAAGTTAGTTTTATAAAAGCTCATACTGATTGGGATTTAAATAAGTAATTTTAACAATGAATTAAGTCTCTTTGACCTAAATTATTCCATACTGGTGTAGGCAAAGCCAGGCAAAAATAAGATGGGAACAAATTGGAAAATGGCATCAGTGAGAAATTGGTAGTGTGTTCTATAATTGTTTGGCATCGATCTTGTACAATAAAGCAGTTCTATAACTCAATTTAAAGGCCATCATGCTTTGCTTAATTAGTGCTCTTCCAACATAGCTTAAAGCAGTCAGAACTTGCTGCTGAATCTAACTATAGAATTACTCAAATAATAAAAAAGTAAATTTGACCTTCCATCTTTCCATCTTTCAATTTTTTACAATAGCATTCTATTTGTGTTTCTCTTAGAAAAATACTTCAGTTCAAGCTTAATTAATGTAAAAAAAAAAAAAAAGGGAACAAGAAAGAGAAAATGAATACAGTTACTAGGCAAAAGTTATGCTAGAAAGTGGACAGCAGCATCGTTTAGAAACTCAGGCAGTAAAGACAGGAGTAGGACCTGGTCCTGCAGGGCAGCAATAACTGTCTTAGTTTTTCCTCTCTTGCAGGCTTCTGCCTTACTATTCCAACTTCAGCAAAGGAGGTCCTTCAGACAATAGTCTCTTTCATTGCTCAGATGTGTTTTATCTGCAGATCCATTCCGCTGTGCAGTGAACAAGGCAAAGATTTTGAGGAAGAATAGTAAAACATAAAATAATTAAAGATGGTATCGTAAGCCACAGGCAGCAGAGCTAAATGAAGGCTGCACAGAAAACATTATTATTTAGATATTTTGGAAAAATGAGAACTGAAAGATTTCACTGCCTATTTAATCAGTTGTACATTATTAGTAATGGACTGAGAATTATTGGCTAACTCTCCCAGGCCAGAGAAAAACAGTAACTAAATACACTCTTTAGTCTACAGACTATTCCACAGTACAATAAGTATTGTTCAAAATAAAATTCACTCTTGGGAAAAATATGACACAGTATAGTCTGCTCTTTGGCTTCACAAAGAAAAGATGCTGCTGCAAGTATTTTATTCAAAA
>JAVJGI010000062.1:59144284-59182392 GCA_035590275.1 Ibycter americanus
AAAACATAAAATAGAGTGGGTACAGCTCCCAGAAGACAGTATTTAGAAGCAAAAAATACTTAAAGCATCAAAATCAAAAGTACATCAAAAGGCATACGGCAACCTATTTGTCACGGCAGCCCATCAGTAACCTAATTGCATGACAGATTCGTCCGGAGGAAACTTGAAGGATGCTAACAGAAGTGTCTGATGGGAGTCTTTTGGGAGACAGATGCCACTTCTGGAAAAATAGATTTTATGGCTAGAAATTGGACTCGCTGTGATTGTTGTCCAGAGATAAGATGGCTGAAAATATGGTTGGGTGTTGTACAAACAGAACACAATTTCTTCAGTAGTGGCAACAATTTAACAGTATGTTGACTGGGAGGATATGATGGCAATATAAAGCCTCCCAGACTCTTTTTGAGAAAGAATCATAAAAAGACTTCTCTTAGCCATTTAATTTTTAAGAGTACCATTTAGAACATTTTGCCTATTTATGAATATAATGAAGACAGTACATGCAGTCTGTAAAGGGCTTTAGAATCCTCTAACCTAAAGACATATATGCGTTATCACTAAGGAATTATAATTGTTCAATAACATTATCTTACCTTAGACATTTGGTTATCTTCAAAATTGTTTTGTTTTGGTTTATGTTACATATACAGTTATTTGAGATGCTTTTCAATTAAATGCCGGCTGTTACTCCGTGGCCTCATCTTTATCATAAATGTTTTTCCCAACAGATGAATTCTCAGCATTCTCAACTGGATGATGAATCAGTGTTTGGAAAGTTCTTAGTATATCTTTTTTAAGCACAATGAATTCCACAAAAAATTACATGTGAAGATTTCTGTTGTAGTGTACTAACTGCACCTTACGAAACAAACAACAAGGTACTGGATAGGCAGGGTTTGCCCTCCTCTTTTTCATAGCATAGAGATTAAGGAAAACCATATGATGCAGATTGACTGCAACGAGTTAATTTTGAAGATGCACATTCTGGCCCCTTATGCAGCCTTCAAAGGCCTGAAAACCTTTTTATATGTGGCTGTTAACTGAAATGAGAAAGGAAACTAGGATAACATCTACTCACTGACTGGGTCGGCTGCATTCGCTAGGGATGAGTGGGCTGGTCTGCAAGTTATATACATTAATTGATCAACCCCTGATGTGTATGTGGCAAGACGCAGCTGGCAGCCTCTGAGTCCTAGAGGCTGTCTCATTGCATTACTTTTTTTTTTTTTTTTTGCCTTCTGTGTAGGATCTCCCACTCCAACTCTTTAAATTCATGGTTGAAACTCTTTGCATGGACAATAAAAGTATAGCCCTTAATCTGTGATTGGAAAAAGAGGATATATCCCATACCTACATAAGATGAGCATTCTTTCTACTCTTGTAAAAGGAACCTAAGCTTGTCACTGAGAATTTATCTGAAATCCAATTCACCCAACTTTTAAGCACTAGAATAAATTGTTTAAACTGGTTTCCACAGAGCCCACTGCATCCTGCTACAGTGTGCTTTCTGACAGCAAGTTTAATTTGCTTGGAAATCGAAAGTACAATCCACATCCTTTCTGCAATGCAAAACATTGTGCATATTTAATGAGATAACATTTTATATCCTTAGTGTGTAAACATCACCTTTAAAATTGATTGAAATATGATTTAAATGTAAATCTTTCTCCTCACACTGTTTTTATCTTTTAAAATAGCATTAAATACACTTTACAACTATTCAGCCTAGTACATTGCCTAGTAGAGCTGAGATGGTTAAATATATTTTCCCTGTAAAATTTCTTAAGACTGCTACATTTTCTGAGCAGATGCAGCAGTATATATTAAAGTACATTAGAAACGTTCCCCTTTGTTGCCACATAAGATTAAACCCTGATGTGACATTTCATACCAAGACTTGGTTGGGATTGGCTTCCATGTATCCTGCTCCAATTTTGTAGTGCAAAACAATTGAAAAAAACCCTACCAAACAACCCCAAAGCAATGCTGAGTGAACAAGGGGAGGCTTTGGTATCTGTCTGCTTAGCAGAGGGTACAGTTCAGCACAGCTGTTATTCTGAAAGTGGTCTTCGTGGGAGGTAGTGTACCATGTTTGTTTTCTTCCTCTGAAGTTTGTGCCTCATATTTAACCTTTCCAAAAGTCTTCCTTGGAGCTCTGGGAAGACAGACAGTTACATATCAATGAAACAAAATAGCTCCCTGCATGTTACTTGCAGGAATTGGGAGCTTAAGGTAGATTTGAATGTAGTAAGTGACTCTTTGTTTACAGACTGCCTGAACAAGTGAATTTCATCCATTCTGAAACCAACGAATCAGTCCTGTCATGAGTGAACCCCTGGAAATCCAACATTTGGAATGCAGAACCTTCTTTTTTTCCTGTTACAGGTCTACAGATTGGTCTTACTGGAGAAGACACACCATTTCTTCAAAAGTAGTGAACAATCTCCCCAGTGCAAAATAAAACAGATACCTTATAGTAAGTCCTGAAAACCCTTTGCTACTTCAGATATGGATATTTGAAGTTTCGGCATTTTTCTTCTGTTTAGATACTTCATATTAGAGTTGGCCTTGAAAATTTCCTTAGAGATCAATGAACATTGCAAAATAATTGATAGTATATTTTACTGCTATCAAAGCTTTTAATAAAATATAAGTTATAAAAGAAAGTGTCCTAAACTGTAGAGGAATAAATACAATTCTTAACAATAGTTTCAGTACTTTTTCTGATTCTGTCAGCTTCTATGAAAGGTTTCTTTTTGTAAAGTAAACAGTCAGAAGCTATGTGTGGATATAAAATAGTTTCACGTTACTTTTCTGTGTGGAGGAGTGCAAAATATCAGCCACAGACTTCACTAATGATTGCACACTGTGTATAAGCATGAGGAATGAAGAAACAGATGCATTGCTGACTTTGGAACAAGATGAACCATTTAAGAGAAGGAACAGATATCAAAACACACATCAGTGGCATGGACTTGTGATAAAATAATCAGAAACAAATAACCCCCTTCAAAGAATGTTTTTTAAAGATCTTTCCTGTCAGTCATAAGAGACAAACATAAAGAGCATAATCTGGTTTTCCCCTTCTGTTTGCTCCTTTTCATCTTGATCCTTTCAGGCTTTGCAGAAGATGTTTGGTGTGCCTATATGGCTTCCCTGAATATTTTTTCCTGAACATTGTGCCTGCAGGCTTCTTTTGCCCATCTCTACCAGCAGTCAGGCAGAGTTTCTGAGTGTCACTATGTTTCTACTCCCTCAGCAAAGAGTAATTTTGAACACCTGGTTTATTACTATTTCCAGGTTAACATACAATAAAGACCAACAAAATTGTTCTGGTCATACTAAATTTAATAAATTTTATTTGAAGACATAACAGAAGATATTCAATTAACAAATGTAGCAGAAATAGGATTCAAAACTCTCTTGAAATAATGCTGCAAATCTCTAGCTATACGTATGTAGGAGTATTGAAGAGACCTTATCTGGGCAAGTGGAAGAAGGATGTTTTTCTTTAGGAAAAGGTAGTTTTTCTCTGGGCAAAAAAACTACACAGCAATGTAGAGGGTTAATCAACATTGATAATATACGGTTGTGGGCTTGCTTCTGGGGTGATGGGTTAGCTGATATGGATAATGTACAGCTGCGGCTTGTTTGGGTTAAGCAGCTGAATAGCACTGAGGAGCCCAAAAGAGGAGGAGCACCAGTGGAAGGGAGCACTGGGTGAAGAGAGAGAGGAGACTGGATGTCCACCTGCACAGATACATCCATGCAGCGAGGAGCCCATGGTGCATCGCCTGGGACAGTGAGCTTCACCTCTCACCAGGAGTGTTAGCAGTGCTCAGCACCTCGGAGGCAGGACCTGCTGCTCCTGCTTTCTGCTCTGCTGGCTGATGTAGACCTGACATCACTGAGAAATATATCATGCTGAGGAGCATGTCTCTAGGCCTCCCCATAACAAATGACCATCGAGCATAACATTTTCACTATTTACAGTGTAAAAGGCAAAATGTGACCTGTGCAGGAGAAAAGCATGTGACACCAAAACTAAAGCAAGCATGAGACTCTTTGCATGGAAATCAGCTGGAGATTTGCTACTGGATGCAGTGTTATTAGATGGACTTCTAGATCTTCCAAGGGTACATCAGAGATGCAGCTGCAGTGCACGCACAGATCTGAGCAGGTCTCAGCTAGCTTGGTTAACCATTTTGCTGCAGCACCATACACCATAGCACTCAGTGTGGGTCACTCAGCCAAACACAGACTGTGGAAGAGGCGCACACCCTTCCAGTACAGCTACATTGCTAGGGACACATTCACCTTTTTCTGGAAGTACAAACATTTGTTAAATTACCAGAGTCATAATAAGGTTGATGAAGACCTAGGTGCTCTTTCCAATTTTGAGTTCAAATCCACAACTTGCAAATTACAAACCAATTTTTTTTGGTAGGATATTTGGACAAAATAATTAATGTTCTCCCCTTACCCCTCCACGTTTTCTGAAAACACACGCCTCTTCCAAGCTTAATTGGGTAGGATTCTGAACTAATACAAAGGAAAACTTCTAGAGAAACTTAAGCAAATGTTAGCACTTGATCATAAGAGCCTCCCTACTGACTACTTGGTCAAAGCTCTAGTACTGTGAATACTCATAAGCAATAATCAAAACCCACACAGCTATTTAAGCTGTTGGGTGTAGAATTCATAGGGTTCTTTAAGAAATGTATCTAGGAATTCTTCAATACCCCTTCTACATAAACTCCTTCCTGTTTGATAAAAACGAATTAACTTATCTCAATAAGGAATTTTTAAATTTCCAAGTGTTACAGATAATTTGGGCAGGAAAAAAAGAAACTTGATATGCTAGATCTGCTCTGGCTTTCTGAAAGATAACCAAAGGTCTTATTATTCACTCTATTAAAAAATCCCTTAAAAATATCTTGCTGCATTATTTGAAAATGTATATGAATATGATAATTCATGCAGAATACCATCCTTCTCTTCCTAACTGAAAGTAAGGATCACAGTAGTACATTATTTGATGTCCAGATGCTTCCTAAATGAAGAAACATTTTTTTCCTGTTGAAAAAGCTGGAATTTATGCAGATAGCTATCAATACCACTAATAGAATTACCTGCATAAATCCTTTTATTTGAGCAGGACTCCAAAATTTATATAGATTTAAAGTAATTTTTGGCTCAGTATCTTATTTGCTACATAAAGAATTTTTTTAAAAAAGGTCTTTACTTAGCTAGCAGAATTTAGTACATGTTGTTTGCTCCATAAATCTGTGTCCTGGTGTCAGCTGGGATAGAGTTAATCTTCTTCTCAGTAGCTGGTTTTTTTTAGGATTTAGTATGAGACTAATGTTGATAACACACTGATGTTTTAGTTGTTAAGTAGTGCTTACCCTGAGTCAAGGGCTTTTCAGTTTCCCATGCTCTGCCAGCGAGGTGCACAAGAAGCCAGGAGGGAGCAGAGCCAGGACAGCTGACCTGGACTAGCCAAAGGGGTATTTCACACCACGGAACAACATGCTCAGTATATAAAGTGGGGGGAGTTGGCAGGGGTCTGCTGATTGCTGCTCGGGGACTGGCTGGGCGTCGGTCAGTGGAGGGTGAGCAACTGTATTGTGCATCACTTGGTTTTTTTCCCTTTGATTTTTTTTTTTTTGTTTATCTCTCCCTCTCTCTCTTTTCCATTACAATTGTTGTTGTTATTATTATTACGTTTTATTTTATTGCAATTATTAAGTTGCTCTTATCGCAGCCCAAAAGTGTTATCTTTTTCCCAATTCTCCTCCCCATCCTGCTGGGGGAGGGGATGGGAAGGAGCGAGCGGCTGCGTGGTACTTAGTTGCCAGCTGGCATTAAAACATGACAATTTGATATATCTATTTAAATAACTTCGCTAGCCTCCTTTCCTATTAATATTATTCCACAGCAGGCTCAGGAACCATGTTTGAGAAAAAAGTGGTGTTTAAAAAGCTTTCTGTTGAGTGACTACTAACACAATAGATCCCACCCCAGTGAGAAAGCTGGTGTTTCATCTTGGGTGCTGCTCAGCTCCCCACTGCAAGGCCAAAGCTCTTGGAGGTCTGATTTTTTATCATAGCTGGAAACCATAAATAGGATCTCGCCACAGCAGCTTAAAAAAGTGCTACATAGATCAGGTCCTTTTGGTGTCACAGAAAGAAAAGAAAGATACACTGCTTTCTTCTGGCTGAGACCATTGATTCATATCCTGGGGAAGCAAAAGGAGGTAAGCAGAGGGGAGGAGGGAGTCCTGTGTCCTGTGATCTTTTTTTTACACTTGCTCCTGCACCTTCTTTTAATCCAAGCAACAAAAAAAAAATATTTAAGGCTGCTGTCAGTGCAGTAAAAGCACTAGGCACCTCTCATCAATAAAATGAAATTTCTTCCATTTCACAGTTAAATGACAATTATTTCAAATTACTGATGGTGTCACTGTGTTTTTCCCAGTAGACAGACAAATGCAGGTGATGGGGGAATGATTAAATTATCTGTCTTGTGTGCAGTAAGTGCAAAGTCCATATACATTTTCCTTCCGGGAAATCTGTAAGTCCCAGTAATGCTGCAGTTTTTAATTAAATCAAAAACTTAAACTGCCGAAATATGCAAACTGTCAGTATCAGTCACAAATGAAACATTTCTGCCTTGTTATATGAAATGCAGACTAGATCTAACAGCAGTGAGTCAATCCTTTCTTTTTATTTTTATATTCTCTGTTTTTCCTGCTTTGTTCTGTCTGATAGTCAGGGCTCTTCACACAAGACCTAAGCAATAAAACAGGTTTTTCATGGAACTTGAATCAACCCCAAAGAGATGTGTGTAGGAATTTTCATGTGGACAGCCTGCAAATAGTGTTTTACCATTACTGTTTTCCCAAATAAATCATTTTATGATAGTGCCTAAAGCCTAGGCTCTGACTTTGAAGTATATCATGCAATGTCATGTCCATTGGACAGGGTTTTAATAGTTGGACAGCACATGTCTGAATAAAAATCCAAGAAAATCTACTGAGTTTCCATAGTGTTCTAATGTGATTGTGCTTCTTGCTTTGGAAGATTTGGGGAGGTATGATTTAATATAGTAATCTCTTCCCTGTGCTATTCTAAAAATGCAGTTGTTCTTACATCTCATGTGCCAAACAAATTTGATTTTTTATTGAGACACATCCCACCCCTCCAAAAAAAAAAAAAATTGACACAAGACACCACTCCTATCACTCAATATTCAACTTTACAGAAAATGGATTTTTAGCCTTAGTGAATAATACCTCTGCCTGATATGCTCAAATCCTGTCACTGGCATTGCTGCTCACAAAGGAAGCAGGGCATCCACTCCCACTCTGTTGCACAACACCCAGCCCTACAAAGAGCTGCAAAATGCAGAGCAGGGAGCAAACATATTATCAGAAAGTAAGGAACACATAACTAAATAACATCTCTTTTGTGTCTCTGACTGTATCTGGCACAACCACAATGCAATATTTATTTGTTAGTGCGGTAGTTTGTTTCCATTTTGTATTTTATTATTCTGGAGTCATGACTCTGCCTGCTTTTAACTATCTACACATGACTGCAGAAAGCAAGGAAAAAAAAAATTCCTATACCACCTAATACAGCTGAGGCTCTGGTCCTATTAGAAAGGCAAAAAATTGCTTCCCCGTGACTATTAACTTCCTACTTTTCCCTGGAAAGTAGGAAAACCACTCTGCAGAGCTCCCATTTTGCTTTTGTCTGTACACCCATTACCAGAAGGGACATGAAGAGGCTGGGGTAAGGAAGACTTTTATTTCTGCCTGCTCTTCCTCATGTCTCTTTGCACCGTGCTGCCCTGCAAAAGGAGTCACGCTGCTTTGTGAAGGGCCCAAAGCCAGGTCTTTCTTTTTCAGAAGCTGTGGGAATACAGGAGGAGCATCCAGACTGCCAGGGCACGGCTGCACCCTGCAATGGGACCGTCTGCAGGGGCTCCCCAGGGAAAGCCAGGTGAGGGGCAGCTGGATGAGGGACCTGGATGTCAGCAGAGGGCTGGTCTAGGAGATGCCCTGCCAAGTGGAGAAGAGAGGGTGCTTTGCCTGTTGTGACTTTGGGGCTGACATCAAGGTGGGTCTTCAGTGACCTGAGCCCAGTGTCATTTTGGGCAAGTTGACATGGAGCCAGCGTGGGCATTGCTGACAATAAACAAGGAAGCTGTGTGTAGGAGAGGCAGGATTTTCAAAAGACCACCTTAACCCAAACATGAAAATCTGCTGTAGCCACACCTTGTGTGGCTGAACTAATTTGGGCCTCGTATCAGATGATCACATCTATTTTGAGTGCAGATGACTTGATTAGCACAGGTAAACGTGCGCACGCTTTACACCACTAGATCCCTCCAGGCTGCTCCACGGAGAGCACAGCAACACTTTGCTGTGCATCAGAAAGGGCAGGGCACCCAGTCCAGCCCTCTATTAGACTTTTTCCCTTTGAAAGTCTCGATAAAGAAATATTTTCCTTCACTTGCCTAAGGGCCAATTAAAATAGTTACAGAATGACAGTACCTTACTTAGTACAGATAAAGATGGAGTATGCTAGTCGACATATCATATTAAACCATTATCTTTCCTTCTATGGTAGAGTGCAAGATAAAATGCGTATTTCTGGCACAGGGCACCTCAAAATGTCAAATGCTATATTATAGTGGTGTAAAATGTGCTAGGAACTGTACAGAGAAGAAAGAAGAGAGTATTTGTCCCAAGGAACTTAAAAGGAAGTGCAATCACAGTAATGGAATACAGCTGTGTGTGTTTTTTTTTTTGTTGTTTTGTTTGTGGGTTTTTTTCGCTTAATGAGTGCAATGTAAAAGCCCTGACACACAATTTATGCCTAAGAGATTTTTTTTAAAGAATCAGCTATCAAAACTTGTGGGATCATAAAAACCTGAAACCTGTACTTCTGTAACTATTCAGATAATGTTTTATCCAGTTTGAAATTCACATTCTAAAGATACAGGCACCTGCACACATAGTCATGCATGCAGAAAAGCTACAATATTTAATGGGTTGATTTTTCTTTTATTTATTCCTATCGTATATACTTTGATGATTTTGTTTCTATTACATGCATTTAAAATTTTTACACTTTTGGGATATTTCTGAAAAATAATGCATCTGAGTCAGTACAGATAGAAAGAAAAAAGGCAGAAAAAACAGCAGCAGCAGCAGCTGTATTGCTTTGTGAGTCAGACTGAGGTATTGGACTGGCATTTGCTTGCTGCTCCTCCCTCATCGTAAGGAGGTGCAATGGTGGGAGCCAAACGGACG
Organism: Ibycter americanus; assembly: GCA_035590275.1. NCBI lineage: Eukaryota > Metazoa > Chordata > Aves > Falconiformes > Falconidae > Ibycter > Ibycter americanus. The sequence continues at coordinate 59,153,610 of JAVJGI010000062.1, forward strand.
GTGCAATGCTGTTCATTAGTGAAACTCCAACGGCCACATTTAGCAGTTGTAGAAGGTCAGGAGGGATGCACGACATCCCCGAGAGCGCAGCAAGAAGCACTTTAGCACAACCTGTCTCAGAGCTGCTACATTGAACAGGGCTCAGAGTAAGGGTGTACCTGATATCCACAAACTGGAGCAATGCAGAGAAAATAATGTTTCCTGGCATTTCTCAAAGGTCATGTGGTGCTTTTTTTGGCTGAAAAAAACATTAAAGAAAGGAGTAATGATCAAAGAGAGAAAAGAGGGTGGGAAAAGCCTCTTTGCACAGTTTGTCCTTATCCCTTACAGAAAAGTCTGGTATTGACTGTCTGTCGGGCTACTTTGTAAATACAAGAAGTAGGACTGATCTGGCTGTTCGTCCTAATTACAGTAAAATACAGATAACATTACAGACGACATGGGGTGTAGTGCTTCTTTATAGACTGAATTCTGCTGCTACAAATAAATATTGCAAAGCTGTAACCCATGTATACAAAAGCAAGATCTGCTTTTCAGGGAAACTTAAAGAAATTTTCACAGGATTCCCAAGCATACCATCTTGTAAGACAAAAGGTGACTTGGTTTAATTATTTTGGAGGTGTATTTAATTTACAAAACTAGCTTTATCCAATACAATTTTGGATATGTCTTTATTTTTGTTCTCAACATACAGACTCTCACTTTGACCGTCTCTGCAGTACTCAGTCATTAGAAAAAAGTATTCCTGTTGTTTTTTCTCAGAGTATATTCACCTTTACCAGAGTACAAGGAGGTAAGAACTAAGCAAGCAAACGTGATGCTACCTGGATTTGGGGCCCAGACATGGTTAATAGGAGCACTGGCCCAAGATGCGAAAGATCTGCACAGATTTCCAAGATTTGGTAAAAGCATATTAGTAACTGGGAGAAAAATCCCACCCCAGTTCTTTCTTACACTTGTCACTTCCTAATCAGGAAATAGTACTTTCTTCTTTCACAGCAACACAAGAAAGATAAAGTCTGTAAGGGTAGAGTGTTCCAGAGAGGAGGCTGCCGATAGATAGCAGGAATCACTTCCCGACCTCTCCTCCCCTGCAGGGAGTAGTGGGAAATGGATGAATAAGCACAGGAACAGAGAAGACATTCATTTTGTGCTGATGTAGTGTATCTGCAAATCTTATTTCTAAAGGAAGCAAAATTGTCCAAGAGGCAGATGCTATCTTCTTGGAAGGTTTGGGTTTTATTATTTTTGTTAAAGATAAGGATATTGGTCAGGGTGAGATGGGAAAGTGGGGATTTCACACATCTAGTCATTAGCATCTGCCATTTATATTGTTACATTGTAAAATACTGTTTTTCATAAAAAAGGCTCCAGGTTCACCTTTTTATCACTTCTTAATCTTGGCACAAACACGGTGTTTAGTCCCATATGTTGAACACCTCAAGGTACTATTTAAGAACAGGACACCATATACTTCTCTGCAGCAGAGGACAGCATTTCTCAAAGTGTCCTTATGTTTTCCTATTATGCTGCTTCACTCCTTGCTTACATTTTTTACAACACAGGAAAGAAGATGACTTTTCTCTTTAGTCCCTTATGTATGTTTTCTACCAGTAGCTACAGATTTATTTTATGGAATCTATCAGAGAAAAGAGGAAGGAATAAATATTTTGTGAAAGCTGCTTTTAACATTTGATGCAAGGCCAGGGACTGGGTCAGTACAGAGAATGAATTACTTCCTTGTTCTCCAGAATTTGTAACTTCATAAAACCTGGAGGAGGAAATTTGTGGACTGGAGAGTAGACGCTACCTGCATTATTCTGCAGATTAGAAACATAGAATATTTTCTGAGTGCTAGACTCAATTTAATTCAAAAAGAATGATATAATAAGCAACTCCTCCAAAAAATTACAGTGGCATTGATTCTGCATAAAGAGCCAAACATTCAATTATTTTCAAGCAAAATATTGAGTAACAAGGCCTTATCTTTTAAATGCAAAAACTAGAACTAATGTAGTGTTAAATTTCTGAAGTTAAAGACTCAAAAATCATCTATCAAAAGCAAAGACCTGGCAGTATTAAGTCAGCCATATTGCATATTTTGCAGCATGCATTAGTACCACAGACTAATACGTTAAGATTTAAGTTAACAAGGGGAGAAAAATAGAAAACCCTACATTTATGCAATGAAAACCACCTAAAGAAAGAGAAAAGCTTCTGTGGTGTATACACACTGTGACGCTTCTGTGAGCATGGTGTTATGAGCACTCTTTGGCTGTAATTTAACCACTGCAGTAGGCTTGCTCTCACCCTGTATGAACGCTGTCCTCCGGGCCTCTGATAACGTAGCTCCCCTGGCTCACCCTTGGACGGTCACTGAGACCACAGGAAAGGTGTGGTTTTGCTAGTGCCTCAAGCTCACATCTCGGTTACTTCAAAGGGTGCCTGCAAATGTCGGTTGAAGGCAATAATGAATCTAGCGCTTCACAGACTCCCTCTGGGCACTGGCCGTGACACTTCCCTAACTGGAAGGAAAAAAAAAGGTGTGTAACTGAACCTGCCTGTCAGGTTACTGGGTTCTGAGAGAAAAGAAATGCAGGTTTATTTGGAAATGAGAAGGAAATTTCTCCCATGTCACCAAAAAGTGATTAGTGTAACAGTAGCAATAAGTCGTAAATTGGGAGAGCATACACAAAAGGTGTACTGGGGAACATTTGCTGCTGGATGCAGAATAGTTTCTCTTTTCTCCCCAGTTTTCCTACCAGGAGTGCAGGAACTGGTGGGATAGCTATTCACACATCTGGCTAGACATGAGCAAGTTGAAAAGGGGAACTAGAAGTCTAGTGTGTCTTTCAAAGCTAAAGGTTTGTCTTATTCACTCAGGAAGGTCAAAAGCGCGATGGCTCTGACAAAGCTTTTCTACACCCAGATGCAGAAGGCGTGGGAGAACAGAGGGAAGGCAACATTTCCAGATCAGATTTTGAGACGTCATGCTTTTTAATTGGTGGGACTTGCAATTTCAGGGGCCAACTGCACCCCCTGTGAGAGAATGGAAATAAAAGGGTCTCCTCTCAGCACATTACAGCACTTGTGGTCCATCTGCTCCACTTACTGAAAGCACTGGCCAATGCCGGACACACTGCCAGCACTGTACTCTTGTGCTTGACACAGGATGAAGGGCTTGAGCCATGTGGGCTGACACAGGACAGGCACTGTTCTTCCCTGTACCTCGGTTTTGTCATCAACGCCTTTCTGTACCACAGTTGCATAATTTTACTCTTAAGGCTGCATTATTATAAGATTTGGAACTGGTTAGCCTAATATTTTGAAATCTCTTTCTCTCAAACCTTGTGGTCATTTATTTATTAATTCTCTGCCCTGGTATTTCCCTGTAACTATGCTGAGGCAGTTGATATGCCCTGCTTCAGGTTCAGTATTCTACTCGTTTTGTCATTCAGTGGGAATCTGAGACAGACCTTAGCAGCAATGATTTGTATTGATTTGGCTTCCGAACTTTTACATTGTAGATATTGAATTTTTAGACAGTTTTGCATTAAAAATAACCTCATGAAAATAAGTGTATGGATTATTTTGTCCTTAAAGCCTTTTTCCTGACATTTCTCTCTTTTGTACCGGTGTCAGCCCCCATACTTTCTCCACTTTCCACAAACCCATCCTCATGCCTCTGCCTCTATCCACTTATAATTCTATCAGCTCTTTGTATGTGATTATCTGTGAGTTGGCATTTACTGAGTACCAAGTAAGGCAAACACATATACACAGGCAGCCAGATGCTTTTGATTATTGCTATTTACAAGGGAGACCAGAGCTGTGCATGTCAGTTTGGAAACCTCTTTCTGTATACTAAGTTCTGTGTATTTCTCCATCATAACCTCTTTCTACTTTGTTTAAGGATGAGCAGCTGTATTTTCAGACCTTGTCATTCCTCGATCAACACAATGTGCAAGGTGTGCTTGGAAAGGGCACATTCCCCTATAGGGAATCTGTGGCTACCTCAGTGTACCTTGGACCCAAAGGCTTGAATCGCTATCACTGCCTGGTGCTTTGTGACAATTTCATTTTGCACCAGCTATTTTCTGTGGGATTTATAGTTCTTTTTTCCTTCTTTAACACAAAAATTCTTCACAGCAGATTGTGAGATCTTACAGAGGAAACAAAGCAAAGCAAAACAACAAACTACAGAGCAATACCAATACAAAAGTCTGCTTTCAACATGAAGCTAAGCTGTCACTTCTTTATTTCAAAATGCACATGATGTACGAATGCAAATGTCAGAATCTCCTGTAGCATAAGCCACAATAGGAAGCAGTATGTTTGCTATACCTGAACACGAAGATCAGCTGGAGAAAGGCAAAAACAGATATATATATATATATATATTTTTTTTTTTTATAAGAAGGACTGCCAAGCCAGTTATTTTGAAACAGAAGAGAGAGAAGTGACTTGCTTGTCACATACAGGCACGTAGTTTTTCTGCTGGGTTATAGAAATGTAAAATAGATTCTTAATTTAAAAGAGAGGGCTTAGACAAAGAACACTCCAAAAGAAACCACTTTATCATGATCTCTGATCAATATATGAAATTTATAACATTAGAAAAGGTCTCTCTGTGTTTGCAAATGAACAATATGCCATGACATGTATGTAATTTTTTCTGCCCTTCATGTGAAATAATGGTTATTTGCAAGCAGGATAGTTCCTGATTTATTTTTCTAATAATCTAGTCACTGAGTAGCTATAATACTTATTGATTGTGATTCTTCCCGTTTAATACCATATTGTCAAAACAATCCTTTGGCTGTTCCATAAAACAAAACAAAAATTGATAAAGTAGTATTGGCTGTACAGGAACAGCACCAAACACTTCTTAATATGCAGTCATCATGTAGTGTTACCAACAAACATTGGGGTGTTACTCACCTAGTTTTAATCATCCAAAGGACAGGTTTCAGTCTGTCATCTAAGCTCCCTTCTTAGCCAGCTGGCATACAGAGGGTAATGGATAGGCTTCCAAGGAAGAAGAAGTTTATAACCTTCTGAAGAGGCCACTCTCTCTTTAATGACTAGAGAAGTCTTAGTGTTTTGATGGCTGCTAGCAGGTCATAGAACCCCAGATAACCCAAAAGGACCCTGATAGAACTATTAACCTGTGTATGACTAGGTATTTTGGGGAGAAGGTTGGAAAGACGTATTAGGGAGCCAGAAGAAATTGTTTGCTGACAAGTTCCTGCAGCAGGATGATCATCTCTTTCTCATATTGCTCTCCTCTTCCACTGATGTGCTCTAAACATTCTCAGGAAGAAAGATGTATTGGCTTAAGAAAGACAGAATAATTGTGAGAAAAGGTCCAACCCAATTTTCTCCCTATATATCTGGGTTGATTTTCAACCTCAAACATACAAAAATCTTGAATCTGTCTCTCAGAATCCCGAGATTAAATTAAAAAACATTAGGACTTTTTTAAAACCAGAATTGTTTCCCTCTGTTAGTTTCTGAACCTTTTTGGAAACAGGTGTGTCACATCTTCAAGTGTTTCTTAAAAAATGTGAGAATTTTAATTAAAATATTTTTGATTAATGTTTTTGAGATCCTTCATTAGGATATCCATATGACAGAAGGGTATCTTCATGTTGAATTATGACTCCAAAAATGGGAATTCAAGCAAAACACCAAATATTACAGAGATAATTGCTAAAACTGCCACTTTCTGCAGTTTCTGGGAATTTTAACCACCCTACACTGACAGCTGAAAGAAGCTGAAGCTGTTGTTATGAAGCAGCACAGTTTACTTGGTTCAGTGGGTTCTGGGTGCCGAATTCCCTTACACTCACCCACAGAATCTTTCCATTCACTGCCCTGAGTTTTCAGTCAGGACTATAACACAAAACACAGTCCACCTAGACTGATGTCCTAAACTTCTCTCATCTTCTTATACAGGCTACACAGAAAACAAGCCTAAAAGGAATATACCTTCCTCAACACTGAATTAACAACAGAAAAATATTTTAATCAATAACAATTAATATTTCATTCCAAGACAGACAACAGTGTCTGTTTGTGATTCAGGAAAATTTTGTGTGCTGTTAAGAAACTATTCCAGGTAAGCAGGTTAGCAATAGCATCTAAAATTTTCATTTTCTTAAGACCCAGAATAATTGCACACTTCAATTCTCTGAGGTTTTGTGAGCAATAGCAAATAAAGAAACCTCAAATGTTTTCTGTCACCTAGACAGGTGTTACTGCAAGGTAACAAAAGGAATACCAAAAAACCCCATCCAGAGAATAAACGCAAGCCTTGCTCACTAAATAGTCATTTGACATTCCTTTTCACAGAGTTTACCCCTTGAGCAAGGGTCTCTGTGATAAAGATAAGCTCACATTGTAAATGCTTACTTTATAGCCAGCTACAGTGAACTGTGCTAAAGGCAATATTTGTAGTTAACATTACTGTGCAAATTTCTTGCCATTTTTAGGATAGCTAGAAAGAATACGCTGCTGATGTTTCTATCAGAGTAATACTTCTGTCCAACCTTCTGTCTGCATTTTTCAAAGCTACTAGAACTAGCTTTTTTTTTTTTCTTAATAATACCATAGTGAGAATAAAAAGGCAAAAACTCAAATAAGATCTTGAATGCAAAGCTAAGAAGTATTTGTTCCTCTTCTCTAGAAAAATACTAACTGTTAGAGATACCTGTGTTTTAATAGATTGTATGTTTGATAATTAAATAAGTGAATAATGCATACTGTCAACAGGTTATGTAACTTAAAGTAATCCTGATATATATATAGATATGTGTGTGTGTGTGTGTGTGTATTCCACTTTCTTACATTTTAAATCCCTGTTAGTACTGGGTTTCACTGGGATGGGGTTAATTTCCTTCATATTTTGCCTATTTTGCTTTGCTTCCATGCTCAGCTTTTGCTTTAACTATTAAATTGTCTGTAACTCAACCCATGAGTTTTCTCACTTTTACCCTTCTTATCCCCTCCCTCATCCCACCTTGTGGGGTCAGGGGGGTGTGAGTGAGTGGCTGGCTGGGGCTGAGCTGCCCGTCGGGGTTAACCCACAACATACTTGTTTTAGGGTCAGCTAAAGTGTGGTAGAATGCTTTAAATTCATCCCAGCTTTGGCTATGACTTTAAACATAAAGTTATATGTAGGAAGTGAAGCTCAATACCAGATTCAGCTTATCCTCCACTTTCTGGAATGACTTTTAGAGTACAAGAAGATGCATGAAGAGAGTGACATTAATTTACATTGTCATTTACACAAACCAAGGGTATTCTTACAACTGGTCTCACTGAAATTGTCCAATAAAAAAGTGTAAGTCATAGGCATGTTCAGACTTTATGTCACCTGCAGGTAGGCAAAATTAAGCAAACCTCACTTTTGTGTCTGGGGGTAGTTCAGCTTGGAAAGACCACATTTTCTTTCTGCAGAGCCTTGATGGCTTTTCTGTGGCATGTTACAGATATTGACATGTGAAAAGGATCTTGTTTAAGTAACAGTACATCAAGGTTCAGTAAAGTACTGGATCATTACCCTCCTTTTAGCTTTGTAAACTGAATTTTCAGTTTCTGTTTAGCTGTTCTTGAGACATTTTGCTTCTAGAAATGCTAGATATGGCCAAAATTGCAAAGGTGGAATCTAAAGCCTACTATCAAATCTGTGCTGTCCACTTTTTCAAAGATGATCATGTATTTATACTCACTTGTGAGCACAAATTATTTAGGCATCTCATCATCCAATTTTGACATATGAATGCTTGCTTTCAGAAATATGTTTGCATGTGTAATTAGAAGATATGGGGTAATGGTTACAGTTCCTGCCAAGGCATTCAGCAGAAAGCACTCTAGAGAAGGAGATGAAAACAACCAGGACAGGGGCCAGACAAATTGGAATATGGGGCGGCAACAACAGGAACCAGGAGCAGATAAGGTTAATGCAACATTCATGAGAGCAAGACGGGGACTGTCTCCCAGGCAGGGCTTAGAACAGGTCCTGAGATTCGCATGAACCAAACTGGTAAGCACGAATTACCAAGATAAAGTTCTATCTTGGGACTTGTGGCAACTTCATAAATCATGTTTTCTTTTCTCTCACGGTTTATGATATCATTGGAAATCCTTGATGGAAATATAACCTTATAAGCGAGATACTCGCTATTTATTCTCTACCTTGTGTATATAACCAACAAATATTTGTTTACAGGAAACATGACTTACATCTAGTCACATTTGAACTCAAGGACCTCCAGACAGGAAAAGCATAACAATAATCTACGGTTTGCAAAGCCCACCAGCATACCTTGTCACAGTGATGGAGGGTGGGAGGAGGGATGGATGGAGAGAAGGAGGGAGTGCATTTCTGTTTGTGCTTCTGTGCAAGGAATGGAAGGTGGTAAAGTGCAGGGTTACGTTAGGTATGTGGGAAGCAATGCAAATCCATTTTCAAAGTCTTGCAGTCACACAGCTCCTTAAAACCAGTGGGAGATGTTTGGCTAAATTCCATGTAACACTGAAAATTGAGGGGAAAGTCTTTATCCATTAACTGTGATATAATTTAGTTTGAAAGCTTAATGAGAGACAGAAAATAGCATTTGGGGGGCAAGGCATTTGCATAGCCCACTTCTTCTGCAGGTGTCTAATTGGGAGTGATACAGGTTTCATTAGAGTATGCAGCAGGTTGTGGAGGTATCTAAAATGCCGCTGAAGATAAATGCATTTTGTTATCAGCAAATGTGACTGCTTGCATCGGGAACCAACCTGGAATATACTGTATTCCATGATACCTATACTGCATCCAGCTCTGTGGAAAAATTGGAACACAAAAAGCATTATTAACACCTTGTATTCTAGCGAGAAACTAGTTAAAAAGCCACAAGTATGGAAAATCCGTAGCTGGGGTGCACAAAAACAATCTACTGCCTTCATTAGTGCTGTGTTTACTGTAATCCTTGCAGGAGCAAAGGAGGCAGGGGGTGCAACAGAACCACACTGAAGTTAATGGGCTTCTGTACTTTCAAGACACAGTGTGAGAAGGTAAAGAGGTTTACACTAAATCCTGCATGCAAGAAATTAATTCCTAGATATGCTGTTCTCTTGCAAGTGTGCAGTATTTTTGCATGGAAGGTATTAAGGATTGCTGCCTGAGGAGAAAATGGTCCTTGGCTGGGAGTGGATAAGAATTACAAGTCACAGATCACAAGGAAATTCTATTTTTGGACAACCTCCATCTCCCCACCTTTCATTAAAATTTAGTGGGATTGTAAATACGTATCTATCAAACAAATGGAAACAAATACAAGAATACTGCAGTCTTAAACCCATAAATATTAGAGAAACTATACAAAAGCAACCAGCCAACCAAAGCCAAACTGAAATACAGGAAAAACAAGAAAGCATAGACTTGCAGAGTTAAAGTATCCTAAATAAAGTTAAGTCTACCCACCTCTAACATTTATGCTATCTTACGTTTTTAGGCTTTGGTTTGTTTTTTGTTTTTGTCTTATACTTTAAATAGTGAGCACTTTTGCATGGGACTATCTTTTTGTCCTGTGTTTGTGCAGCACTTGGCAGGGAAAGTCTTTGTTGTTGACTGATGCTCCCAGGCAATATGCTTACACAAAGAAGAAGTGTCATTAATAAAAAAGCAGCTAGTGTAATTAATAAAAAAGCATCGGCTAACTTATTATTCATAACAGGTGGATTTTTTGGTATTTTGGGGGAACAGAAGAGAAGCATATTCTGTTTGGTATTTTTATTCTTCTAACAGCAAGAAACTTGAAAAGTATTATCACAAGTGCAAAAAACCTCATGTTGTGTGTGAACACTAGTAGGCATTTCCCTCAGTCAGAAGGTGATTTCTTGTACGAAACATAAAAGTTTACTTACACTTCCAGTAATAGAGTATATTGGGGTTTTTTTTTTTGGTTTTGGTACTATTTTTTTCCTTCAGCAAATGCCCAGACATTTGTAACGGAGAGACAGGCAGACATCTCACCGACTGTGTCAAAGGTTGCCTTAGCACAGAGATGGAGAACCTGACAGATTAGTTGTGTCCACGTTTGCTCTCAATAATCAGGGCTGCTCATGTCTCTCCTGGGCTTCCTGGCTGCCAAGCAGTGAAAAACCACCAAAGCTAAATGTGCCATCCACTTTAAGTTCCCACCAGTCCAAAGATTAAATGAGAGTTTCTTAGTCAACTACTACTAACATTTCTGCAGGCTTTTCATACTTCATACTAACCACCTGCCTGCTGAGACCTGCCACAGATCCTACACAACATCATCTGTCTTTGGAAAACCGTTATGTCCAATTTACAGCTAGTGTTTCACATAAACTGTGTGTGTCCTGAATCCCATATCTTGTGTGTTAATTAGCCAGTAAATAAATATTTAAAGCTCTGTACTTAACTATGTATTACAGGAACGTCTCCAGAATAGTTTTCTAAGAAAAATAAAAAGCTTCCAGTATTCTGCTGCCTGTCTGTTACTTTACTCCCTTTCTGCATAACTCCTTTCCTTCTTGTATGTAATTTTTGAGCCTGCTGGCAGATTTTAGCCAAATCTAACAGAGACATCTAGGTATTAAAATCAGACAAATTACGTGAAGAGAGAAAACAGGGAAAAGGAGAAACAACCCATTACTATATTCACAGAGGGATAGTTTAAAATGTGTTTGCAGTTTTTTTCTGTGGGCTGCCCTGGTGGCTTGCGGGACAGCACGTACCTGGACCAGGCAACCAGCACAAACACAGCTGGCAACTCAGCACCACCAGCATTTCTCACCCAAGCAGTGTGACAGGGTGCCAAGCATTGTGTAAGTTTTTGTTTTGTTTTTTTTGTTGGCAAACTGAGGTATTATCACAGGTGAGAAATGAGGGTAGGGATGGTTTGGTGAAGACCTGAGGGTTATTTGTGGAGGCCATTGAAGGGGTAAATGAGAGTATTGTGGAGAATATTGCAGTCACAGCAATAATGACTGTAAAGGATGCACAATCACAGGAAATGTGGTCTTACGAGTTACTCTGCCTATGTAACAACTTGTTTTGTATTTGCTCATTTATATTCCATCCTTCTTGGGTTCTACACTTCACACGTTGTTTTTCAATGTCTGAGATTATGTTCTAAAAATTGAAACTATCCAGCCTCCCTTTTTAACTACCAGTGTAAAACAAAACTTTCCCAACTTCATGGAGGGCTGAGTATATGAACATATTTTGCTTGTCCAAGCACTGCAATAGAACATTAAAAAGTGAGTATTTATTGCTTTTACTAACCATGGAGAAAACTTTTTTGATGAATACAGTCATTTGGCAAATTATCCCTGAGAAGGTTGTTCATTAAATCTTTGTATTTGCTTATTTGTAGTAGTTTGTGTGCACAATTTTTAACCTCCTGTAGAATTTATTCATAACTGGTCAGTATGATTATTTCCTATTTACTCTGTGCACTTTGATTAATGACCAAAATCAGATGGTATTATTTCTGCTCCAAGAATGGATGACCTATGTATTATGAACAGGAAAAATAACTTGTTTGTTAATGAATTATACATGAATAGCCACAGTTTTTGATGTTTCTTGTGATAAAGGCAAAAAAGAGGCTTTAATAAAGGGCCACAACGCCTTCTACTAGCTGTGAATACTCTATAAATCTACTCTTTCTACTATTCATGATTCATTCCCTTTCCTTGACTATTCTGATGAATAAAGTCTTCCTTGTACAAATGTTTGTGAATAAAATCACTGTGAGTGTGACTGAAATAAATCAGCAGATATAGTCACAGAACACAGTTGTGCATCTCCATTTCCAATAGAGTGGGAGTTTAATTCTGCTGGGTATTTTAGACTAACTCAGGTTCCTAAAATTAGGAAGGCATGACCCCTATACAATCCACGAACAGAAAGAATCATAATTTTTCACTGCCTAAGTTACACAGGGAGCCCAGGTCTGCATTGTTCAGAAGTACACAGTGTGAATATCTTATAGTACACAGTACATTTGAAAAATGTACGGTATGTATGATACTAATTTCCACAGAACAAGTATTTCTGTTCCTATTGTATGTATAAACCAAGAGATAAACAAGAGCTTGAGGGTTATTGCCCCCCCCCCAAAAAAAAAAAATAAATTACCTATATTAAATTCTGAGAAATAACATTGGATGCAACAGAGAATACACAAAGGAGTCGCTTTGAAAAAACTATTAATTATACTTGTCGTGAAATATATACTGTATGAGACTCAAGAGCAATACTGCTTGGAAGGAGAGCAATAAATTAGAGTAAAAACGCTTTAAAATGCATAATTATCATGCATTAAGCTGAAAAAACAGGGATAGAAATATCCATGCTCTTCAAAATGTCAAGTTGAACACCTTGCTGTGAGCCAGACTGCTTAATGTATGGGTAGCTTTCAGTTCTGAAATTCTAATGCATAAAGGACAGCATGACAGGATGTTATAACTTTATAAAGATAACATGAAAACTGTAACATTTCATTAACATTAAATCATTTACTAATATTTCTGAAGAAATAAATTTTTGAGATCTGATACTTTTATCAAATGAACACAAGTTAAAGCATCACATGCCTTGAGACCACAGTTGTGCTCAAAGTCAGTTAAGAATACAAAGTCAAGGGTCTCTGTGCTCAGTAATATCAAAGCAAACCTGTATATTTTTTTATTAATAAAAATAAATCATGTTTGTTAATCTGTGGAGTATTTTAAAACAGAGTTTCTTTTGTTCTTTTTCTTGCTGCTCCCAAAGTCATGGTAAAATCTGGCAAAAAAGCCTTTTCATGATTCAAATTCTTGCCTCAAATTCAGTTTTTTGTCAATATAGTTGTCTAAAAAAGCCTAAGTTTTATTCACTGTATTATGGGTAATCCTCCTTGCTGACTCTGCTCTTGAAAGACTTAATTGTGGCACTATTCCTTGTGATGAGTGATACCTGATTTCATGAAAATCATCCCCAAAGATAATAGAAGCAATTAGAATCAGACTCCACAATGAACCATGCAAAACACACTCAAACTTTGTGATCCTTGCTTCTAAATATAGCACTGATTGAAGGGCTATGGAAGCCCAGATAAGTCTGTTCTCTCCCTTCTTTTTTCCTTCTTTTTTTTTCCTTCTTTTTTTTTTTTCCTTTTTTATTTTTTTCTTTCTTTTTTGCCCCCTAGGGGTAGTTTGATAAAAGTAATTATTTTAATACAATGACCTTGCTTCCAGGACATAGGTTAGTGGAGATGATTTCGTTTGCATATGTAAATGTAATTATTTCCTCTCTGAATGCAGATAGCTGCAGACCAGACCCCAATATGCAGAGTAAGCAATGATTCAGGGGTTTAGGTAAGATTTCAAAACAGCTGTATAGCCTAATCTGTCATACACATTCAAAGAAAAATGACCCTATAAATGTGCGTACAATCAAGGCTTCTCCTGTGGAAGTTGGTTACTATTTTGTTCACTAGCAAACAGAATGTAAGGGGAAGTAGGAGATGCTAAATGCCACCAGGATTTCAGGAAGTTGCAGAGTGTTGAGGTCCTTGGAGAAAAAGCTCAGTATTACCAGAAATACAATTTTTAAAGTCAGAAGGGAGTGTTAATGTGATATTTCATTTTCTGTAGAACAGGACAGAGAATTTCAGGCAGTTTCACCAAGTACAAAAATACTGCCCAGTGGCATTCTGTAAAGAATTCAAAATAGTATACAATCTTGGTTTAACTGCTTTGAGTGATGAGGGCTCCTCCAGTTCTTTAGGGAAGGTTAATTACTTCTGTTTTGTAAATAAGCACTTTGAATTTATCTACCTAGAATTTTCAGTCATTAGTTTTTACTACTACTTTACTTTCCCCTAGAATAAAATATATCTGCTAGAATTTCTCTGGGCATTATGCAGATTGCTTTTATTTTCTGTCAACAAACTGTATAGACTGAGTTTCCTATATTTCTTGCTATATTTTATTAATCACTCTTTTCCCACTAATCTCTTGTTGTTTGTCACCCTTTAAAAAAAGTCAACAGCAAAACTGCATTCAGGAGACTAACAGCAGTTTACAAACACATATTCTATATCTATAGGTCATGTTTATCCTCAGTGCTACAGTATCTAACTGAGACTTTCCTTAAGCTCTCATGCCTCCAAATTCTTTACAACATCAGGGCAATCCAAGATTTTCTCTCATTTTACTGGAATATCTTTTTTTCTGGATACATGACCTTGGATTTGGTTTGTTTGCATTTTTCAAATGAGCCTGCTTCACCAAGCAATCCAGATTGATCCATAATGTTGACTTGAGCGTAGGAACTTTATTTGTTTGTTTATAATTTACTTTCAGTCCTAACCAGATCCCAACTCGTGTCCAAATTAGGCATGGAACTGGCGGGTCTGCTCCAGGGCACTGACCCCACAAGTGACCCTTTATGGCTTTTAGATAAAATTGACATTTTTGTCATACCAGGTTTGCAGTAAAAGTGTCAGGAGCATCATTTTCTTGAGCGTCAACCTGTTTGCTATCCTTACAATTGTAAAAAGCAGATGTAGTTTTTTTTATTAACTTCACAGTGGGGCTAACACAATTACATTTTTGTGAAATCATATCTAAATCCCAAAGTAAAAATTTGTACAACATTTCAGCATCTAAAATAGGAAGCGTTGTCCAAAACCAAGAAGAAGAAAGCTTGCACAAATACCTGCCTTTGTCCTTCTGTATTATCCCTTCTGTAGGATAGGTGAACTTCCCTGCAAACAAATTCTGGGCACTAACACTGTCCAGACCCTATTGCCAGAACTACATAAGGGAGTCACAAATTAAAAGCTAGTCTTGAGCAGTTGTTAGGAAACTGCCTTGGTGGGTGAGGTGTTTCCAGGGGCTTGCAGAAGTGGTCAGACACAGCCTGTGATGTTCAGACTTTGCGTTAGGGAGGGAAGAGAGGGAAGGGGCCACACATGCTGCCTGCTGTTGGACCAGAGCAGGACAGTGGCTTGTCTAGGGTCTGTGCAGAAAGACAGTCTCCCCGCAACTGCTCACACAGAAAATTAAGCTTCTCAAACCATGAGATATATGTGTATGCACCTGTCTGACATACAGGCACACACCATAACAGGGTTTGATTCACCCTGCGGCTTGCTAGCCTCTACTGCTTATATTTTCTAGTTTTTTTTACATGAGCAACCAGTCTGCGTGTATGCGCTGAAATATGCCAACAATATTATGCAGTAACAAGTACTTGTAGTTGTGCATATAGAATTCTCTCTGTTTTCTAGGTTAGTGATTTCAAACCAGTAACTTCAGATGTTACTGTCAGTGCAAAAATAATGATATGACTGACTGGAATAAATAATGTGTATTAACCTTTAATTTACTCCTGGCATAATAGCTTTGGCTAAGACACATAACAGCAATCCAGCTCTGACTGCTACTGTGAGCAAAATGCTTCCTCCAATCTTACCAGCCAGAATGTGTATACAGAGGAACAAATGGGTGACTTTGGTTTCACCTTGACAATGATCAAATTATTTTCTTGTTCTCTTGGAAATATTTTCTCTTCCCCGAGTTAGAACTAAAGCAAAATCTTTCCAAGCGTAGAGTCTTAAAGATAGCATATGTGTATTCTATGTGCACTTATGTGCATATTCTGGTCTGTATTTGGGATACGGCACTGCACAACATTTTAAATGATGTTGTGAATTACATGGTTCATAAGATTACCACAAAAATTGTCTGAGGAGGGTTTGGCTCTAAAGGTGTCTTTTGTTGTTTTTCTAACTAGCAGTTTGACAGAAGCTTGTTAACTTAAAAGGAGATGCTGCATTTCACTGAATCCAGCTGTATAAATATTTTAACAACATCGTAGATGTTTTCCCTAGTGCTGCAGCACATGGTGGTTTCAGCTTCTAAGCACATAAGTATAATTCTTATTTCAGCTGGGAAGGGAGGTAAGAGAAAGAGAGCAAACATGTCTAGTGGTGAAAGGCAGGTAAATGAGGCTCAGTCAGATAAGAAAGCAAATGATTTTTTAAGAAGTGACCAGCTTGGTGCTTCAGCTAATTTCATATTCCTTTAAGTCCCACTGGGGTGCTTTTTGAGATTCAGTGCTAAGGTGCATTAGTGGAACTTATTGTTGTTATTATTAGTATCTGCAGGTATGCTTCATCCTGAGTAATTTATACAATCAATGGTAATTTCTATTGGAAAGAATTTAGTCCACATAGAGAATCTTGCTTTCAAAGTAAGAAATTGCTGCTAGGTGTTCTTAATTTCCAACAAGGTGTTTAATCCAGCCTTCACATACAACTCGAAGTGTGCTTTAGAAACAAGAAAGAGAAAACTTATTAAGATATTATCAACTTCTGTGTAAACTGTGGTAAGGAAACATGCTGCTCCAGCGTGCAGCATGAGAGAAATACTTACATTGCAACCAAATATTTGACTCAATGTCATAATTCTTCCCTCCTCTGGGAAAGTCAGAGGCTTCCACTGACTCAGCACAAGCTCCACACACCCCCAAGAAATGTCTTTGGCTGCGTTTTCTGCCTATACAAATGAATGCATTTATGAAGTGGAACTTCTCTGATTTTCACTGCACTAATATGTACCAACCATAAAACTATCTAAAACTATAAAATCAGTGTTTTTTCACAGTTTTCAAAGGATTGAAGGTCACTCTGTTGTTTTAAAATCTCACAGAACTGAAACCCCATAGTTTTAACATTACAAACTGGGGAGTACATCGAGGACTCTTAACCCATATGACTGATATTGTTACACTTTATCAATAAGAACCTGGTCTGGCCAGTTACAGAACAGTGCTTAAATATTAATGAAACACACTTTTCTTCTACTTTAACCCAGGGAAAGCAAAGATTTCTGATGCACTATTGCAGCATTCGTCTTTTAATACCATATGACTTGTAATAAATTATTGACCACATTTTTCTAAATAATGTATCCTCATCAGTTCAAAAAAATCAGGAAAGCATGGAAGGACCATCTGCCACTAGTTCAAATCCTAAGTGTGTGGTCCTGTACATTTAGAGAACAGAGCACTGCTAGTATTGAATTAAACATTTCTGGAGTAATGAACATAGTCCTATTGCAAAATACCTTAAGTTGCAAGAGACTGAATCCACACCAGGAGCAGGGCAGCCCACACCCAGACCTTGGGCTTGCTGGATTATGAACTGGATAGCCTCCTCTCCAGCCCTGACTCCAGCCATATTCCACTGTTCACCTGGATGGACACTGGACCTGACCCATTACCTCTTGTCTAAGACTGCCAACAAGCCCTGTCACTGACACCATGTGGACCTTGCTTGGAGCTGTGGGACTGCACCCAGGTCCTCGAGGGCACTGCCTGTACTGCAGTCACCCTCATCCCCTCAGCTCATCAACCCATACAAGAGCAGCCATGCTTTCACTGCTCCCTCATCCAGCCTGTACCAGACAACAGTTTGGACAGGCCACAGCTTGTCTATAGGAAAGAGGTTGACAGAAGACCTGAATCTTTTCTGGTCTCATGTTTTGAAGGTGTTCAGCTTTGTCTTGATGTCTGTTGCTTGCACTGTACAAGAATGTGTAAGACTGAAGCACAAGTTTCATGCAACAAAACCTGTTTACAAGGACACTGCAATGGCCTACCGTTACAGCTGTTTACAACGTGCAGACTGCTTCCAGGCACCTCCGTCAATCCTTTTTCTTACCCTTTGCTTCTCTTCACTCTTGAAAATGTGTTCTGTTCTGAAATTTCTTAACTAAATTGCTGGGACCAGATATACAAGTATACAGCTAATTTAACAAAATGATCTTCGTTCTCAATTTTTTTTCTTTAATAATCAAGGCCGTTATTCAGCTATGCTGATCAAAACCATATCCATTTTCTTCTCTGCTGTGTTATTGCTGTGAGGAGGGACTGCTCCTGATACAGGGCAATTTTCCCTATTTTAATGCTTTAATGTGTGGTGGTGTCACACGAGCAGAAGCCCTTGAGGCTGAGCCTGATGCCTTCCACTTGTTTTATCTGAAGTATGGCTGAACTAAACAGGATTCCTCAGTCTCAGCTCCTCAGCTTGTTTACTGTTAAAGGGTGCCTGCTTAGCCGGACTTAACAGCTCCTTTGTACTGTGCGATTCAGCTGATGGACACTGCACAGTACTCTTTGGCATGAGAAAATGTTTTGCCCTTTTGGTCATTCCTGACAGACTTTGTTGAGCTTTTCCAGTATCCTTTCTTCTGTCTTTGTAAGGCATTATCCTCCCTCTTGGAGCACACTACCTATCCAGCTAACCTTGTTTGTTCACATACAGAAAACATTTTTTCCTGTATGGACTGGCAGGTGTGAACATGATCACTGAACTCATGGTGACATCTGCTACACGGTTTGAGAAATTGTTTAGGTGCAATGCAGAACTGCACTTCATGTGAGTTTCTCATTGTTTCCTAGAAAGTTGTGCAAGTTTCAGCATGGCCAGTGTTGCCTTTTCTTTACTGATTTTCCATTTTCTTCCTTCTGAGCTTCATCAAAAACAATAAGGTGCTGCATACTGTAGTATCTTGTTACACTTCAGGATCTACTTCACATTTTTCTTACTGTCTTAGTGGTTATTTCCTAGCACTATGCCTTTGCTATCTATTAGCAAGCTTTACAAGCCCCTTAGAATTCTTCTCTTTCAGTCTGAGAATATTCTGGTGCTGCATTGAAAATAAATATATGCATTTCCCTGTCCAGCTCCCTAACACTTGGTGTCACTGATGTTTGCAAACATGTATAAAACTTCTCTTTCTCAGGAATTTCTTACTAAATTACTGCATTTGGCCACTGGCCTCAGAATGTTTTCTTTTTCTAAAACACTAGTGCTTGGTCATACTTCTTCAGTATAATACTTTTGCTTTTCAGTGTGGCAGGGTTTACATTGCAGCTACCTCCATAAATCAGCTGGAATAAAATTTTTCACTGATCTAATAGCATATATGCAAAATGTAGCAGTAGAAAGGATGTCACCTCTTGCAACAGATGAGATATGTTGGAAGCATGTAATAACGAATATTCTATTGACATATAACATGCTATGGGTACATGAAATATTCAAAAACTATTGCATCGGTGTGCACAAGTATATGTGTTTCTGTGCATATAGGTGTGTTACAGTACATGGGTGTTATCGGTTCCTATAATTTATCAATAACTCTGGTAAAAATTAATATAATAAACATTGCTTTGGTAGAATAGTGAACATCAAACCAGAACAAAAAAAAAAAAAATCACAAATTAAAGAGAATTAGTTACTACAGGTGCAACAGGCAGTGTTATAGGAAAGCAAGGAATGACTGTAAACCACTTATTGCCCTGTGATCTATTTCCTCTATTTTATTCTGAACCAACTGTGCTGGGCTCTAAAAGCCTGGAGACACCTGGAAAACTTTGACACTGCCTGAAAAGAAGCACAGCTGTTGATGGTGGGCTCACACAGGCCTGCCAAGATAACCAGAATACAAGAAGCCTTGAAGGGATGGCTAGTATTTTTTCTTACCCTCTTTCCACCACTGGATAAAGAGTGAATATTTTGCTTCTAATCATGCTGATCTTAATGATATCTGTGCTGGACATTGCATGCCTAAACACAGTGTTACTGTCCTGTTGCTTGAGATCTTGAAGCTTAGACAAGAACTCTTGCTCTCCAGCAAATATTGTCACCTTTTAACTTTTACCCTGGGTAGCTTAGTCACCTTTGTTTTGGAGTCTCTTCAGTATGGTTAAATTTGTTTCTTTGAAATAATCCCTCCCAGAAATCTTGATGCTCGTACTTGCCAAAAACTAACTTTGTATTCTTCCAAAGTGACTGGTGCTGTGTAGCCTTGCTAAGAAGAGAAAACTAAGGTGCAACATTAGAAAGATAGAATGGCTGTAACGAGTCAGACCAAAAATGCGTGCTGCCTTGTGTCCTGTCTCTCTCAATAGCCAGAAGCAGATGCCTTGGGAGGTAGGCAAGAAGGGGCAAACATACTGCCTTTAATTCCTGAAATACCCTTGCAGCACAGTGGATTACATGTGTTTAATAATCCTGACAGAATTTCCTTTCCGTAATAACAATCTTTTCATGTTAAAGGGAATAAAAATTGGGAGAAATTACCTAGAGCTGTGGTGGTGCTTGAAAAACTAACAGATTTGACAAACCCAGAAAAATTATAACAGATTTGACAAACATGTTAGAAATTTCCTAGGTGCAGCCTTGCGGCAGCTGTAGAGATAAATAATTTGCTGAGACTTATTTCTGGTTCCAAAGTAAATAAAAAAGATTTTTAAAATGGTATCACTCTAGCTTTTATTGATGAAATCTATTTCACCCAACATTTTAGCTTCACATTTAAATCTGACCTAAGAAAAGTAGAGGTAAATAATCTTTGACTCTTTTTTTAGGATTAGATGAATTGCTTTTGAAGAGTAGTTTTGTTTCTATTCACTACAGAGGGAGTCTGAAGTGATTTACATTTAGACTGGGCACCCAGTGTCAGATGCAGATCAATTTTCCCCAAAAGACAGGTTACATCCAAGCTATTCTCTCCTGTGTGGCAGAACTCAAGTGTTTGCCAGCTATTTGATATTTAGAAAGTTATGTCTAGCCACACTGTCTCACTGACTTCCTAATCTGTCCCTTAAAAGGCGTAATACTGACCTTTATCTTCATATTCTCATTTTCATACCTCATCCCCAAAACCAGCTACAAACAGAGATTTAATTCTTGTTACCACCACTTTCCTGTTTATGCAAGGCTGCTTTGCTTTCCTGGAAATGAGGATTACAGGTAGTCTGAGTCTTTCCATGCCTCCTGCTGCTTGGTTCCAATACGTTGCTTTCTTTTCTTATTAATCACCCTCTCTTCCTTGCTGTGAGTGCTACTAGACAGATCCCTTCTACTTTGTTTCATGCTTTGTGCACTACCTAATTATGTTAGAGGACTTGTGCTTTTTAAGTCTGAATTTTGTATTGATAAGAACTGTTTACAAAACTGTTAAAATTACAGGAAGAATTCTAGCCCTGCACACACAGACTGGTGCCCTGTTTCTTCCTTCAAACCTCTTTCTTTCTTGCAGTTGGTGTTTCTTCAACCAAATTTCAAGCATGCTGCTCATGTCCAACATGAACAAGATGCTTGTGCATACACTTTGGACACTGGCCTAGATGTTGGGAATAACAAGATGAGCAATCTTACATCTGTTTTTGAAATATTTTTATTGACATAAAACTAGACTGATGTCAAGATGGGGTTGATTAAACCACCATAGCTGAATCACCACGTGCACTAGAATATGAAATCCCAAGGAGGGTAACAGCGCTACTTAGGTACAAACAATTCAATAGGGGCAGGGAGCCTTTCTGCTTCAGTGACTGCTCTAGTTGTCATTGTTACAAGAACTCCATTTTGATCCTTGATTTTCCCTGTTACAGACAAGTCAATTTATTTATTGCATTTGATACAACCGACAGTTAAGTCATAAAAAGAAGCAGATATTCTCTGCTTATATGATTTCTAAATCAGTCAAGAGGAAACATCCATAACACTATACTGTACTTGAAAAGCTCAAAATCTTTCAGTGCCTGTTTCGAAACAACTGAGATCTGAATAAGAAAATAAGCATCAGTTGTTACTTCGCAGCAAGGGTTCGCTGCTACCTGAGGACTTGTTCCTTCAAACACTTGGAAAGTTGCAATCACATAAGATTAAGTGCTGTAATTTGAGGATAATTATATTTTGTATATATGGTTCAGAAAAGGGATGAACAGAAACCTGATGAAGTTCAACAAGGGGAAAGGCAAAGTCCACCACCTGCAGAAGAACAACCTGAAGTACCAGTAGAGGCTGGAGGATGACCATCTGGAAGGCACCTTTGCAGAAAAGGACCTGGGGCCCTGACATCAATGCCCTCTCACGGCAGAGAAGGCCAATGGTATCCTGGGCTGCATCAGGCAGACCGCTGCCAGCAGGTTGTGGGAGGCAATCCCTCCCATCTACTCAGCACTGGTGGAGCCAAACCCAGAGTGCTGGGTCCTGTTCTGGGCTCCCCTGTACAAGGCAGACATGGACATACTGCCAATATGATGGTGAAGGGATTGGGGCATGTGTCGTATGAGGAGAGACTGAGAGAGCTGGGACTGGTAAGCCTGGAGAAGAGAAGGCTCAGGGGAAACTCCTCAGTGTGTACAAATACCTGAAGGGAAGATGCAAAGAGGATGGAACCAGGCATTTTTTAGTGGTGCCCAATTAAAGGACCAGAGGCAATGACCAAAAACTGAAACACAGGAGGTTCCCTCTGAACATCAAGAAACGCTTTTTACTGTGAGGGTCACCAAGCACTGGCATAGGTTGCCCAGAGAGTTTGCAGAGTCCCCATCCCTGGAGATACTAAAAACCCATCTAGGCATGGTCCTGGGCAACTTATTATAGCTGATCCTACTTTGAGCAGGGGTAGACTAGGTGACCTCCAGAGGTCCCTTCCAAACTGAGTTATTCTGTGATTAGGTCATTCAAACTGTTTCTATGTATGTACGTTTTAGATAACCCCAAAGTGTAATTATACAAAGGATAACTATCTCTGAAATACAGTATGAGTGGAGATCAAGTGCAACATCAGCGTCAATGTTATCCTGTCCTGCCATGCTGATCTAATGAAAAATCAGATATTCTTTCTTAAAAAAAATAAAAAAATACTGAAAATAATATTTTTTTTCTTACAAAGTAGCTTATCTATCTTGCAGTGATTTAGGTACCTTTTTTTTGTTTTCAATGCACTAATTGTCTACTGAATAATACATAAAACAGCCTGGGGACAAGGACTTGAACTCAGTCTTCCTCCCTCAACGGAAGAAAGCTAACCTTTTGACTAAAGAGTTAGATGCTTCTGTGTTGTCTTTTTGGCCTCATAAATTTTGTATACTTTGCTGCACTGTGGCCCAGGTTTGGTTTTCCCATTTTTTCCCAAGCTGTTCTGTACTCCTCTTACTAGAGAAATTTTCCAGGGAAAGAGTGGATCAGGATTTGACACCCTGAAATCTGATGTAGAGATCTATAACTCAGATTTTACATCAACTGGGAAAATGCTTTAATTATTACATTATTTTTAAAAAAGGAGGACTGTTATCATTACCCAAATTTCCTTTTCCAGCAGCTGACTTTTTAAAATGAATGAAGCATGGTCCATTGGGCATTTACTAAATTCTGTACACTTCAGCTTAAATAAACTTATAATAATGTTGAGCTCTGAATTAGAAACCTACATTCCCACAGAACTATTGTTTTTTTACTTGCTACTATGTTGGTTTTTTGAAAGCTCTTTCTTGCCTAGGTTAGAAGAAACACATTACTTTGGATTATAAAATAACAAAATATCCAGGGTTTTTATATTGTTTGCTTAATTTTTACTTTTAGAATTGAAGGGTATAATATAAAAAAATATTTCAAAAGAAAAAGCTGGATAATTTTGACAGTACAAAACTGGTCACTGTAAAATATTCAGATGTCTTGTTTTTAAACTGACACATTTTTGTAAACAAATTGATATATGAAAAATAGTAGTGTTGTACATTTTGTCTCTTGCACAAAAAGAAAAAAGTGTTGGGATGAAAAGATTTACTCAGTTTCAGTCAACATTTCTTTTTTGTTCATTTTTTTTCTTTTATTCATTTAAGTATTAAAATATATCCGTATTAAAATATATCCCACAATAAGAATTAAAAGCGGAAAAAAAGAATAATCAAAACATTGGTCTTTGGAAATATTATGAAACTGTCATTTAAAAAAATGCAGACACCAAAAATACCATTACTTCAGTGGAAAAATAAGGAAATTTAGGAAGCCCTACATGCTGAAATGTCTATCAAAATACTTTCCAGCTGATACCCACAGTTTCTTTCTGATGTGTGTGGATTTGCTGCGTATGCAGCAATCTTACCTCAGCAATTGTGGAGTGAGGGGCAAGTAGTGAAAAGGAGTGAGTTCCTCTCAAATACCTCCTCAGCAGAAGCTCTCCTAATTCACACCTAATTGAAATGCCTCTATTGATCACAATTATATATGACAATAATGGACGTCATGTCCTGCATTCTAAAAGCACTCATTCTTAATTTTATGCACAGGACAGTCTCATGAAAGTGAATGGGTCTGCTCATGTTCCATTAGGCACATAACTCCACAGAATGGGTCCCTAGTCAGCAGATACCTCTACAGGGATTTTTAGCTCACATAGAGCATCTTAAAGCAGAAAACAGCTGGCGAATGCAAAACCTGCTTGTTTCAATATCTGACTGCCAGGTCTTCCCCAGTTCCATTCTGTGACTTAGAAGAACAGTTGCATTCAATCATTGTCCCCACATATAAGGTGGTGGTAGTGCAAAGATATTGCACTCCAAATTGTTTCACAGTTTTCTTGGTCTCCATGTGATACAGCTTCTGCCTTACAGTAAAACTGCGTTATCATCTTTAGCCTTTAGGCAGATGACCAGTTCCCTTCTAGCTAACTTGCGAAATAGTACAAAAAAATCTTTAAAGAGCAAGTGCTGTCAGATCAGTTCCACCAACATTTCCAGTGACCTTATATGTTTAGCACAGCCAAGTATTTTTTAACTCTCCATCTCTACCTTTCTTCCCTCTCAGTTATTGAATTCCAGAAAGAAGTGCAAGACATTAATATCTCAGCTGGAACAACCAAGACTGAATATTATTGAGTTTTCTTATTAAATGTGGCATTTTCATTAAAATCCCTTTCTTGCCCCTGAAAAATCAGGATGCTGTATTATCTGTTCTGATACAAGAGTGTTGCAGCATGTGCCTAGGAGGTAATACAGTTTAGGAGAACAATTAAATATGATGGCTAGCCAAAGGCAATTTATACATTTATTTCATTGTTGGCAGGGTACATTTTTAGCAACAAGTTCTGCACCTGAAGCATCCGTGCATTGCTTTCGTAGTGGCATAAGAGAAGAGAAAGAAAAGCTGTTTTGCATAATCCCATCTAGAAGGATGGGTGAGTCTATAAAGAGCAACGGGAGTTAGATGTTTGTGTTAAATTCAATGGACTGTCATGTGAAAGTAAAAAACACTTCAGCAATGAGAATATAGAGTAATCAAAGTGAATGATAAACTGTAAATCTGGCTTATGGTTTGATGCAGAATTATAGATACCGTCTCCATATAAATTCCTTGCCCATCTGAAAACTGTGCTCTGTGCAGACTCAAGTTTAGGTTTTTTTAACCATAGGTGTGTACCTGTCACCCCCCTTTTTCTCTGGAATGTCTGTAAATGGGAGAAAAAATATTTCAATAAAATCAGCTTAATTTCCTTGTTTTCCCCTGGCCACTATCACCATTTCTCTTTTTCATGAGAAAGCACCTATCTAGCCCTGGCCCCTAATGTCAGTGAGTGGTTCATGAGGAATTCTTTACTGGGGATATGCTGTCCAATATGAGAGCTGGGGAGATGTTTCCAATGTCCTGCTTCCAACAGCTTTATGTGAACTGTGGAATTGTGAATGATGACTTTAGCCATTCTGTTTTCTTCATAGACCATGACTGAGACATAGGTGCTTAATGCAGAGGTATGGACAACTCTGTTGCCAGGGCTTCTCCCCCTCCTACATCCCAGAACCGAACCTTTGATGTGCATCTCTGTTGTGCAATGGTGTATGATGGCCCAAAGTAGCAGAGACAGTGGCTGCTAAGGAAATAGTCTAACAGTATTCTCCCAGACTTGCCACAACAGCCATAGGATTTGAGCTACTATGCATGTGTCCAGTTTGCAACATGGACAAGGCTAGCCTGCAGTTATCTTCAGTTAACTACACAGACAGGCTTTAAGTTTCTGATTCTTCCAATATTCAGATGTGTGCTTAATCTTGACCTTTTATTTGCGCGAGCTGCCCTGCTGGCATCAGTGAGAGTACACTTGTACCACGAGATATTAATCTTGGCAGGGCTAGTGCCTAAGATGGGTGCTATTCAGCAAAGCACTCAAGCCTGCATCTGCCTTTCCCCATTCAGCAATTCCCATTAACGGAATTCAAGTGTGTGCCTAAGTGCTTTCTTAAGCCTAAGCAGTGATAGCTTGTATAATTGGGGTCAATGAACAGAAACTGTGTTAGCAGCCACGCAATGAATGGCATTTTCTCCATGTCAAGCACAGATGAAGTGTTTGAAAGCAAGGAATGGTATTCGTCATTCCTATTATATATGCAAAGTGCAAAAATGATACCTTGAAGTAATTTCTCTTGGATAAAGAAAATTTTTTTCCAGTGAAACCATTCTATTTCTTATTTGGTGACAGAAATAATAAAAATAAAGATGTGTATTTTATACATGGATTTCAGTTGCAAAAATGAATTGAAAAGTACTTCTCCAATCAGTGGCCAAACAATAACATCAACAAAGCATGCAAATATGGTTCTATTTGTACAAAAGTAATTTCTTCAATTTTTGTCACCAAAATGGAATTAAAAATCAAACCCTAATTATTATTATTGTACTTTTTACTTTGATTTAAATGAAAAACATTTGTTTCATATTAAAAGGTTGATGAAAACTCCTGAAAAGATACTCTAGAATTGCATAAAGAATTTTTTTTTTTCAAAAAGAAAAAAGAATGATCTAAATATTGCTACTATAAAATGATATTTTCCCCTTTGTTGATGAAAACCATTTGCTAATTTTGACCCAACTCTTTGAATATGTCTGGACCATGAAACTGCAGTTTTCAACAAATTTATGTGAATTAATGAGAAGAAACAAATTGTTTGGCTATAGCCTTAACACTAAGGTTAATTTAATTCCGTTCTGAAAACAATTTTAGCATAAAGTTATCTCAAATATTTATAGTTCTTAATTTGTTAGATATCTAAGTCTGGACTGTCAGGACCAGAAAACAGGGAAGGCCCTTTCTCTCTAAATCCTATGCAGTCATCTGCCATATGTTATGGATTACATAATGTAAAAAACCCCAGCAGATAAAAATATAATGAGTCCAATTTTCAGTTACAACATTACTCTTCGTGTTAAAATTGCAAACACCCTGATGGGACTGCAATCAGTGCTTCTCCTTCTAGCAATACAGATTTTCCATAAAAATTGCAAGTGATTTCTGAATATCAGGCCACAGTGCTATATCAAGGCTTGAGGGCAACCAAAGCTTTTCAAAGACATTCAGCCTTTTTTCAAGTTTTAAGGTAGTAGTTCAGGCAAAATTTATCCTTCGCAGTTTGTTATTTGCTGATTTAGGGCCTTGAATTTCTAAAAGCTTTTTTTTTTTTTTTGGTTTGGTTTTGGGTTTTTTTTCAGTATAAAGGACAAACTTGGAGAACAAAGAAAGTATACTTTTATCCATGTAAAAAAATCTCAAATACAGGCACATTCACACACATACACAAAACCATGTTCTCTTCTTTCTTCCCTCTCCCATGAATATATGGCACACCCTTTAAGAATGTTGCTGCCAGAGAGTTACTGATGCACTTTTCCTCAAAAAAGATGTAAGGGCGTTGTGGATTTGATTTTCTCCTGTTCAGATACTACCACCTGTATTTTGCCTCATCTACCTCTTTCCAAAAACCTTTCAGCATTTCACCTTCTGTATCACTTTCATCTTCTCCAAAGCATTTCCTTTTTGTTTCTGAAAGAGCTTTTCTTTTAAAATGCTACACTTTCCTATCAGTTACGTTTTAAGAAACACTTTCATTCTGCCTTTCAACAATCATAAAATCATAGAACCGTTTAGGTTGGGAAAGGCCCTTAAGATCATTGAGTCCAACCGTTAACCCAGGACTGCCAAGGCCACCACTAAACCATGTCCTTAAGCACCACATCTACCCATCTTTTAAACATCTCCAGGGATGGTGACTCAACCACTTCCCTGGGCAGCCTGTTTCAATGCTTGACAACCCTTTCAGTGAAGAAAGTTTTCTCAATATCCAATCTAAATCTCCCCTGGCGCAACTTGAGGGCATTTCCTTTTGTTCTGTCACTTGTTACTTGGGAGAAGAGACCAGCACCTACCTGCCTACAACCTCCTTTCAGGCAGCTGTAGAGAGCAGTAAGATCCCCCCTGAGCCTCCTCCTCTCCAGGCTAAACAACCCCAGTTCCCTTGGCCGCTCCTCAGAACACTTGTGCTCCAGACCCTTCACCAGCTTCGTTGCCCTTCTCTGGACACGCTCCAGCACCTCACTGTTTTTTTGTAATAAAGGGCCCGAGACTGAACACGGTATTTGAGGTGCGGCCTCACCAGTGCCAAGTACAGAGGGACAATCACTTCCCTAGTCCTGCTGGCCACACTGTTTCCGACACAAGCCAGGATGCTGTTGGCCTTCTTGGCCACCTGGGCACACTGCTGGCTCATACTCAGCCAGCTGTCAACCAGCGCCCTCAGGTCCTTTTCCACTCAGCAGCTTTCCAGCCACCCTTCCCCAAGCCTGTAGTGCTGCATGGGGTTGCTGTGACCCAAGTGCAGAACCCGGCACTTCTCCTTGTTGAACCTCATACAACTGGCCTCGGCCCATCGGTCCAGCCTGTCCTTACCCCTCTGCAGAGCCTTGCTGCCCTCAGGTAGATCCACTCTCCCCCTCAGCTTGGTATCATCTGCAGATTTACTGAGGGTGCACTTGACCCCTTCATCCCGATCATTGATAAAGATGTTAAACAGAACTGGCCCAGATACTGAGCCCTGGGGAACACCACTTGTGACGGGTTGCCAGCTGGATGTAACTCCATTCAT
>JAVJGI010000062.1:59182439-59214487 GCA_035590275.1 Ibycter americanus
CCCTCATCCACTAGTCAGGTCATCTTGTCAGAGAAGGAGGTCAGGTTAGTCAAGCAGGACCTGCCTTTCATAAACCCATGCTGGCTGGTTTGAGTGTCCTGCATGTGCCACTTGATGGTGCTCAGGATGATCTGCTCCATGACCTTTCCCTGCACCGAGGTCAGGCTGACAGGCCCGTAGTTTCCTGGATCCTCCTTCCTGCTCTTCTTGTAGATGGGCATCACATTTGCTAACTTCCGATTAACTGGAACCTCCCCAGTTAGCCAGGGCTGCTGATAAATTATCAAAAGTGGCTCAGTGAGCACTTCTGCCAGCTCCCTCAGTACCCTTGGGTGGATCCCATCTGGCCCCATAGACTTGTGTGTGTCTAAGTCGTGTGGCAGGTCGCTGACCATTTCCCCTTGGATTATGGGGCTTCATTCTGCTCCCCACCTTCCAGCTCAAGGGGTTGGGTACAATCATGTTAAAGTTCAATTCTCCCACAGTTAAGATGATTCTTGTAACACAGATGTCCGTGTTTACCTTCTTCCAGCCTTTCCCCCCTTTCCCATCTATAGCTCTAAAAGTTTTTCACTGCTTCTTACAGAGGGAGCCTTGCATCTGTAAAGCAGAGTAATCTTGTCCTCCACTTTCTGGGATAAGTGATTTAGAAGAAGGAAGTAAAAGGAAGTAGATGGAGTAAAACAAGTTCTGTAAAGCTAACAGAACTGATTTAAGTATAGCAAGCTGACCCCAGTCCCTCATCTGTGAGGCACTGTCTGTGACTACTGCATGTGAAGAAGAACAATCTGTCCCTCAGCACATGGGGGAATGAGTTACTGCTCTTCTGCAAGAGAGGAATTAATAACAGCAACCAAACAGAGGGAGAATCTTTCATTGGCTGCAAGATTTCCCTGCAAATAAATTATTTCTAAAAATTACTGTCTTACTGAAATTGTGTAGGACTGAAAATCCTAAATTTACTTCATAAACATATTAATTTAAAAACCCCAAAAATAAATTAATGTTGTAAATGAAAAAAATAATCATCGTTCTGCAAATAATACACAGCATTAAGTAATCTAGTTTCAGTGCAAAGGGAAGATAGCTTTTTGAGTCTATTCTGAAACACTGACATTCTCTTGCTGAAGTTATTTGCCCTTTCAAAACCTACTCCTTCATAAAGGCTCAACATTTTTAAAGGTTCATATTGATCTGCATAATCCTAATACGGATGATTTGAACAAGAATACTCTGCTGATGGTTATAAAGCTCTTTGGGAACTTCAGCATAGCCAAGTTCTGATTTCAAGACACAAATCCAGTGCAAGATTAAGACATCTAACTTCGTGTCTCACATAGGCATCAGCTTGTGTGATGAGCATTTATAGTCCCATTATATGAGCCTACAATGCTCTGCTGTAGTCAGTGGAGAGGTAGTCAATGGAGCATAAGGGGTGATTCAGATGACTAGATGATAGGTATCTATTTTGGATGAAAAAACTTGCTCCAGCTCCACTGTGTGCTCTGCAGCATTGTGTGTCCGTTCACTATGCTCACAGCATAGTGGCATAGCATGACACACAAGACACCTATGTATAAAAGATGTCTAAATTCTGGTGCCTTAATATTCAACTAAAGGCCTTGCCAAAGCAATGCTAGGGTTTCCCTACTGTAGGTGCTGATCAAACCTGAACTGTGTCGCCTGGTGTGCAACTGCTGCTGCAGAGCTGGGTGCTCCTCGCTGGGGCCCCTGTCAGAGCTGCCTGGCCTGCAGGGGCAGCCAGACACCCCAGGGCAGTTCTAAGGCCACATGGTTTCATGTCGCTGGCTCAAGATCCAAGAATCCTTTTAGGCTTCAATTTGAAATCCCCAGGTTTTCCAGGTTTTTCACCATCACAAGTGTGAGACTAATTTAGTGGCTCAGTTTGGGACAGGACTGCAGATCGCCTCAATAGCTGTGCCTCAGTTCACACTGCAGAACAGTCCCAGAAACCCTGCACAGGAGCCTTTTTGGGCAAAACAAACCAGATGTACTCTAGGAATCTCCCAGGGGCTTCCCACTGCTGCAAGCATTAAATCCGCAGGATCTGACCCTGAAACCTCCACAGTGTGCAAATCAGGTCCTCAGCACCAACAGCTTTGCTCTGAAAATCTCTCCCACTGGACTGCACTTGAGGCTAATGGAGTGGTAATGCCAAATTAACACTGAGCTTGTTTTGCAGCCCCTGGGTTTACAAACTGCATCCTTCGCAAACTGGACACAGAGTTCTGCACGGGGTATATTAGTAGTAAGAATAGTTAACTGTATGGATGACAGTATGGATTTTTGGATCAGAAGTCATGCCTGATTAGCCATCTGTCATTACTATAGTTGCCGAGTTATGTAGCGACAGCTCTAATGAACAACTGAGGTGGCTACAAGTTGGGTGTTAAAACATCTAAATTTTAAGCATGTTTATCCCCCATGAAGTATGGACTTACTGGGCTAGAACTGTAACCTAAAATCTCACACAATGAACAAGCTAACAAGCAATGTTAGGCCATATAAAAAAAGGCCTTATATAAAAAATGCCTTATATCAGTCTTATATTCAGTCCTATGTTAAGTAATTTCTTTCTGTTTGGCATCCAACCCTCTCTGTCAGGTCCTGAACATAAAAGTGAGAGAGAGTCCAACCTAAAATTTGCATTTCCAGAAAAAGCACCAGGTGTTATGCTATTTGCTATTCAGGCTAGAGATACATTCATGCTATCTTTCTGAAGTTGTATCACTGCAGGGAAGAATTCAGATCCATAGGGCTTTAGGCAGTACAGCAATAAGGTGCTCACGAGGAGAGAAGAGATCAGGGTTTGGATCTGTTCTCTAAGAGATGTTACTCAATGTTTTAGCCAGTGACTTTGAAACACAAAATGCACAAACTAGTATATTTTTCTTATGAAATGAATGTGTTGATCACAAGGCTGTAGACTCATGCTCCCTCCTCTATACACTCTCTCTCTTGAGTTCTTCACTGCAGAGTCTCTGCTTCAAAATGGTGGAGAGATTTTTACTGTGAAGTATTTCTGCACAGGTTGTTGTCCAAGGTATCTTCCTAGGAGTTGGGACACCTTTGTTTTTGTTTTTGAATGCTGCTGTGGGAAGGAAAGAACTGAATCCAGATGACCTACTTCCTATACAAGAAATTTAGCCACTAGACTGTCACAAAAATTCAGTTATGTTAGGTTAGAGATTGGGCCCTTTAGAGAATACAGGCATACAGATCATAGATTTTAGGTGGGGAACAGGAACCTCACATGATGGCAGTTCTGGACATGTGCAGGGTCACTGGGCACTGAAGAATTTTGAGGTCAGTGATGTGTCTGATGATGCCTTTGGTGTCAGATAAACCTGAATAATTTTTTTTTTTTTTTAAGTCACAGTATGTACTTCTGTTGCTCAATGTGTGTTTTAGATAGTCACAACCTTCATAAGCTAGGCCTTTACTCTTCCTTCATCACTACCTATTATTTTTTCAGCTTGTCAAATTTGTTAGCAAATCTGTGAATGTAAACTTTCCATTCACTATTTTTAATGCTGATTTTGTTCAATTGAAGGCAATTTTATTAATATAAAAAGAAACTTTACCTTTTTGATCAAGCTGAAGATTTTGCCTTTCAGTTGTTTTTATGTCATACAGCACAGATTGATCTCTGCAGTGTTTTGGATGCTGGAAATGAATAAAAACTACTCCTGAATATAGCAGATGTTAAAATGTTGCTGAAAGCTCTGGAGAAGAAACATCAATTAACATTGTGACTATGTTGCAATGAAGATGATGAAATAAAAATGTCTCTTTTGCAGGATCATCAGACTCATCAATTTTCTGTTCATCACTAGACAAAATTTTAGTCAGTGGCACATGTGATCTTGAAGAATCCAAAGAAACCAATTTTCTGAGCTTTCTGAGTTCAACAAAAAATCTTTCAGTCTCATGAAGGATCAGAGGTTCTTAGGTCAGATCTCTTCAAAACAAGAATCCCTTGATTGTTTTTCCTTCTTTCAAACTCAGTCATGCAGAATTGGAAAAATTGGCAAATTTATTTTATGATAATTGGTGAACAATAATCACATTTACAATATTGATTATTGCTTTTACATTTAGAACAGTTTCATTCCTACACCATAAAATCTAAATAGCATAGCCTACGTTTTATACAGACTGGTGGTGTGATATAAAATGCTTACCTTTCAGAGGACTGACTTTTCTGAGTTTACCAGATTTAGTCTCCCAGTATTTCACAAGTCTCCCCTCTCTCATCTTTCATATTCTTCTCTTACATTCATTTTCTTAATCAAATCTCAGTTGTGAAACTACTTTCATAAAAATAGAAATGCTGTTCTCATTACTTTCATAGCTTTGACTTCTGAAAGTTGTTTTTATATATATATATATATATATATATATATATTACTATCTCTCTAAATCTTATATTTACCTCTTCTGGGATGCCTGAAGACTCATCTGGGATACTTGTTCCTTACCACTCTGTTTCAGATTAATCTTGGCTATATAAATATTTTTTCTAAGGAGCTATTCCTGACCAAAACATACATTTAATGCCAACACATACCGAGGAAAAAAAACAACACAGAAAGAAGCTTGTGATTCAAGTTCCACAGAGGCATTTCCAAAGTCTTTAGGAAAATCAGTTTGATAAGTGAAGCGAGTATTTTTGACCGAAGTTTACAGAAATAATTTTCCCCCTATAATGATATTTACAACTAAAAAATCATATACACCAGCACACTTGAAATCTATATTCAATATCCTGAATGTCTATGATTTCAGATGCTGACTGTGAGGAATCTGGTAAATAGGCTGAAGCCCATAAGGTCTGTTTTCATTTGCTCTTTGACTTGTTATTTTAAACTTATACAATTATTATTTTGACAGCAAGAAAGAGAAATAAATTGTTCTGCTGAAGAGCATCAGACATCAGTTTTTGATGCTATTTCTATGATCTCAACAATTCTAAAGTGACCCGCACAGTGCAAGTGATAGCTGTCATACTCCCATTGCAAAAAACAAATTTACTCTCAGTGATTATAAAACTGGAAGGGTAGAAATGTCAGCAAAGCACCATAATGTTATTTTAAAGCAGGGTTTTATTTTTATATATACTTACGACCCCCTAGAAAAATTATTGATAACAAGGGAAAGAAGGAAATAACAGGTAAGGCAATTATGCTGCCATGGTTACTCTGAGAAGAGAAAGCTCACAGGAAATTTTAATACAATTCAAAAAGGATAAAACCAATAATATTCAACCAAGACACGGAATGTTTCTATAGAGTTTTTTACAAAAAAAATTTATGGAGTCAGATTGTCACTTTGACTGTGTTTGCCTAGAGTTGTGGGTAACAGGAATGAGTCAGAGTAAAGCTGTGGTCTGGTAGGAAAAATCCCTAGAGTAAGGAGAGAGGTATATCAGTGTCTTCTCTGCCTTCTATAGGTTAATCCTTGGATAGAAACCTTTTCTAACCTCTGTATAAGAATGGAGCTGAGACGGGGGCAGCATGTAAGAAATCCCATCATCTAGGTGAGGCTCCTGCCCCTGGAGTTGTCTGAATGATCTTGGGGATTACTATATTTCAGAGTGGAGAAGCCACAAAAACATTTTTGAAGCTGTCTCATCTTTAGCCGTAGGGGAAGGACTGCACAGGTGAAAGGACAGCATCAAACAACACAGAGAGACAGCCTAGTCTTCAGGGCTAATGCAAAGAGAATCAGAGCTAAGGGTCTCTTTCTTAAATGACAAAAACAAAGAATAGCTCTCACCCCCTCCCCCTTTCTGCTTACATGGTCTTAGATTTGCAGAATTATTTTGTTAGAGACAGACTCAGGCAAAACAGGTAGGGTGCCTTGGTTCTTTCACTGATACTTAACAGTTTGAACACTTGTGTGTTTCTGGTAATGCAGTAACCCCATCAGGTGTCAGTGAAGTCTACACTTTGGAGTTAGATTAACATACATTTATGCACTCTAACAGATCAGAATACATTAAAATACCTCTGCGAAGAGAGAGGTGCACCTATCCACCCATTGTAAACCAAAAAATAAAGGCACTTTAGGGTCAGTAGCTCCTTAAGTAACACAGCTTTTGGCTCATGCATCATTCCCATAGATGAGATGCCTACATTACTCTTTGTTAAACTCAAGTAAGTTTCCTAGCAACCCAATTGTTATCTCTGTGGAGGATAAAAACACACCAGCATTAGCTGAGAGTCTTTGACAGCATCATGGTCTTTGACCACCACAATTAATTACCAAACATGCTGGCATCAGTCCAAAGTCCTCTTCTTCAATAAGATAAGTATCAACAAAGTACCTTGTTTAATGCTAATGAATTTAATTTTCTGCTACATGATAAAATCAGTTTCTCTGTATCTAGTATACTGTGCAAAGTGCAGAGCATCATAAACAAAAATCTTTACATTAACCTCTTGTTTTTCCATGTCCAATGTCAAGGATATCAAACACCACATCATGAAGGTGCCTTTTTAAGATTTATTTTAGGAGGTAATTAATGGCAGAAATAGAAAACCTTTCTAGAAAGAAAAGCCTCCTTTTTCCTGTGGGTGGGTTGTTTGTTTTGCTTAGCTTGCTTGTTTGTTTTTAAAGCAATTTGTCCAATTCTGCAGTGCTAGATAATAGCCAATAATGTCAACTAACTCAAGACTAGGAGATAGCTCCAGGACTGGAGCAGTAAAAAATATAATTTGCAACTGAAATATTAGGATGATTAATTTATGTTGCCCTGTGTGTATGTTTAAGCTATTAACAGATGAAAGAGATCTCAGAAAAACAAAAAGCTGACAGACACAGATAAGTGAAAAAAGATTCCCCATTACTATTTCAAATCCTGTACTGAAATATCTTTTTATGGCAAGAGACGATCTCTTGAATAATCCTACCTGGTCCCCTATAGCCTGACAGTCCTCAAGTTTATGGAATGTTTAAAAGTATAATGACATTAACGTTTAGAGAGCCTTTTCTTTTATAGCAGATTATTTGTGGTTCAACAAGCATGTTCTTGAATAAACCTAGATCTCCTCTCCATATAAAATTTCACTAACAGTTCAAAATACCAGGATTTTGCAGTATTTGCTTTTCCTGCACATTAGAGATGGATACAAACCAAGCTGAAAGAATGTATCACTGAAGTTTACAGTAACAAATTATATTCAGTTCTTTGCAGCCCACCACTTTCCTCTTAGACTTTTTTGGGTAAAAAAAAAAAAGGAAAGAAAGAGAAGGGTTTTTTTTAGAGATATACATAGGGGACGGGAGAGGCAGCTACTTTGAAATACCCCTTCTTCAGAAGCTATATTACTCCAGTAGATAAAGGAAAAAAATACACCCTAAACCCCCAAAGAACAGGAATCGTATTTGTAACCTGCTCTTTTACTTAAGTTACTGCAACGTGTATTCCCTTTTCCAGGAGTAGCTAAGACACTGGACAAGACTATCATTTCAGAGGAATCCAGGACAGCAGCTCCTGTGGTGTTTAACCCATCATTACCTCTTTTGCTGATTCCTGACCTTTTTAAAAAGTAAATCTATCTATTTGTATTTGAGTATCTGGGCTTGGCCATCTTTGATGATTTTTTCTGTTTTTTATTAAGTTGCCTCTATCACATACAGTGATACAAAAAGGATTACTCACCTATAAGGCAGTCTATACTGGAGATGTTTATTTTCACCACAATGATTCCTGTAATATGCAGGCAATATGATTATGAAACAAAACTGCAGACACCTCCTATTACTTTGTTAAGGTTATGGACTAATGTTACGGTACGGGAATTTATAGCTCTGTTGCACATGGTTGTTTAAAAGAATTTAAAAGAAAGAAATAAAAAACTAAGCACTTATAACACTGACCTGTAGCTTGACACAAACTGGGAATACACTTTTTAACTAAATGACCTCATTAAATTTTAAGAGTCTGTTATTTCTTGTCTGATTATTATTCTAAATATAATACTATGGCTTCTGTGACTCATGCATAGTGCCTCAGGATAGATTTCTTTTTGATGTACGCTGCATTAGTCACACTTATCTATGAACACAGATGATATATGGTGCAACCTCTACACCTACTGCTGTATTCTAGAAAGAAAATATTAATATATTACTTGGTTCTGTAATTAACACTGGTACATAAACCAATGCAAGTCCAAAATAGCTTTTAGGATTCATGATTGGATGATAAAAAAATCATTCTTCTCCTTGGAGTTGTTTCATTGATACTGTTAGAGATAATTTATTATGGTAATAACAATTCCTCTAGTTCTTGCAAGAAGCATGATGTAAAAGAAGAAAAATATGACAGCTAATGGAGAGCCTTTTCTGCAAGACATGAAATTAGCAGCCATAGAGAAAGTTAATAGTCCTTACATGCTAAGAATCAAAAGACCTTCAGATACCAGCTTTCCCTGAAGAAACTAAAAGTCACACCAAACATACTGATTCCAGATCAGCTCACAGAACTTGACTGGGTCTTGTCCAGTCCAAACTGGCAAAATTCATGGCAAGACTTGAATAAGTATATGCTAGTGGGACAATTGTGAAAAGAGAATTTCCTTGTTAATGGTGCAGTACTAAACTTAAAGTGCAAATTGAGAAAAAGAAGCCTATGAAAAGGAATGATAGGAAAAAATATATCTTTCCTTTAAAAATTGAGCATCATTACCCTGGCCTCCTCATGGTCCAGTGAAGTAAGTGTGAAATCCTGCACCTGGAGAAGGATAACTCCAGGCACCAGAATATATGCTGGAGGATGACCATCTGGAAGGCATCTGTGCAGAAAAGGACCTGGGGATCATGGTGGACATCAACTTGAATATGAGACAGCAGTACGCCCTTACAGCAAAGACAGCTAATGGTATCCTGGTCTGCATTAGGAAGAGTGCTGCCAGCAGGTTGAGGAAGGTGATCCTTCGCCTCTGCTCATTACTGGTGAGGCCAGTCCTGGAGTGCTGGGTCCAGTTCTGGGCTTCCCTATACAAGGCAAACATGGACATACTGGAAATAGTGCAGTGAAGGGCCACAAAGATGAATAAGGGACTGGAGCATCTCTTATACAAGGAGAGGCTGAGTGATCTGTGACTGGTCAGCCTAGGGAAGAGAATGCTCAGGGGGATCTTACAGAATCATAGAATCATTTAGGTTGGAAAAGACCTTTGAAATCATCAAGTCCAACTGTTAACCCAGGACTAAACCATGTCACTAAGCACCGCACCTACATGTTTTTTAAACACCTCCAGGAATGGTGATTCCACCACCTCCCTGGGCAGCCTGTTCCAATGCTTGACTACAGTTTCAGTGAAGAAAGTTTTCCTAATATCCAATCTAAACCTGTCCTAGTGCAACTTGAGGCTCTTTCCTCTTGTCCTGTCACTTGTTATCTGGGAGAAGACACCTACCCCCACCTGCCTACGATTAGTCAGTGTATATAAATGACTGAATTCAGGGTGCAAAGAGGACAGAGCCAGTGTCTTTTCAGTGGCGCCCAGTGACAGGACCAGAGGCAATTGGCACAAGCTGAAACACAGGGGGTTCCCTCTGAACATCAGGAAACATTCAGTGCAGGGGTGACTGAGCACTGGCAGAGGTTGCTGGGGGAGATTGTGGAGTCTCCATCCCTAAAGATACTCTAAAGCTCTCTAAACATGGTCCTGAACAACTGGCTGTAGGTAGACCTGTTTGAGCAGTGGAGATAGACCAGATGACCTCCAGAGAACCTTTTCAACCTAAACTACTCTCTGATTCTCCAATTCTGTTCAATGTCCTCTTCCAGACATGACGTCTTATACTGTTTCCTCACCTCCTGAGAACTGCATCTTATGAAGAGGTTGAAACATAAACCTTAGTTCTGAAAGAACTACATTTTTTGAACATTATCAACTCAGCGGGATGTTCTAATAGGGAAGTAAAGTAATAAAATATCAGAGTAGGGGGACACAACCACTACTCTTTGTCTTTCTAATTCCACACTGCAAAAATAAGAGCATGCTGGATCTTCTAAAAAACAAGAGAGCAACTTTCCAGAATTCAAAGTCCCCTCTCCTGCTTGTCTCACTGGTATTCTTGTGAGATATTTGGTGGTTGACTTTCTCTCACTAATCTTACTGTTGTGAATGTTTCTAGGTCATCCAGCTTTGCAGGCAGAAGGATATTTGGGATTTATCAGGCAATAGCAGCATTTTGCATATGATTGGCAGCTGTCAGTCAGATTTATTTTTTTTGTTTGGAAGCTGAACTGATAAACTGAAAAAAAAATGCAGATCAAAGTGAATACAATATTATGTGTAAAACAGAAAATAAAATGTTGCTGGGGATGAATGAAACATTATAGCTCTCTAGGCTCCTTTTACACAGTCTCAGAATATCCATGTGACATGACCAGAATGACCAGTATCAGAATACTCGCCAAGTATTGGAAGTTACCTTCTCTCCTCTGCTCAGAGAAACTTTACACATACTGTCCAACTTCCAGAGGACTGCCATGGTTACCATGCTGCAGAGTCACTCTCAGTGCCTTTCTGCAGTTCATGCAGAAGAATTTTCTAGGAAGCATGATAGCTTTACTAGCTGAAAATAGGAATAATGCATCTCAAAAACTTTATAGTCATTAGTTCTATATGTGGGTGACTGGGCCTTCCTCTAGGAGATAACAGACATAATGTCAAATATATGTAAATAAAGGAGGGGACAGAACCAGGGACCGAGATTTTCTAAGCACTATAACTAGGCTGCTGGCAAAGCATTTCTTTCTTTTCAATTTTATGATTCAAACTAAAGAATTTAAGATTAAAGTTGTGATTTATGTCAAAATTTGTAAACATCTGTGTCTAGACTGATTTTGCTCACTAACACTCTTTCCTCACCTGACAGAAAAGGTGTCATGAGGTGTTAAGTATTGGCTGCAGAACACTTTGAGATACATATACAAAAGCAACTCTTACAGCTATTACTGATTCAAAGAGTGTTTCTTAAAGCATCTTGATGATGTGTTTGATCCAGTCAAGTTGCAGCACTGCTTTAAGCACCCCTGGGAGGTTGTTTCTTATTGTATGCAGTTTTACTGTAAGAAAAACATGTCTATAAAGAAAAGTATGCTAAACTGCTTCCTTTACTTACTTCCATTCAGTCACTCCTGGCTACTTCTCTTTGAACCACCCTGCCTGATTCCTTTCTCATTTACCCTCTTAGAATACTTACAGATATTTAGCACGTCATTCATGAATCATTATTTAGACAGGCACTCCATATTTAGCTCTTCTCCTTTTCCTCATAAATCAGTCCCTTACAGACCCTCAATCATTTTTATTGCCCTTTCATAACTGCTGATAGTACTCATAAATGAAATGTCTGTAATGGCACTAAGCAAGAAAAAGGGAACAAGAGACCAAGGCTGGAGTTAATAAAATAAAAATAAAACATAACCTAACTTGGGCATCCTCTTTATTTTGGCAATCAAGTAGACATAAAAAACAGCACAACAAGGCAAATGAATTACCAGAAGCTAAACTGAGGCCCAGGCATAGCTGCTGACATATTTATAAGTCCTGTGGAGAGGGCAGTAGAAAAACAGAGACTGTGAACTTCTATTTCTGGTTTTCAAGACAATATTCTAATATTCTGTGCATGAGTGGTTG
Organism: Ibycter americanus; assembly: GCA_035590275.1. NCBI lineage: Eukaryota > Metazoa > Chordata > Aves > Falconiformes > Falconidae > Ibycter > Ibycter americanus. The sequence goes on from JAVJGI010000062.1 coordinate 59,194,124, forward strand.
CTGGCATTCAAAACTTAAACATCTCAAAGCAGGACTTTTGTAAGCACAACATGTAAGAACAATATCTGTTGTCATAGGACAACTTTCAGGTCTATTTATGTTAACTGTGCTTGCAGGTGGTTTCACAGGATGCTTTACAGTATTTAAGATACTTCAAGCTTCAGAAACAGTTATCATTTTAATCAAGGTTAGTTAAAGGGTTAATGGGGAATGAATAAACAATACTGCATCCTAATAGTTTTAGTTTAAAAGAGAGGCACCTTCTTTTCTCCTGTGAGGCCAATGAATCCTGGGACCCTAGAGTTTAAAGTTTAAAAGGTGAGATATCTTTGAAAAACTATATACAGGACTTACTCTAACCTTTCTCAGGAAGAGGCAGCTTTTAATAAAGATGATTCTGAATGATTTGTCATAGAAGAGGCAGAAGACTTATGGAAGTTCTAATAAACTGCCTTCAGCCAGTGAGGCATAGCTGCTCTATATTTCTGCGTGTGGTGTGTGTGACAATACACACATGACAAATTTCTAAATGTATGGAAAACAGGAGACATGAAGATGAATCTAGCAGCAACTATTTTTAGATTGTATTACTGTACATTTGAAAAGTAAAGAAAATTAGACACGTAAAATTTACAAAGACAATTATTTTCTACAGGAAACTCAGGAAGAATGTTGAAAATACTAATTCTCGATATATATTAAGTTGTAGCAGCTTAGTGCTCAACGGCTTTATAGCTTTTCTTATGGATCCTTTATGAAGATAATTTAAAATCTATTTTGTAATTGCTTATAGCTTGACTGTTTTAGATTTGTTTTGCTGTTAAACAAAGCATAAGATGTTAGCCCTTAAGACACATTTTAAATTAAAAAAAGTATTTAATGTATTAAAATCCTCTGTTTTGGCACTGCAGATATGTAAAAACATGGAACACTTAAAGTTCTAAATGCAATACCTACAATAAACCCTCCCAGATATTAATAAACCAAGAAACAACTGACATTCCTACCTTAAAGAAATGGTCTTTGCTAGAGCTTGCATATCAAACCAGATCCCTGTTTGTCAGCAGATAAAGATATAAATGTATATATTTTTTCAAGCAGTGGAACATCATGTGAAGAAAGACTAAAACACTCAGAAAAATCATCTTCTTAATAACAAAATATCTATTCACTTATATTTGGAAGATATAGTGGAACATTAGTGGTCATAGTTATTAGGCTGCCAATTCATAGAGGGGTTGCTTATTTTACAAAGAACTCATTCTTCCTATATGCATGTACTCTTCTCTCTACCTTAATGAATGATTCAGACAAAAGGAAAGACAATGTCTGGAAGTCTTTCAGACTAAAATGTGCAAAATAAGTCACTGTGGTGCAAAAGAAACATAAAACAGCTCTCAGCACTTCACCAGAGATCTTTCAAACTTTTAGCTGTCACCTGACCTAACAGAATACTTCGCTAGTTTGAAGACTCTCTAAACTTGTCTGACGAAACATTTATGACTGCAGTATTTTAAGTTAAAATAGTAAAAGAAATGAGTCCATAACCTAGAGTATTAAAAGCTGAAGTTTTAGTCATTGCCTCTGATTAAGAAGCTCCGTTCATCAATCATTCTCTTTCGAAGTTCGTGAATAAAGAAGGCATACCTATACACTGCAATGAAATATCGACACCTGATTAAGGTAGTCCACATTGCTTAAAATAAATTATATTCTTGGAAGCCAGAAATCTTGGAGATGATTGGTAGGAATCAGCTACACTGCAACCATAAGAAATACAGTGGATAAAAGTGTTTTGTCTCTGCACATCTTCTGAAGGGCTTTTGTAATGGAATATCCCTGAAGAAAAACAGTTTCAGATTAGGGAAAGTACACCAATTTCCTAAGTACCACTGATATATCTCTCTTATATGGGGGAGGCCTGGGTGGGCTACCTGTCAGCCCTGTGCATTTATTTGACTTCATATGAGTTACAATTATTCTCTGTATATTATGTTTTAAAAATGGCTATACCAAGATTAACAAATGGAAGCCTGAAGCTCTGATGATTTAATTCACATCACAGGCTTCATTTTCTGAGATTTTGGTCTATCCTTACTTGCTGGGAAAGAATAAGAAGAGAAGACATGCACAGTGCAGAGCAAGTGAAACGTGGAGATGAATACCTAATTGTGTGATGATGTTGACAGGAATACTTTGGCGGCTCTGATGCTGGGATAGAGTTCAATGAACTGGTAAGGAGGGAGAGAGGTCTTGTCATGAAAAAGAGAAAGAATATCTTCACCTTGAGAATATCACACTACCTTGCAGCTTCTAATGAAAAGCAGTAGTAGTGGCCAGTGACAAAAGCCAACAGTTAAGTACAAACACAGGCTGTTGTTCCAAAGGCCAAAGTCATGGCTGGTGGTTGTGGAGGTGGTGAGATTACATTGTTCTTCATAGGCTTGGATAGTGAGGAACTCACTGATGGATATCTTTATGGTGAGGTCAGGGATATAGGAAACATGCAGGTGAGCTGGAAATCCTATTATATGGTCAAACGTATGGTAACTGAGAATCAGCAGGACACTGACTGAATAACTAATGCCAACAGGTATAGCTAACTCAGGAAGGACAAGTAGGCAGAACTAGAGGAAGCATTTACTTGTATGTTAATTATGTCTAACAGCTGTTTTGACATCTAAAATTTGGCAAGATACTTCTCTTTAAAATGGCTGGGTGATTTAAAGGAAGCAAAAAAACCAGATGTTACTTTTGCTGGAGGTCTCACAACCATAAGGCCAATAGAAAGGAGTTTTTTCTCACACAGCTGTAGAAGTAGCAAATGCCATATTAAGAAGCAAAAGAACATTGTCTTCTGTTAGACATGTTAAGCAATCTTTTTCTTACCCTAGCACTGACAATAATGCAACTGGAGCATTTCAAACAGTTGTTCTGGGCACCAGTCCCCAAAAAAGTTGTGGGCTGGCAGAGATGCCCGTAGCACAGCAGAGATGAAGAGCTGCAGTCATGAAAATCTGAGGAAACAGTTCAAGATTTTCAGCAACATAAAGGCAAATCTGAGCAGGGACACGGCAACGATTGCTGCTGAGCAACTGGTGTATTATCTCTATATGAGAGTAGGACAAAGGCAGCAGGTTTAGTTAGAAGATTTTCCTTCAATATCATAAACATTAATTGTAAAGCAAAGCTATGCAGTCATGATCTGGAAGCTCCATTCAAATTACTGTAAAAACATTGGACTTTTAAGACTATGTAACACAAGTATTTGTCAGAAATTTCATGTGTAAAATTCATCTCAATTTTCTGTGTCTCTTCCAGTCCTGTTTGATACGACAATGAGTATAGTAGTAAATAAAGAAGATCAGGGCTTGCTCTCTGGCCCAGAGGACAGATGAAAGTGTGTAGCATATACACACGTTGCTAAACTTGCTTACTACGTATTTCCTACCCTACAGCTGCATTTAAAAAGCCTCTTGACAGCCCTCTTCCAAATGGTGCTTGTCAATTGTCTAGGCAATGATTGGTTGGTACAGGACAAAAAGTACGTCAAGGACCTGGCTAAACAATGCAAGGATATGCACTTGAACAGGTGATCCAGTCCTTGTCTGAATTCTTTTAGGTCTGCTAATACAGATCTAGCCTGCATACCAGGACCAGAGCCAGTTAGCTCTCTGGATAAATAATATGTGAATGAAATTCAGTGCCAAGTACTGCAAAGTAAAGCACACAAGGAAAAGAAATCTCCAATTCTAGAAATTCATCAGTGGATTCTGGATTAGATACTACCAGTCAGGAAAGAGATTTTGGGATGATTACAGATATGAAAGAATAAATAACAATAAAAAGACAAATAGAAAATTTGAATTATTTTCTAAGAAATGAAGTAGGAAGCTAAACAAAAGAGGACAAAATGGAAAACATAATTATGCCACTGTACAAATGCATAATGCATGGGGATCTGACATACTGTGTACATACTTCAGGCCACTTATCTCAGGCATGAGGCTATGTTACTACTCACAGTCCACATAAAGTGTCAAGGATGGCTGGTAGTATGGAACAGCTTTCTCCAGCTCAGGAAGTATCTAATACACTATTGCATAGAGGCAGGAAGAGATATCAGGAAAAGAACACCCTCCTCTTGCCCTCTTTCTTACATTTTTTTCTTTATTCAGCTGAGTAAGTTGGACTCTTACTTTGTTCTTGCAAGCTCTCCAAACCTTTGATCATCCCAATAGCTTCTGTTTATACCTGTTGCTTTTGAATACTTGTTTCTTCGATGAAAACGCTGGGACTATACCCTGCATTTTGTATAAAGATTCAGCCATGTCTTCTAAAATAGCTTCAATACCTCCTTGTTTCTAGTTGAAATAACTTACCTGACATAACCCAGGGCTGCATCTGTCTTTTTTATGATCCCATTACATTCATCTTAATAGTCATTCCATGGACAAATAATGAAAGCTACTGAATCAAGGAGAGCAGAAGATGTTTTATGACTTTGAAAATCAAACTATTTTCATTTAAGTACACGTTAAAGAGTCTAACTGTCAGCCATAAATTAAAGAAACCAACCAAACAACAAAACAAACAAACAAAACCCTCCACATAAAACAAAGCAGAACAAATATGAAATGTGAATAACTGGAAAAAAGATGAAAATAACAATGGAAAAAAAGCTTACAGTATGTTTCTCTTTTGTTTTCTTTATTCCTCCCATGGCTAGTGATTCCATCCATTGTATTTGTGTTTTAACATAAAATATCATTAACATACTGATACACTTAAGTCCACATTCTAATTTTAATTAAAATCAAGTATATCTGGTCCTGTATTTTTTGCTTCATAGAATAATTGCACATTTATGCTGTTTTAAGTGAGAACAGAATTTAGCTTGCTACATTTTTTACACACTTCACTGGCTGTGTACTGAGAATATCTTACTGAATTTGTTGGATTTTTTCCTCATAAGGAACAGACATGATAATTTGTATTTGGCAGTTAAACACCTGGTCACTAAATATTTAAAATTCTGAAATGAAATGCTTCTCAATAAGCTGTGGAGCAATAATATGCAAATTCTTACTTATAGTCAATCGGCACATAACAAGGTATGAACAATGTGTGTGCATTGTAGAGAAGTGATGTAAATGACCTCAGAGGCTGGAAGACACTGCTAAAAGTTTGAACTGTATCCAAAATAAGAATGTCTGTTTTCTCTACAATCTGCTGAATGCAGAATGCATTAGTATCTCGGCACTGCACAGCTGTGTTTTTCTATCGAAGGAGGATAATGCCTGCTTTCAGATTTGGAAAAAAAAATCCTTCCTAATTGAGTTGGGTACCTTTATCTGCATTCAAACTGCTGCTTATTTATTTTTGAATAACTGAATTCTGCCAACATTTTATCCTGAATGAAGCACACTGTTTAAAAAGTTAGACGTTCCATGTCAGCCTTCTGCTATGGAAACACAGTACCTGCTTAAGATGGATCTTGACCTTTTTTCTTTTTTCCCCATAAGTAATCAACCAAAATTGCTTTGTGATCTTGCCTACGGCCTCAAACTTTTTTCTCCCTGATGTCTGATACAATCTTATAGGACAATCATATCACACAGCCACAGTTCTCCCTGCAGTCTTCAGCTCCATGCCTCTTGAAGTGCAGGCTTCTCTCTTAAAGTGGACACTCTCATCTTGGTGAGAAGGTGTCCGTCACTTTCTCCTCCATACTTTGCTTTTGTAAACAGTGTGCTTTACCTTCAGAAGATCTGGATTGCTCAGCAAGACAATATCAAAGGCAGGGCTTCTCAAGTGAAGGAATCAAGACAGATCTAAATCATGAATAAATAGTGCCTGAACCACTCCATGGTTCTAGACGTGAAGTGTTTGTGATTTTTTGTGAAGAGTTTCGTTCTTTTGTCCTTTTCTGGTGTCAGAGTTAGGAGGTCTACCTCACTGCATTTGGCACATGTGAGAGTGATGTTGAGCAGCCTACCATAAATGTGGCTGCTCTTTGCTGCGTAAGAGTTCAGTGAAGTCAGAACTAGAAAAAATATCAAAGCCTGATGCAAGTGATCTTCAATACAATTTCCCTCTAAGTATGATCCATGATATCTATACAAAGCAGACAGTGGGTTTTTTTGCAGCAGAACTATACTATTTTAAATGCCTCTTGTTCACAGAGAGGCCTCAGGCCGCTATAATAAAAATATTTCTGAGGTAAGCTATTATCCTGAAGTCAAAAGCAATTTCTTTTTTCAGTTATACTCCACTATAACACAGGAGAATCTGTACTTACATAGTTAGAGCTAATAATGTTGCAGAGCCCTAGCTGGAAGAAGTTCGTAAGTATGTGCTTAAGTCTCTCTTTACTGAGGAGTTTGGTAAAGCTGAAGCACATGCTTGAAGATTAATAACTGTTTATCTTAAATATTTTTATTAAAAAATTTGTTGGCATGTATTCAGGTTTGTGTATGAAGGAAGTCGTATTTTATTAGTATATTAGAAGAAGGTAGATCATTCGACAATATAATAAATCACCACTGTTCCACTGTCTTCATTACAGCAAAGAATCCACCACCAGAACCAAGATATTTTGTTCATTTTGTTCTTACTTCTCCCTAATGATACAAGCACTTGCTTTTCAGAGAGTTGTAATTCATTTATCTGTATTTTCTCACACAATATTTTTCAGTGTTTATACTTATTGTTGTATTCTAACCAAGCCAAATTTTTATTTCATACCTTTACTTTCTGTTTGACCATATTTCAGCAAAGTACAGATACCATCTGATTACCATGTGTCAAATGCAACTCCTTTCATACTTTTCTGGTAAGGCAAGGGAACCTTATTTAACAGTCTTTTATCAGTTTTTTTACAGGAAGAATAAAGTTCTGTTCACACAAGAGATTTGTGGTTTATTAACTTAAGCTTTTTTTTATCAAGTGAATTAGTTAAACTCCATTGTGGATGTATAACTCAGTTTAAAAGCAGTTTATTTCAGTTTAGCTTAAACAGATTCCAATTTATGCTAAATTGAAAAATGCCTCATTTAAACTGCAATAAAATAGCTGCACAACTTCATTTACTGGTTTAGTGAAATTAGTTAGATTTATTACATTTGGTTGAACCAAGATAACAGTATCACAGATTGAAGACTGAAATTTTAAGTTAACATGTAGCCTGGCAAGTTTATCAATTTTAGAAGCAGATATCTGCTGGTATTGTTAAGTATCTTACTACTTTGGGCAGTAACTAACAAAGCCCATGTTTGAAAAGGGTTATTGTGCAGAGCAACTGCACTGTGCGTGTGAGTGAGACTCAACAACATGCTAAGGATCTACCAAACACTTCATACCAAGAATGACCCTCACATGCATCAAGGTGTTTTAAAGGAAAATTGAGACTTATGAAGATCCTCTTTATGACAAGGAATTGTTTGGGAGAAACGTCTTTTCTGATTCATTTTCCAGTGGTCTCAGTGAGCTCACATTGAGAAGGGGCAAACATTACTATGTCAGGATTTTCTGAAGTCACGGCTATGTATAATCCTAGCCCAGGTGAAGAGAACTCACTATTCAAGTAACCTGTCTTTGCTTAAACTGCATGTTTAAACAGATTGCAAGCTTGCTGCGAGTATGGGTGAGGATTCAGCTGGGCAAAAGAGTTAGCAAAGACAGTCACTTGATGTACAAACAGAAGAAAGGAGGAGCCTATGACCTTGGCCTCAGTCTTGGGCTCCCAGGAATCTGCCACCAGCTCTCCCTCAGGACAGGAATAGTTCCTTGATGACAAAAATGAATTTGAATACATACTTAGGCAACACCATATTATTAATCTAATGTATTTGCAATGATACAAACTTTTGCAGAGGGACTTCAGATGGCAGAGTCAAAGTGCATCAAATTTTAGCCTCAACAGGCAGAATATACAAACATTCACAGAAGTTGTAATTGTTCATACCCACTGAGTTGGTACGTGTCCAATTGCCACTGCTCTTTATACTGTTTTTCCCAAGCAAATAAAGTCCTTTGAAATGATCAAATACTTCTAGTTACCATTTTTTCAACTATTCCAGACTGGTAATTCAGATGTCATTCAAAATAAATTTGTGGCTGGACTCAGTACATTTTTTTTTGTTTTGTTTATATCTTCAGTTTCATATGTTTGAAAACAGACCTTGCTTTTCATCAAATGAAACTTTTCATCACAAACAAACGACAGAAAGCACAAGCTCTCTAGTATTTCATTAACGTGTATCTTCACTCAGCTGAATAGGGCTGTTATGGGTATTAACCCTTTCACAAATCATTCCTTCCACCACTTAAGTTATAAACTATAGTCTGAGCACTATTTTACTTTACTTTCCCACTACACACAGTTAAACAACTATAGAAAATGTGAACATATGCGGTCATTTGCATATATCTGCATACATTCATATGCATAAATACATACAGCACAGAAGATGAAACTCAGAATGTGACTTAAACTGAAATTCTCTTCAAGGGCTGAGCTAGCTTTGAAGGTAACTCACTGAGCTGAGAGGTAAACCGAGTAACACATAAATTTATACACTTATTTCCTTCTTAAAAAGAAGAAACTCTACCTTGCAATCAGTTTGCAATTAATAAACTACCTTGTTAGTCTGCAAGGTCTAAAATAAGCACAGGATTCTTTTTTGTTCTTCATCTAGTTTGTGATCCTTTTTTCAGAAGAGAGGAACCTGCTATTTGGAAATTCCATTTACAAGCATTTTCATATCAAAATAGATATCTTCACATGAAAGTCAGAGGAACCTTTTTTTGAAATATGTCCTTTTTAAGTTTTTCAAAGAATTCCTTTCAGAAAAGGCAAGCACCTCATCAGCTCTCACGCACACAAATCTTCAAATGCTGTTTTTGAAGAATTGCATTTTAAAGTATGTTCAGCCATACACCAAACATGAGAAGCTGGAAAAAAAAGTCTTTGAATCTGAACTACAGCTCATCATAATCTGGTTAAAATTATCTCCAACACCACCTGTCATTATTAATGCAGGAAGAGAGGCGGAAAAATACCTTCAGCCCAGCTACATTATTGCAAATAAGGTCCATCTGCTTTTCACTGTTCTGTCATATAATAATAGCAGCTATATTTATGATCGATTTAGGATTTTGCCTGTAGTAGATGAATGTGTAATTGCTTTTATTAAAAGTGCTTTTCTTTGAGGGTCTTCTATCATCTTAGCAGACTTTACACCTAATTTTCAATGCGGAATCCTCAGCCTTTGATATATTCCATTGGTAGGTAAATTATTTTTTCCAATTATTTATATTCTTATTTTATATATATATATATATATTCATTTATATATATATTCATATATATATACACATTACTCTAGCATTTTGTGTTAAATGGTATAGCTGTGCAGAATCTTAAGTCATAATGGCTATGAAAGCCATTTTATAATAGTTATAGTAAAATATTCGTTATCTGCATCCTTGAAGGAAACACATTCAAAAACTAAAATCCACAGAGTAATACTTAATTTCTAAAAGAGAAAGAAAGGATGTTCGTTAAATAAAAAAGAAAAGCTGAAAAGATAAAATGCTTGTTGTTATTATGGGTAGTGTCCAAAACACAGTAAGGAGATTCAGAGTAAACAATGGGAGTGTGTGCATTAGCTAGAGATGTGGTGCATCAACCCAGGGCCAGTGGCGTGACATTCTTGGCTTGCTGTCTCTTTTCCAAGTCTATATAAATTCTAGTGACTTTGTGTGTCCCAAAAAGAGTATGCTGGTCAGAACAACAAAGACTTAGTAAGGTTTTAAGCAAACCAAAAAATGTAAAAGAAGCTATCAACGGTAGAGGTTATCCTTCAGAAATTGTAATCTGTGCCCAGACTAGAAGAACAGAAAGAACATAAAACCTGGGAAGTTAAATGCAAAAGCATGACAAGACAGGCTAAAGAGAGTATGAGGAAGTACTTTGTAAATGCATAAAACTCAGAAAGGAACCTTTTTTTCCTAGACTCATTAGAAGGATTCAATCAGCCAAAAAAGTCTTCAGTGCCTATAGATGATCAGTGTATTGTATGAGCACTCACAGAAGACAAGATCAGAGCAGAAAAACTACACTAATTCTTTCTTTCTAATGGTGCTCACTACTAGGATTTTTTTTTCTTTTTTTTCTTTTTTTTTTTCTTTTTTCTTTTTTTTTCCACTTTAGGCATGGTTCTAAAATGTTATAGACTAGAAAGCCAGTAGAATAGGTTTTAGAATAAATGATAAAGTAAATCAATACCTGATAAACTGAATAGAAACAAATCACCTGAACTGAATTACACTCACTGAGGAATGACTACATAAAGTATGTGCAAACATCTGACACTTCAAAACTTTTCCTAATTTCTACATTGAAAAAATTTTCAAGATAGCCAGAACTGGAACAGAGGTATGCAATAGAGGTGTGCAACAGAGTGTGAGATACCGCAATGCCAAATAACTGAGCAACAAAGTAACAGATGAAATTCAGTGTTGATAAAACCTGAAGGTAGCTTCTAATCTGGGTATGTCTAGTACTTCTAGTCTAGCAAGAGCACTTGGAGGATAGTTTTGAAAATCTCAGCTCAATACTCAGAGGTCCTTAAAAGACAAATAAAAGGCTAGAAAGTATTAGAAGGGAATAGAAAACCAACCAAAATGTCGCTATGCCACTTTAAAACCATGGTGCAGCCTTCCTATAGATAATATGCACAGTTCTGCTTACCTGATCCTCAAGTATATGAAGCTGAAAGAAGAACTTGAAAAGATGCAGCAAATAGGATAAGGCTGATCAAACAGGTGGAATGGCTTCCATAAGAGGGGAGAAGCTGACAGACTGTGACTCTACAGTCTGGAGAAGACAGGGCTATAAACTTATTTGTAATGACAGATATGATGAAAGAGCGAATAGGCAAATATTTTTTTTTCATTATTTCTCCTACTAGGGATGCTAAATGAAATTGAGAACTAAAAAAATTGAGGGACTTCCTTTATGCTCCACGCATTTTGGTTGTGGAATTCATTGTTTTCAGGTTCTTTTAATACCAGAATTTTAAATAGACTAGAAAAGTTACCACAGAAATTTATTGAAGAAAAGTTCATTATAGCCTACTGAATAAAATAAACTGGATGTAAATTCTTGTTCAGAAAGTCCTTAAAATATTGATTAACTGAAGCTGGGAGGATACACAAGGAGAAATCAGCCTACTTGTTCTGCTGTAATATTCATTGCCTAACCACTGACATAGTAATAGACATAATGTACATTTGATGAGATTTTTGTTCATTCTTGTATCCTATATGAAGTAAATAAAGGAGTAAAAATTAATATAATCACCAAATATATTATAGATGATAAGAAGTCCAAACCTTGAAGTTACAGAATGCTCTCATCTCTCAATTCTCTCCCACTCAAGCTATTGCAAGGTATCACATGCACTGGTATGAGTGGTTGGGGTGGGCTTACTAATAATAAGTATTTCTCTCAAAGAGCGGTAGTAACTGCTTCAGGTCATATCAAATATTCTCCTTGCTTAGCATGCACAGAGAATTTTCCTCCTAAAGTTATACAGCAGCACAGATCCTAATGAATTTTAATTGTAATTATTAAGATGCACATTTGTAAAACTTGCATGCCATGATTTGGGATCCTCATAGGATTTAAACGAACAAAATTACAAGGGCCATTTTTCCCTATGATAGGGAATACCTTACTGTGTGTTCTCTTGCAGCAAGTGATCTAAGTCCCTGGAAGTTTATGTCATGTGCTAAAAGTAGTCACACATACACTTATCCAGCAAGGATCAATTCCAGAAATGCGATCCCAGCACTACAACTAGCTTGCGACTTATAACCTCACTACCCGTGGGACCGATAACTAAGCTTAGGAAACACGGCTATGAGACTGAAAAGCTGTCTTGCAGGAAATGGGATGTTAAACAGTTAGGGCTGTGTACCAACACCCTGAATTTCACCTTAAGGTTAATTGGTAGTTGTTGAAAAATACACAGCACCACCAAAATATATGCTTTGACATTCCAGCTGACTAAGAAGGCTAGCAGTCTAGTTTATGTTATCTGTTGCTACCATGTGAATAACTCATTGCAGTAATGAGTTTCTTAAATTGACAAAGCAAGGTCAGCTCATGGGGAAGGAATGAAGAAGACCCAAGTGTCTGATCAGGCTTTCTTTTAGGCCATTTTTTATCTTGAAGACCTTGCAGAAACCTGCAAGATTTTGTGACTAGGGAAACTACTTTGAAGGGATATTCTTTCATCAGTATTTTGTTTTTAACTAACAATCTGCATTTAGTTACATTCAGGTGCACCTGATATAAACTTGGAATATACAACAGCCGGTTTGCTTTGGCTTTATGCCTGATATATGAATTTGCATTAGTAGGACTGACGTTTTTCTGCTATACTTAAAAAGCTTTGTGTAAGGGTGGATAAAGTCATCTGGAATGATACAAATCACTTTAAACAGTAAAAGAGAAAAATTTCTCAACAACCTACAAAATGCTAGACTGCTTTTTTAATCCTAGCAATAAATTCTAAAAAATCATATTTAATTAAATAAACTTACATCAGAGAATGCTGTTAGTCACAGTTTTACTCCATGAAGAGTGAGATCTTACTGAAATCATATGTCCTGTTAGCTGACATCATTTGAAACAGAAATTCCTTCCATCCAAACCCCTAAACAGTTAGTGACTTTTATAGCTTCACATTGTAAACACAAAACACAGTCTTATTCTAACAGTTCAACAAATACCTCCTGGAAGTTTCAGATCTCTTCTGCAGTGATGCCTAAAAAGTACTGAGAGAGGATAAAACATATAGAAAAAGCTGAGATTTTGTCTGCAAAAAGGAGGTTATCTTGTAAAATCACTAGGGATTTCTCCACTGATTTTTGAAAGTTTTTCAGTAGAAGCGAGACAGCAACATCGCAGATTATTTTGGTTTTGCTGATTTTTGTCAGGCTGAGGATGCTTTGTCAAATACTACTCTTATAAGTCATATCTCAAAGCAGTTTCACATAAATTAGTTTTTTTCATTCACTTTCACTTTTTTTGAGGGATAAGGAACAAAATTTATATTCTGTTTTATAACTGACTGAGAGAAAGAAAGGATTCTGAATTAATTTAACTTCATGGATTTAAAATAATGCCAACTTAAGAACTGCTGGAAGAAATCGTTATTTTACCCTTAAACTTCAGTGAATGCTCTTTATCTAATTTCTGCTGCTATGCATACATGAATGACAGAGCAGAGGTTTGCTCTGGTGTGTTCCTGACAGTATAGTCAAGTCATTCTTTGTGGTATGCTGTAAACTACAGGACTTATTTCATGTTAAGGCAGTAGAAAGATTTATTATAATGTTTTGCTGAATCTCACTTAAACCAGTGTCAAACTCCTGACAAGCCTCCAATATTGGATAAATCTTTTAGGCTGTTTGGGCATTTCCCACATACCTCATGTTTACAGGTCCTGGCCTGTCATGAATAAAATATTTCACAAAGGTATTAAAATAAGATTTTTTATGGCAAGGAGACTATCTTCACTGAAATGAAGGCAGACCAGGTCAAACTTAACTTTTGAAACAACTTCCCTGAACTATCTATTCAAAATGGAGCAGTTCCTACACGAGTTGCTGGGAAGACTTACTCAGCACTAAGCGGCTGTGTACGTAGGAGGTGTGACTGAAATGTGGGAGACCCAGCTTAGGTACTCAGTTCTGAGTCAGTAAAAAAGCTCCATGTAAATGCCTCCTCCCTGACAGTCATCTGGGCCACAGGAATATCCGGGGGGGGATGACTCTGACTTTGATCAGTTAATCTGTCCTCAAGCTGTTAAATGCTAAAAAGATGAAGGTTTAATAAAAATTGCTGTCTTCTCACAAAAACCCAAACACTCTTAAGTTTCAACTACTGAACAAATGTTGAAATCTTCTCTGTCAAGAAAAACTGTTTTCTATTGCAGTTGGCATGAAATACTGACAGCAATTTGGATCAGGAGAGAGCTGAGTGTGCCGAAACCTCTGGTATCTGCAAGGTTCAGTTTCATCTTCAAATGAGGCTAAATGTGATACACTGTTTTATGCAAAGTGGATGAACTCAAGCTATAAGCTGTAGCAATAAGGTAGTGCTATATTTGGAAAGTTTAGCTTTGCTGTAGATCTTACCTAATTAGACTGCTAACATGTACTATAAACCAAGGTATTTATGGGAAGAAACATACTTAATATATATTTCTTTCTGTGAGCCATCTAATATAACTCAACTGAAGAAAAAAAAAAAGAATAAATAAGTTCCTTACTTCAGAGTCTTACTGAGTTACAAATGACAAACAACTTTTTATCGTGCTCATCTCCACCATGACTTCAGTGAAGGTTTCAATTCACTTGAATAGTAACAGTTTTTAATCAATGCAGTGAAGACAGTGGATTCAATGCTGCAGTCTGTGGATTCATATCATCACTCCACTAGCTGTTTTTCTTTTCTGACAGGCTTCAGTCACTTCATTTTCTCACATTTCTGGCTCAACAGTTCAGAATGAAGCTGGGCTGATGTTGCTGTAGCAATTGTTCAAGGTTTTCTCTATAAATTTCTTTTGCTTATACTCTGCAGGCTTCATATTTATAAGCATCAGTGGTTATTTTTCTCCCTGCTTTTCTGAAGTAGTAGTATTAATACACAGGACTTTGCTTTTGAGGCTTCAAGGCAAGCATATTAAAGTGACTGCTACACAGTAAATATAACATCAATTTACACTGGATTTTCAGGTGTTTACAATTTAAACTAGCAGGGAGGTCCCTCTCAGAAAACTGAAAATCCTATACTGTAATTCAAATTCCTACTGTTCCCCTTTAATAGGTCATTTTTCAATATCACATCACAGTCCTGAAGGCCATTTTTTATTTACTATAGCAAGAACATACATAGATATCTCAACCATTCCTCATTCTTTTAGGATTACGCTGCAGATCTCAATCAATTGGCAAAACCAGAATGCTCTACTTGTCAGAAATGGGTGTTTGGCCTAGCTATGGAAATGAAGCATAATGTATTTAATTAGGGTGCTATAATGATTGCTACTATTAATAGGTTTTGTTGTCTTGTCATTTTTTATTGCAGGTTAAGCAGTTATCGTACATTTCAACAGAATGAGCTACCCAAAATGAAGCACTGGTGTGACATCTCTCACTGAGGAGTAAAGACGATATTTTGAAAAGCTGCATTGTGCTCTAGCACTATGCAAGTTGTCTGCAGCTAAAACCTTACAACATCCTAGTGATATTTTACACTAAATACTTCTAGTTCTGTGTACAGGAATTAATATACATTTAGTATGTGTTTTTAGAAGGAAAATAGGATTAAATTATACAGATGCATATATACATACTGGTGATATTCAGGTGACAAACAGCAGAGATATGTGATAAATTCCATCTGCCTTTGAGTTTATGTATTGATTTTTTTTATAGCACCCACCACACTAAGTGTAAATTATACATGCAGCTCTGAACACTCCACCTGCACTCTGCCTACTACTCCATTTCTTCCAACATTACTTGTAACATATCACACCTCTACACAGTGTGAAATGTTTGCCATTTTTATTTCTAAAACCTGTCTTCTAAGGATGTGTTTCTTTCTTCACTGAAAAGTTACAGTCATTTTAGAGGCAACACAGGCTATATGGAAAGCAAGAACAGGGAGGAGTTTTAGCTTTGACATGTTGTGACACTATAACTAGAAAGAGAAGCTACAAAAATTCCCGTAAGGAGAGTGAACTTGCTTCCAGTGGACAACCATCATTTCAGTTTGAGGGGCCTAAGGATACTGTAATTTTGTTTTTCTCAAATAACTGACACTGCAGTGACATTTGAATTGCCGAATAGCTAGCAGGCACTGTTTGGCACGTGCTGTCCAAAAACCCCTATTAAACAACATACTAGCTTCAAGGACTTCCATGGAAACTGCACTTACATTACAACATAACTTTCCAAATGTTATAATTCGCATTACTCTCATCCATGCAAAATAGGTTATTACTAATATAAAGACATACTACAATTTTTAAAGTACAATGACCTGAAGAACTCATGCGCTGCTTCACTGCCCATATGTTGTAACATCTCTCAGCTGTTAGATCAACCATCCTTGTGTATTCCATATACTGGCACCTTCAGAGCTCTATTTTACCATCTGCTTGGCGTGCCGAGCATTGCAGTTACATACACTTTGCATGCCCAAATTTAGCATCGAGAAAACACAGCTTTCACTTTATAGATGGTACTTTCCAGGTCTACACTGTAACAGTTGAAAAACCAAATCACTTCAGTGCATTTATCCTCACCATATATTAGAATAGGGGATAGTCTAATATTATGATCTGTTTTACTTAGGCACAGGAAGACTTGGAAGTCTTACCCAAATTTTAATAGAATTCCTACAGTCAAAATGAAACTGAAATGCATTGCTTAACCTTCAGGATCAGGGATTGATCCATGCTGTCCTCTTAGCCTTGGAAAATAAATTCTCATTAAATGCAATGCCCATCTTGCTGCTGAATATAATGCTTTAATGTACATCATTCCTATGCACCATACATATCACAGATGTTCATCTGTAAAGTGTGAGCATTCATTTCGATGCCCACTTACTTTGTTTAGTAATAAACTCAGGTTTAATCTAATTAAGCTCATTCTTATGCAGAGATGAGAACTTGAGTTTTGTTGTTTTAGGGATCCAGACTAGACTCTCCAATACTGTCTAAATGTCTCCATTCCAGAGAATGGCATTTGGCAGTTAGTCACTTACTCATATGTCATGCTACTGGGAAAGAATTGATGCCATAAGTATGCAGGGGATCATTGCATCTACCTCCTGTCAACATCTTTCCCAAATGGCAAGGACACTTTGCTTTTATGGTTCCTGGCTGGAAAGATGAGGCAGTTGGCAGAAATGCAGCCGTTATAAAAGGGAAGTAGTTCAGACAGGGCAGGGAAGCATAAAAGAAGATGTTTTCCCCATCTTTTACTGGGAAGAGATTTAATTCCCCATTAATGCTTTAGCTATTTGCAATGGTAATTTGGGATCTCACAGTGGCATCTGTAGCCAAATGTCAGTGCTTAAACTGTGTAGGTACTCTGAAGTTCTTCTAACACTCTGTCATCAAATATAACCTGACACAAGTTAAGTCGTGCCAATATGACATGAAGACCGTGGTACTGCAAAGCCTTCTACCTTAAAAAAGCCTTGAACAGCATTTTGGTGGCTGAATATGTAGTGTTGCTTTCAGCTTTCAGCTCCCAGAGAGGGAAAACAAACCCTCTCCATCCACGCAATTCTTAACTGTAATAGCATCCGGTATCTTTTTTTATGACATAGACTGGTTTTGGAAGCTTCAGAGAAGAATATGTGCACACATGTATCCAGTCATTCTTCATTGTTGCATGCTTCCAGCTCTCTGCAGTCAGTAGCTTACAGAGTGATTTGCTCCCATGCACCAGCCTCTGACACACTGCTGTGAAACTGGGGAACTGTAGAAGAATTCATGGCTTTCGCACACTCCGGGTCAGGCAATGGCTCTCCCGTGGAGTGGGGGCAACAAGAAAACTGTCAGTGATGTGACAGTCTGTCATCCTTTGTTTTCCCTAATTCACTGGGCTAGATGTTTTTCTTATACAGGCACTGACCCTACATCCTACCCTTCCCTACCCCTTCTCCATGTGAATACAGTCCAATATCAGAATACCAGGAGTTACAAAGGTTCTCTTCATGTCAGGGATTTATGGCACAGAGGCTTGAGATGTGATTTTACAAAAATCATCCAAATACCATAGAATTACACTACTATGAAAGCTGGTATGAAGGAAGAAAAGAGTCCATTTTTATACATATGTTTTAAAGCATCTCATCTAAAAAATTACTAGCAATTTACTATCATCAGCTGTGTTACTTGGCTTAAATCTTCTCTCTTATTCTGAATTTACCTTTTTATTTCTCATCTTAAAGTGTACATACTTTCCAGTTAAAATGTCATAAAACTAATAATTTAAATTTCTTTCCTATGGATAACTATGCTGCAGTTAACGTTGAGATGGAACAGCTGAAAGAACTTTCAAACTATTTTCAGCAGTAAAATGGTTCCTGCAAACATTCCTCAATACAAAAAAGCTACTAGGTCAATTTTGACAGCCAAACAGCTGCTCTAGAAAGATATATCAAGTCTTTTAGTGAGAGAAAAAACCCACCCTGTTAGTTACAATTATCTAATTATTTTGCATCAGAGTTGTCACAGACTTGTAAACATGGCAAATTTTTGTTTCTGAAAGTAAATGAGAGAATACAGACTGGCAACCAAAAGGGGTCTGTTTTCTACTCAGACTGCTTGCTAAAATGTCTACCTATGTCACATTTTAATTTACAAACCAGCATATCTACTTCTATTTTCATGTATAGTATTTTAAATGAAAAATAACTTGAAAAGCCCATCTGCTTTTGTAAATTTTTATGATTTAAATTTTATGGATTCTTGTATTAATATTATCAAAATTTGGTGGTTGTGGCTATGACAAATTTTAAGAACAGTGAATGAAGAAAGAAGCAAACTTAATTATTTTGCCTGCTACAAAAAAGCAATATTAATTTGGAGGCAAATTATCATAAAATGCTTTTCTTAATTTGGGGACCCTCAAACATTAATTTTCATAGAAAGCAATTTTTTCTTTTATGTTACTTTAACATTATTTAATAGGCAGAGTCTCTGAATCAATTTCCATTGCCAAAATTCAATAATTTATGTAGAAAGTTTTTTCTTCAGAATAAAATGTCATTGAAGAATTGCCTATATCTTTATTATTTAGAGTATTTTCATTGATTGCTTCCCTCCTTCCCCAAGGATTAGTCCTGGAAAAAAGATTTAACTAAATTTGGCTCAGCTAATTGGAATTTCACCTGAAATCTGATGCAGCTGAAAATCAGCTCATTTAGCTAGTTGATCCATGTGGTGGTGTTCAAACCAACCCTGCAAAACAATGTTAATGTATGATAACATATATGCTAGAAATCACATTATGGTTATTTCATAATTGTGGTTTTAAAGATGTTGTCATCTGTATGTAGGAAAGCACTGCTAGATTAATTACTTCTCTGTTATTTTCTGTGGAGAATACTCCCCTTTCTGTAGCCTATTACAGAAGTCTCAGTCTAATTCATTTTACTATGGTACCTGCGTTGGCAGTTGAGGATAGCAGACATCTATCAGGAAAGTTAAACTATGCATAAGGAGAAATATAGATCTAAAAAGATGAAAAAAAAAGTTTTCTTAAAAATGGTATCTAAAGAGCCTCAAAGAAATGTGCTACTAGCTGTTGGTTTATAGTACGCATTGCCCATTTGGAAAATAGAATTTATGCATAGCAAACATCACTGTTATGTTATAAGAAAGATCAATACACTAAAATAAATGGAATTAATTTTTCTATAAGGAAAAAAGAGAAGAAATATTTCTGTCTAAATATCTATAAAAAAATATTATCAGAACTGAATAATGCTGAAGCCTGGCTGAGTTTTATTTGTCCATCTGAAGCAGCCCAGGCAAACAATGCCAGATACTCATGTTCTTTCACTCCCAAATTGAATCCTAGATTTGAATCAAATATATACCTATTGCATAGTTTACTTTTGAAGCATAGACTGTTGTCTAGGAGACCTAAACATTCATTTTTCCTTTCACCACACTAGAAATTAGTCAGAGCCAGTATGCTTGACATGCTG
The DNA here is from genome assembly GCA_035590275.1 of Ibycter americanus. Taxonomy (NCBI): domain Eukaryota; kingdom Metazoa; phylum Chordata; class Aves; order Falconiformes; family Falconidae; genus Ibycter; species Ibycter americanus. Next base: position 59,213,940 of record JAVJGI010000062.1, read on the forward strand.
AAAGATCACAGATAGGCCCCTTGTGACTCTTTTAGGGAAGATGCTATATAAATATATTGTGTTGTTACTGCACTGAAGAGACTGTTCAAATTCTCCATTGCTCATAGGTCAAAACCAGCACATTTCAAGACACAGATCTTACATCTCAAGTGAAAGAGTAAAATATCGATTCTTCATTATCTAAATTTCTTCAGATACTGCACTACTTTGTATTCATGTGTTTTGAGGCAGATTGTTCTCTTCACATTCCACCAGTTTACAAAACAATAAATTCTGATGTATAATATTTTATTCACATCAAAATATATGGTTACATTCCTCACATCTGCATTTATTTTTACTTTTCTTAAGGATCGAGTGTGTGTTTCTGATGCTGAACAAGTGTACCTACAGAGGCTGAAAGAGGTGGTGCTGGTGTAGTGGAAATGGATTGCTAGAGAGAACAGCACCTGGAAGTGAGTACTATTGTCGTGGTTTCAACTGGGATGGAGTTAATTTTCTTCTTAGTAGTTGGTGCTGTGCTGTGTTTTGGCTGTGATGTGAGAGCA
>JAVJGI010000062.1:59214587-59233189 GCA_035590275.1 Ibycter americanus
AGTAACCGTTACGCGTGATGGAGCCCTGCTTTCCTGGGGATGGCCGAACACCTGCCTGCCCATGGGAAGTAGTGAACAAATCTCTTCCTTTGCTTTGCTTGCGCATGCAGCTTTTTGTTTTACATATTAAATTGTTCTTATCTCAACCCTTGAGTTTTACATTCTTTTCCGATCCTCCTCCCCGTCTTTCTGGGTGAGGGGAGTGAGCGGGTGGCTGCGCGGTGCTTGGTTGCCGGCCGGGGTTAAACCAGCACAACTATGTTTAAACCCCAAGAAGAAATTATAATTTCTCAATGTTTCCTTTAAGAACAAAAAGCTCCACAAACGCAAGCACTTCAGTTTTGTTGTAGTCACTCATTGTATTTGAAAGAAAACTAAAAGAATTTTATAGTTTAAACACAAAACTTATCCTGAGATCTAATACTGGTCTTGCTTAAGCATTCACTATGAGGAATGGGTGGCAGATTTTATTGTTACTCATATCATGTTATCACTATCCATAGGTATCTTTAATACCAAATTCAGTATACCTGTATACTGTGAAGTCACTTCACATTATTTTTTCCAGAAAAGAGTCATTGCTATATTTCAGGTAATACAAAGGTAATTGTTTTCTACAACTAGTGTCATATTCTCAGGAATATTATTGTCCTTTAGATTAGTCCAATCTGAACATATCATAGGCTAGGCCAGGAGCTTACTATTTTTTTATTTCTGAAACAGAGCCATACTTTCATGTTTCACCCTAACACTGATCTAGAACATTTGGCATTTTGAAACACAGAAATTACATACATAACAGGAATAAAAACTGGATTTGTTCATTTTCCCACATTTTCCCTCGTTCCCATGAAACAACTGCACAAACGACAAGCAGATGTGTGCCAGAGATTGTTCTTTGCCTGCAAACATTTTGCATTTGTCAGTGCTGGGTCACAGAGATTGTTTCAAAACCCCCTGTATTTTCACCATAGTAGATAATCAGTGAAAGTTAAATGCAGTTGATAAGGAAGGATGTCCTCTGAGACAAACAAATTCACTGAAGTCAGTTGAGCCATTCATGTATAAACTGCATTTTTGTAACACTTTTAGTACTGGTGGAATAGGATTTCAGACATTCCAGAACAGAGGAAAAAGCTTGAATGGGCTTACAGCTTTTCCAGAAATACAGTCTGAGTGGTAGACAGACTAGCTTGCAAAAATCAAGATCGTGTTAGCTTTTATTTATTCTCTCTAAAGATACAAAGATTTGCCATCATATTATTCAACAGCACTTGCCAATATAATCTTATTCATGAATATAAGTATTGTAAAGCATATTTTTTCAATTTCTGCCTATCTAATGTCATATACTTTGAGATAACTTCTGCCTGAAGTATCCCTTCTGCTAACTGAATTGCCTAGAATGCCTAACTTGGGGAAGAATGAAATGTGTGATAGCTACTGATGCAGAATTCGTAATTTTGATATTTTTAAAATGAGATCCTCATAGTGTTTGTCACTGAGCTTGGAAATGACCTGAGGAAAATCACCTTTGGGAGTGGAAGGAATGAACTGATTGTCCATGCTGTCTCAGTCCTGATATTCTGCTGAACACAGACTGAGAATTGCCAGTTAAACCTAATTGTGATAAATTATGTTCTCTTTATTAAAGATAATGGAAGACTACTGTCTAACAGGTAATAACCCTAAAACACTCTTCTAATTGTGGTTAAAACCTCAGGTTAGATTTAAATGACCGTAGATGTGACATGCCAGTGCTCCATCTACTATACCATTATTACAGTATTCACATTTACATACACAATTAATTTTGGCACAGTGTAAAACATTATTTGTGTAAGTATGGCTAACTAGACTTTCTACTGCATTGTTAGTTTCCATTGGATTATAACTGTTCTGAATCTGTTTTAAGAAAGACAGAGAGACAGGGAATGTTTTTGCATTTTTGCATTAGGTCCTCCTGTTCTTGCCTTCAACCAGCCCCGGTAGCAGACAGCACTCTGAGATATGCAAGAATTTTCAAATCATCTGAGTATAAAGTGCACAGTCATAATATTGATATTATTTGCACGCTTCCTTCCATATGAGAGAAAAACCCAGCCAAAAGAGAGCAATCATTGCCGTCGGACTGATCAAAGCATAGACATGGTAAAAAAATGCCCCAAATCCTTCAAATTGGAAAAATCATTTCTATTAGGCGAACATATTAATTAAATGTATCCTTAAGTGTATTCCTTGGAAATATCTCCAAATTTTCCATCAAAAGTAGTGTTTCTAAAAGTTGTATTTCCAGTCCTTTACTGGGAAGGCAAAACACTTCTCTGTGAATTTCAGTAAACAGATTGTTTATGTCAAAATTTTCCATAGAGATAAAAATGATAACACAACAGTCAGCTGTACTCCACAGCTCTAAATCATGTCACCAACACTGACACATGTAGGAGCCAAACCTTGGAGACCCTTCAAAATTTTCATCCAAAATATTAAATGACTTTCCCAAAGCCCAGCAGCAGCAAAGTTATAGAAAAAATAAAGGGCTTTGTTTCCCAACGTCTTTAGGTTGCATATGCACTACTAAAAAGGATATGTCAGCATAAAGGAAGATATATATTATAATTCGTGGACAATTCTAAACATAAGAGCTGTACTTTTGAACATAACTGGATCTTATTTCAATGAATACACACAGAGAAGGAATTTGCAAAAGCCCAATAAAACTACTACATGGAGAAACTGAGGTTACATTGAGGGGTATCATGATTGTACCTGGCTTTCCCACTTCCGGTTTTGCTGACATGTATTTCAGCTGTCTCCTGTATTGCTTAACAGCTGGGCTACATCTATTTTTCATGTATCACTACGGACTCCTACATTGTGCTCCTAAGCAGCACATTTCCAACCCTTAAGCAATTTGAAACATATGCACCTTAAGTTCTCAAACACCATGAGGCCATTTAAGAAGTACAGTGATTTTGATAATAAGTGCAGGTAAATTAAAATATTTTTCGTGTAAATACCTTTACATTATGCAAAAGGTGAAATGAAACTCTGGGAAATAGCAAATCACCAAACAAATAGCAGAAATATTTTATTTTCACTAACTATCTCTCCTATAAAAATATCTTTTACCATCTTCTAACAATTCTGTCTTCATCTCACTATGCTTTCCCCATTCCCTGTTTATTTCTGTTAACAAACCCCAATGTTTTCTCAAAAGCATTTTGCATCACAAAAAACTTGTTCTATCAGTAGTATTTCTCTCAGTTGATTTCACCATCTAGGTGGATATTTTCTGATAGTATGTTTTGTCCTAAATATACATCAGAATATTCAGCATTTGAACTATTGGACTCAGTAACGTGAAATAAATTGATATAGCTATGCAGCCTTTGGAATGAATAATCCTTTGACATTTGTGTGAAAGTCCTAGAAGTCTGTGTGCACTGAGAGCAGAATGTGACAGGGATTGAGAGATGAGTTTATCAAAGATTCATATATTTGTACTCACAGTTGTTTTTTTATTTACTCCAAATCCAAAAGATATTTTCAGTTAACTAAAATTAACCTTCAGTTTTCAGTTCTCAAAGGTCTGGAACAGTACACAGTACAATTCTGATTTTCTTCTTCTGTTACGGATAGCACCATTTAATGAGTTAGTTCCTTTTTTCTGTGACCTAATTTTAAGGGAAATTCCACTCTGTTAAGCTCAGGGCATGTTTTTGAGTTTGCGATTTGGAACCAAATGAACAGGACCTTACTACAAGTGGTTCAGAATGAGTCAAGTTCAAGCAGATGCTAGCACAGAATCTTTAAGTATATTTCCTATTATGTTTATAATTTCTGAGTTACAGACAATGACACACTAAGAATATTTATAACCTGCTCATATTGCAGATTTTCAGATAAAAGGATTCACATGTTGCTTTTTTCCTTCCAGTCTTTTTTTTTTTCCCCCCCAAAAAAAGTGACTGTCTATGTTATGACACTGGTGATTCTTAGTTACCCACGATGCATTAACTATTGTCTAATATGTGGTTCACCGTGCCAGATGAGCTGAGGCATTTGTGGAGACTCATCTTCCCCACAGCAGTTCTGAGAAATGATGGAGGAGGGAGAGACTTCATCAACCAAGCAAGGAAAGGAATTTACCTGATGGAAAGGAATGAAGATGAGAACACCAGATTCTTCTATAGGGCTTAGTAAAAGAACAAGAGGCAATAGACATGAACTAAAATGCATGAAATTCCATCTGAACACAAGAAGCACTTTCATAGTGTGGGGAGGGTGGTCAAACACTGGTGCAAATCGCCCAGAGAGGCTTAAGAATCCTCACTCCTGGAGATACTCCAAACTCAACTACGTGTGGTCCTGGACATCCTGCTTTAGCTGACCGTGCTTGAGCAAGGGGGTTGGACTAGATGAGTTCCAGAGGTCCCTTTCAGCCTCACCCATTTTGTGATTCTGTGATTCTGTGAGTTGAGGTCCCCCAACCCCAAAAACAAGTGTCGTCCAGGTTCTGATTTCAAGGGCACTAAAGTATATCTTGGAAATTAGTTTCCTTTCCCTGAAGTCAGATCAAAACAGGGCAATAGGTTTCTCATGGCATGATTCATAGCCCCATACAAGCTTAGGCATTCATGGAGGCCCTCATTTCCAATGGTGAAAACAAAACAATTTTCTCCCTTAAAGAACTGAACAAAACCATTCCATCCCACTGGGAATAAAGTAACATGAATTAAGGAAAAGAAAAGGACAAGCTTTATTTGAGCTCCTGTTTGATACCTTTGTGGCAAAAATTAACTCCTGGGACCCCTCTGAACAGATATGCCCATTTTATACCACTTCTGAAATAGTCTGATAGTACTGGGATGAGAATTCATAACATTTCACTCAATCAGCTGCTGTGTGAGTCAGAGAACAGTATGCTGAGCAACTAGGCCACCTACTTTGATAGCGTAAATCACACTAAGAAGAAAAACCCAAAAACCCTCAAGCTCTAATGTAGTCCCATAACATGCATTTTGGTGTTGGTTTTTTTTTTCTTATGCAAGAGACAGAGCAAGATACAGGCCATAAAAAAAAGAAGTAAAATCTGACATTACAGTGAAGATTTAATACTGATTTTTTCCTACTGCCAATGTAATCAGAAAAATAAAATTCCAACTACTACAAGCCAAGCATATTAAACAAGCACAGTTTATCTTCCCCAAAAGCACTGCATTAATTGCCCTGTCAAGTATTAGTAGTCAAATTTCATCCTTTAAGGAGGAAAGTGTCATGAATTAAGAAAAGTGAAATGTCTAGAACAGTAATCATAAAGTTAAAGAGAATGAATGAATGACAGTAAAAGATATGTACCATTTTTAAAAAGTGTGATAATATGAGATAGAAAAGCAAAGCCAAAGGAGAAAGTGATAAAGGTACTAGGGCATAGTAAAGCCAGTATGAAAATGCAAATAGAAAAGCAAAAGTCTCATCATAACAAAACTACATAAGTTTTGTATAAAGACCCCGCATCATCTGCCGCAAAGACAGATGGAAAATATCAGCAGAAATTGCACAGAATTAAGACAGTCAAATAGGAGTGTTATTCTATCTTATTTATTTCTTCAAAGTGTGGAATAACAAAGTCTAAACAGAACATGAAGCGATCATCAAAAGCTCAGAGTGAGGTGGAGGAATTTCACAAAATGCCATAACACAGCCGGAAAAGCTCAAAGGCAATTAAAAACGTACCAAGATTTTTAAAACAATTCCTTCTTCAAACTACTCACTCACTATGATAAAAATGTTCCACTAGAACATTGGCAGATTCAGGGAAAATTGCTTTAGATGCTAATAAAAATATTTTTATTTTTATTTTTGTTTGTTTTGAAATGCAGTTGAAGTTTTGTATTGTAAATTATTAACACAAAATTTAAAAGTTGAAACAGGGAGCAAAATGTTCAGCTGAAAAAGAGATTTTCAATGTTTTTATTCTATTTCCAGTGAAAAAAAAATTAATAATATAGTACTTATGAAACCATTGAAATTCTATGCCCTTCACAGCTCTGGTAATATATATTAAACACAGCAAGCTCTCTAAGAAAGAATAGACAAAAATTCTAAAAACCCCATGACTCCATTGATGAAGATCAAAGATTTTTTAAATAGATAAGAGCTACAAGCAAGAATAATTGTAAGTGTTTCAGGTAAGATCTTCATTAGACTTGATAGTATATATGAATGTGTGCAAGATGCAGAGGCACTACAGTATTGCTGAAAGCAATTTGACAGTCTGAAAATGATTCCCCAAAGAGTAGTTTGATTAGGGTTAAAGAATTATTTCTAGATGCAAGTGGGAAGGAAATAAGTCACACTAAATATCAACAAGTCAGTGAAGAACTAGAAGATGTGGTAACTGTCATTTTGTGGACAAAGGGAGATCTTCAACCTCTATTTTTAGAGATTTCTTTTAGAGAAAATGAAATAAAGCAATTTAGTGTGCATCAATGCTTTCTGTATATACCTGTATGTTTATGCAGATGAGGAAGTGTTGCATGTGAGTTTTCCAGCTTGTTGGAACTGGATTGTTGCAAATTCTGTGTGACAATCAAATCATTAGTCCTTGTTGCCAGCAAAACTGACAGATTTCCATTTAAAAATGGAATTTGACATGAATTTGATCTCTTGTCAGATTTTTCTCAACATTTCTCAGAGAAGGAGAGCTGGTTGCAAATTCACCAAATGAAATGTTTGCCACTGGCAAACATCAATTTGAAGAAATCAAGACATTTCATACAAACCTGCCAATTTCCACTGAGACTTTTAAAGATAAGGAGGGAGACAAAGCTTCTCAGATCCCCTGATCTTCCTGTGGACATCTGAGACTCTTGGCCCGCAAGTTCTGATTTACAGGGCCCTATGTCCACTCTCTCAAGTCTAAATATGCTTGAATTCTGTGCTGTATAACAGGTTGTTCTGGAAGGACTAAGAGTATTATTAGCTTTAAAGAGGATATTGCTGCCAAATCACTTTCTAGTACAGTTGGAGGTTTAGGGCTGACTTTCCTAGGACAGAAAGAAAACTTGAAATATTCCCCATGGGAGGTGACTGACATGTCATCTATGTAACCCTAGTGCTAGCGTGCAAAATGAAGAGCCAATGTTCCTGTGGGCTGGGTCTCTGCCTGACCCTGTGAGAACTACCCAGGGTAGCACATGCTTTGCATCAACAAATGACAGCAGCGCTGTAGTGACATGTAGCCTCCCCTCTAGCCCATCAATATTACAGCAGTTATCCTCCTCACTTCTCCTCTTGGTGGTGTCTGAATCATGCTCTGAGGACCCTGCTGCCAGGCACTGTATAGGACTGCCAGACATTCCACATTTTTCCTCTGAGTTGTCTATCAATGTGCATTGAGTCATCCCAAATGTTTGAATGAGCAGAAGTTCTTGTGGATAAGAGAGCAGGAAATACAGTGGAGCCATGCAATGGACAGGATGGGCCAACTCCAACAGCTACCAGGATGGGCAGCAGAAATATAGCAGGGAGTTAGCCCTGAGGCAGCCACGGGGTATGACCAACGAGCAACACTTACGGTGACACGCGTTGAAGTGGTTGGATTTTTACAGCAGGAAACTGAGACTGAAGAGGAAAACACCTGGGTAGTTTGAGTATACTGAAGAGGTAGGAGGACAGGGGCTATACAAGTGAGAGAGTGAAGGATGAGTGTTGGGAGAGAAGGGTTGGGGTGGATTTGGACCTCCAGAAAACAGAAACTGAGGACCGAGATCTTTACAATGTAGAGGTGATTGACTGGGCCTTGCAACCACTTTGGGGCAGTGGAGGCTGGGTGTTGTAGGATACAAAGAGTATGGAGACAGGAGGGAATGGAGGCATTCCTGTAACATCTGCACCTGTTACATCTGCACCTCTGAAACTAGCTGAAAGAAACAGACAGAATTGTCCTTTGCCTCCTGGTCATGATCAGCATCCTCTACCTTATCTCCAGAAATGTGTTAGCCTAAGTAGTAAGTGTAACTGAGGGACAAGGACTCCACTTCGGACCATGACTCTTATTTACTAGATGTTGTAGTGTGTATGGCATTTCAGTGTTCAAGTGAATTACGCCTCACAAACAGGTATTGCATAAAGCTTTGCACCTTCTAGTTATTCCTAGAACTCTATCTGAGCAGTGGTGTATATGTATAGCTAGATTTCATATATCAGAAATTCAATGGACGTAGTCCTGTGTAATTTCCTTATGGTTTGTTTATCTGGTGATGGGGAAAAGACAGAACAAAAATTATCCTTTCTCTGGAATTCCCTCTGCCATAAAAGTGAAGGCATCCTTACAAAAATCAGCCATGTCAAGATGCGTCTTTGCTTTTAATGTTTGTCAGTTGTTAATTTTGGCCTAATTTTATATTTTTCTTATGGATTAAATGAAATTAATTTTTATAGGCTCCTTCTGAGTTATCAGATTAAACATAGTATCATTAAACAGTTAACATTCAAGGCTTCTGCTGGGACCAGTGATAATTTAGTATGATCAAAGGACTTCTTGAATTAACTTTATTAACACTTATGTCTTTCCTCACTGTTGATTCTATTCTCATTCTTGAACAGGACTGGAAAATTCAGAATATTAAGGCTCAAAGAAATAAAGCAACATCATGCGGACTGTAGTTCTTATTTAGCTGGACCATAGATTAGGACCATCTTTTGTTCTTTATACACAATCCATTATGATTTTAGTTCAAGAAACTGAAAAGTTGACGTGTTACACCTTGAATTGCTATAGAGAAACAGCACTCTATTACTAGAAAATGGAGAATATAATAAAGAACTGTGATGTGTGATTCAACTACTAGAAAGTAAATCATTTGATTCCTGAGCAAAATATACACTTTCTCATCCTGCAAAAAAATAGCATCCATGTTAACCTATGTGAGAAAAGTAGAGTAATACAATTTGGTGAATAGCCAGATTCGCCTATCACTAGCTGTACAACTGCATATAGTCTGAAAATGGCTCAGCCACTGCATTCTTACAAGCTCAGTTTTACAGCAGAATTTATAAAATTAATCCATGAATAACTGTGACAGCAATTAATACCTTCTAGTAAGTTCTTATCTTTTTTTCACAGGCTCTCTACCTTTAACAGCTCTTGTAGTTTTACTTGAAAATAAAATGGAGATAATGTCATATAATCATGCATATATTCACCTACAAAACTGTAACTGAGGGATTCACAAGACACTTTCTTCTTCCTGAGGATAACTTTAATGTGCAATATTCGTACAGAAGGACTGCTACAAGTACAGAAGACAGGATATTGTTGCACTGACTCCAAATGCTTTGGTTCTCCACAGACTTTGGTTAAAACCCCATATATTAGGCTGTTTTGTCCTTGGGAGAGCAAAATTAAACACAGAGAATAAGACTGTCATACAACAGTATATTCAAATGTATTTAAGAACTGGTGCAAGAAATTGTGGGAAGGCAGACAGGCAGGCAATGTGGAAACTGCTCCTGTGATAGTCTTCAGCTATATATTCATCATGCCTGATTATCTCAGTTCTGGTTTTCTTCTGCTGTTACTTTTGCCAGCTTTCATAGTGGTTTTGTGGTACAGAGAGATTTCAAAGGTGAACTATGGACTAAAACAGAAAATTCATTTGCTCTTGCATTGGAGGTCTTCGTTTGAAAGCAGAAGCCTAGAAAGGATATAGTTCATTTAGGAACTATGACAAATTGAAGGTGTACCAGGTGTCATCAGAGCTTTTTGAAGAATGTTTCAGAAAGGATAGGTATGCCTCTAAACTTCTGATTTGTCTGACACACAGTTATGGTCAGGTAAGACGGGAGGGGAAACTATGAGAAAAATACCTTCCTAGCACTCTCAATCAAGGTGGGCATCTCTTTATGGAAGTGGAAAACAGGATAAAATTAGGCAAGATCTTGACTCAAATGAGAAATTTAAGCCAGTTCAGAGTTTGGAAAATGACATAAATCTATGATTTGTAGTTCATGCTTCATAGCTGAGACTACAAGAAACAAATGTCAAATTAAAATTTGAGTGAAATTCAAATAGAACTCACTTCTGACCATAATGCCAACTCAGGTTAGAATTGAAGGGTCAGGAAATGCAAGATTCTTCCAAGTCCATTTGTAATCAAGAAACCTTCTGAAATGTATGGTTTTCCCTTTTCTTTTCTGTTACCCTTTCTCTTTCTCTTTACATTTCTCATTTTCCTCCTGCTTTTTCCATTTTTACCTTTGTTCCTCAAGCCCTTTTCCATTTCCTTTATATTCCTTGCCTTGCCTTTCTGTCATATTATTCACTCACAGAGATACAGGATGCTTATCTGACATTCTGAAAAAAATGCAGTTCTTCCAGTTCATACTGAATGCTTCAGTCACTGGAGAGAGCAGGGAACTGTTGCAATGATAAGGATCATGGAGGCCTGGTATCCTAGTGTGCTATTCCTTTTTATGGTCAGCTATGTGAACATATATAAGACAAAAACCGAAGTGATGCAGAGATTCCTATGAGTTCCTGCTCCTTATATAAAGAATTTTGAGGCTCTGCCATAGCATCACTATCTCCTGCATTTAGATAAATCAAGAAAAAAGGAGTGGAAAACATGTGGCAATAGATATGTTAGGATTTCTCAGACTAAATTAGTGTGTATTTTGCTATGTACTCTAGGAGATTAACATGACAGATGACAAATACGACAATATGAGGACTCTATGACTGCAGTCATCCTTCACTTTCCTTGCTCTGTCTACACAGAATCTGATCTATTTATGACACACTTTTGGTTTTCATCAGTCTGCATCTCTAGCTCCAGGAGAGAGAAATACAAATAAGAAAATACTTCTTTGTATTTATTATTCCTAAATGAAGAACGGTCCATGAAATTACAAACCTGTTAATCTGATCTGACTTTGATTTTTTTTTATTTATTTTATTTTAGAAAGTGTATTTACTGATTCTTGAATACTGAGATTCTTGAAGCTTAAGAGAAAAAGATTAAAGATAGAGCTGGTACACAGCTTTCAATCATTAAAGCAAATGAAAGCAGAGCAGTATTTGAAAAAAGGAATGGTACCGATTAGCAATGATGGGAAAGGCTTAAGCACATGGAAAAGAAACCATCCAAAGAATATTTTGGAAACATACTTGATTTCTAGGGAAAACAAAACAAAACAGTTAGCACTGGCTTAAAAATTCAGGTTAGAAACCATCATTTTAACATTAGCAATATATGGGTTAGCTGTACTTTTCCGTAATTGTGGAAAGGTTTAAGGTTGTTCTAAACCTTCAGAGCAAGATAAAAAAATCTGTCTCAAAACCTGACATCATTAACACTTTTGGCACTAGGTTAGCCATAGCTGCAATACCTGGATATTCTTGCCATGGCCCTCTCAGATTCTAAAATGAAAATAATAAATTAAGCTTCCTGTGGAAACTCAGGAATACAATCGGAAATGAAGACAGTCTATGGCTGTTCTGGAGATATAATGATTTTATTTAGTTAGTTAGTTATTCTCTAGGAAAAGAACTGCAGATCTTGGAGGAAAGATTCTCTTGAACAGATGGCCTAGAGGATTCTGAGAAACTGTATAAATTATATTTCCTGTTGGGGATTTTTGTTTGATTTGGGGTTTTGTTTCATTTTGGTTTTGCCTTTTTTTTTTTTTTTAAATGGAAGCCATATTTGAAAATAATTTCAATTATTTTTTTGTGAAGTCTTGAACTCTTTTTTCTGAGTGGCTGTGTGATGGAAGGACTTTCTGTAACAACAGATATTTAAAAAATATTTTGTCTAAGCTATGGACAGAAGCAAAGGCTTGGAGAATATCTCATTTCTATAGGTAATTATGGGATAGAGAGATAGTTCTGATGACTGATTCAGATATAGTGGTGTTTGACTCACAGCTTAGACTTGCACACAGAATTAGGTATATCAGTGTGAGGAAGACCATCACAGCCTGGTTTCTGTCATATTAAATTCTCCTTTGGAAGTATATAAATGGCTTAAAAATCAAACAGGCAATAGCACTCACAAGTGTTATCCCACCCTTGTAGCACAACAATCTAGCTTAAGACAATGTTTAATGCTGACATCTAGGGACCAAATCCATTACTGATCATTAAGATTAAAAAAAGCTAAATGTTTTAGTATCTGAGTATCAGCAAGGCAAATCTGGATTTCTGTTAAGAAATCCTGCTGTGCAACAATCCTCAACAAAATGCAGGAAGCATATACAGTAGCTCTTTGAACAGACGCCAACAATTGCCAGGAAAGTTTTGTGCAACAGAAATCTGGGGTGATATAGAAGTCGTTTATGTTATCTATTTCAACATGAATACATACGGAGTAAGTTCTTCAGCTCTAACCTGAATCTTTTTCTGCCTGGAAGTGGAACATACATATTTCTAACAATTTGTAATTGTGGCAGACCAAAGGCCTATTTCCTCTGGCCGTGCACAGGTGGCTCTGAGGCTGTGTTCGCATTGCCATTTTGTGAGACGGATAGTGACAAATGCATTGTATATGAAACCCCAGCAGATTGAGGATTCTTTTGTTTCATTCTGTGAGGGCTATAAATAAGCCATGTGGCACAAAAAAGACTGCTGAATGAAACAAATGCATACACACAAAATAAATCAAAGAGACCATAGCAGTTTACAAATGGACATTTTCAACAGGATCCAAACAGAGAGACAGAGAACTTTTTTTTTTTACACAAATGAAAGGACAGTTTTACTGCTTTCTTCAGGCACTTCTGGGAAGAAGCTTCTATCAAATATTCATGGTAGCCCCTTGTCTACACAAGTCTGGTTGATGGAGTAACAGTGTCAACTCACCTGGCACCAAAACTCAGCCATTTTCACTTTCCTCATCCAGTAAATCTGTGGCTGTCAGTGATAGGAGCTGATGGGAAATGATAACCTTATTGAGCTGCCTCATGAACTGTAACTCATTTGTTCTGAAGACCCAGACTGACAGCCTCTGCATTTCTCCCTTCCAGCAAAATTGAGTGTAAATCACTTTATCATTTTTCTCCATGACAGTTTATCAGAATTCTGGAATTTTATATGAAGTCATGGAGGCCTGTGGTAGAAATAAGACTCACAGTTGATCTTGTTGGAGAGCACTGCATCTTGCAAGGTTTAACCTTCCCATAAAAAATTTCAATTTGACTTCTACTAACCAGACATGTATACACATATACACACACACATACACTTGGCATGGTGACAGAAAGGGAAAGCTAATCAGGCTCACTTCTGCTGGGCAAATAACTTAATCTTATGACTCCTGTGAACTTATAATTTACGATTATTTTCATTTCTTGGTAAGTTAATTTCTCATTTTGACTTTTAAGTTCCCTAATATATACTCTGACCAAAAAAAAAAAAAAAATATTTCACTAAACAATATTACTACAGTAGAGAAGAAACCCTCTGCTCTCCTTTGCTTCCACTCTTAATAAAGTGCAAAATCAAAAAATAGGGTGAGTATACTAAAAGTATTTATGTAGATCACTACTCTAATCTTCAAACTGTCTAACGACTTTGTTATTTAGAAAAATGAAAGACAATCACCAACAATCAGAATTATGTAATGTCAAAGCTATTTAGTTAGTACAGGACAGCCAGTTACGTTACTGATTCATCTTCTTTCAAAATCCTCTATGAATTGATATGTACTATGTAAATATTATTCATTAATTCCAGCACTGAAGGACTTGCTGTTCTTAAGTAAATAGCCATCTCTATTAAAAATGTAAAAAATATCAAGGTAGGCCCGCAAAGTCTCTATATGAAGCAACAAAAGACAGAGACACTTAGAAACATGTGTAAGTGTGTAAAATAAAATGACTTACACTTCTGAATTTACTCATTATAACTTCAAGGACACTTAGGGATTTGATGACCACTGTCTAGGAATACAAATCACAATTAGGAGTCAGGGTTTTTTTTGATTACACTGAACTGAAACATGCCTCCTTGTGCCCCTGGAAATGGACCATAGAAGATGACCTAAGCCAAAATGATTGGATTTTGGGTTTTTTTGTGCTCTAGTATGAATTAATTTCTCTAACTGATTATTTTTAGCTTTGGAAGTTATTACACAAAAATTTGTTTTCTTGATCCCTGTGGGTAGATGGTCAAGCATGTAAACCTTTCTATATAAGTGACAGAACAAGAGGTAATAATTTCTGTAGGTAGATGACATAACAAAGTGGTGTGATCTAACATGACCCCTGTTCACTGAATTCATTTTGGCAAGGCGCAGCTTTATGGAGGTGGACCACACAGATCTCCCTACTTACCAGCCACACTGACCATGGCAAAATTCACAGTAGAAAATACACTATAACAAATCATAAACTAACGCCACCACAGTAGATAACATGGCTCAAAACTGAAACCATGTAGTCGTTACCATTTAGGCTGCAATGTAATATATGTCTAAGCCTTGCTTGAAAGTGGTTCTCCAAGAGCAAAAACTTCACACGACAAGCCACCATCCTGTTCCTGTTAGAAGGTATGTTAATACCAGTAAGTTGCAAATGAAAAGGCTTTCAAAGCTGATTCTTGTAACACAGCAGGTAATGAGCATGTGTCTTACTCAATTATTTTAAATGGTTGAATACTGACATCAGCTGCCTGTTTTCTACTCCCTTAGCACTGACTACTGTCATTCTTAACACTGACCTGGGCAGCAGAAACCTCCCCCACCTTCCCTTATTAAACTCCATTACATATAATTTCATCCGCTTTTGTATCAGGGTGCATGTATCATTAGACAATGGATGCTTGCTTGCCCCATTAACTCTACTAATGACATGGAATTTGCACAGCTGATGGATCGGTAAACTAGAAGAATGTGCACACAGTATGCAGAAAAAAAATCTGAGACAAATATGAATTAAATGCAAACTAAAAATAAAATATGTAGATCCCTAGGAGATCAAGACTATGGCCATAAATAGGACTTAATTAAGTGTTTCAAAAATTTTTTATTAAATCCAACAACACTAAAGGCATTGAGGAGGCTATTATATCCATGACATGAACCTAAACCAAGAATGGATTAAAGTTGAATGCATTTGGATCCTTAATGGTGGTGTTTAGGAAGAGTAAGTATAAAAACATCTAGGGTTTTGGGGGGGTTGTTTGTTTGTTTTACTTATTAAAAATTAAAACGCAGGGGGCACTTGTGGTCAGATGCTTTTATTTTCAGATCTTACTATTGAAACACAAATTGTTAAAATAATATCCTAATGGAATTTCTCCTCTTATATAAATTAATATATAAATTTCATAGCCTTATTCAGACTTCAGAGCTGCAGGAAGAAACAATTTCAGAAAGGCAGCTGAACAAATATTTGTAAGAAATAATATTGTGGGACGTAAAAAAAGACATACAAACTGAAATGGATTTCTTTTCTGTTCATAAAAATCCAGGCTATACACAGAAAATACTTTGCATATGCAAATTTAGTGCATCTACATAGTTGTCTATCTTTTGGAAAAATTGTATGGGTCTTATGAAAAATTATTAGTTTTGAAGTCTGTTTCTGCCTTTAACTTTTCTCAAATATGCTGACACTGTACATTACCCTTAGGTTAAAAAAAAGTCAAGTGAGCAAATGTCCAGAAGACACACTGCCCTGCAACTGTCATAAGGTTATTGCTGTTTTCATGTGGAGTGTTTTAAGGGCTGTTGAGATGAAAAGGAATTATAGCCAAGTCACTTAAGTGTCATGAATTTTCCACTGTGCTTCAGGCATGCTTTTTGGGAGCTTGTGTGTGTCTTGCCAATAGCTTGACCTTCATGGATTATTAAGATGGAATTTTATACAATGAAAATGCTGATAAATTTGGGCTAAACAGCATAGTTTGAAAGGGTTATGTTTAAAGATGCTAATTGCAGCAGTTTTGTAAGGCAAAATGGTATCATAATTGCAAAGAGGATTGAGGCAATGCCTATCACACAATGGTATGCAGGCAAGCCTGTCTTAGCATTTTATGGGAGGCTTTTCTTTGGGTAGCTGATATTCTTCCCTGTATTTATTTATGGATTGGAGAACACACAAGAGAAACAAAAAGCATCTTTCTTCAGACACTTGTCTGCTCCCACCCTGAAGTGAGTCAGAAGAATAACATTTCTTAGCATATTAATCAGACTGATTTTCCTTTCACCTACATTCCAGATAGAAATATGTATATATAAGCACAGCTTCACTGCTGGTGAAATGATAGCCCTGAAGGACAACAAGGCTACCAGAAAAAAGAGACAGGTAAATGATATCAAGGCAGACTCATCTTTGTTGCTGTTGATGAATTGCAGGTGCTCTATGAGGGTCACAGGTTGTGATCAATGAAAAGGACTGTAAAATTTCTGAGCCAAAGCACTGCAATTCAACTACATGAAAAAGGCATCTTGATATGGAGAGAGAGAAGAATTGCAAAATGACTTCTGTGAAAGAGAAAATAGATCTTTTAAAAAAAGGAAAATCTATAGAGATTTTGGAAAGATTAACAGACTGCAAAGCAACAACTGTCAGAAAAAATGAGATTCAAAAATATCTAGAGTTCAAAAAGAGAGGAGGCAGATGGTACAAATCCTTGACTTGATGTATACATAATCTGGACAGTAACATTTCACTTGTTGTGTATTTTATTTCTTCACTTTTGTTAATTTCTTTCTTTTCTAGCATTTAATCTTTGCTGCAGAACCCATCTTTGCAGGACGCCAAATAAGAAGCGTGTTTAAACAACTGATTCCAACACTCCCTAACAAAATGTTCTGTTATGATACATCACTTGCAAAATTGAAAAGATTCTTCTTTTGCCTTTTCTTCTGTATTTGATAGTATAGTGATTAAACAATTTAAAATTAATGTGAGGAGTTTAAATACCCTTGGCTTGATTTAGACTCTCCCATTACTCAGATAAATACTACTTTTTGTCAGCTATACAGTGTTTTGAAAAACTAGTCTTCCAGCCTCGCCTGCTGAAATTTCATGTGGATCTAGTAGAAGTAACTCCTTGTAAGTTCATAATAGGAAGTTATGTCAATTTGTAAAATTATAAGGTATTCACTGAGTCAGAAACTGGGAATGACTTCCATCACCTTGTGATTAGGCTTCCCATATTATCGTAGGCTGTCTCTGTTCTCATCTCTCCTCTGCCTTCTGCATGGAGCCACTCCCATGGGCTCCACTGTGACTTCAGTTGTCTCAGAGGGGAAATTTGAGTGAAAGGGTGTTTTTTGGATAGTGAGATCTGTATCACTCCCATGACTCCTTCAGGTCCATAGCCTTTTAATTCATATCTATATATTTATGTTATTATTTTACATATAGATAGACAGATACAGGCCTCTTTCTAGATTCTCTGAAAGGTACCAAAATCCCCCTGCAAATAAAGTCTTTTTTTCCCCTTTGATAGGACTGTTTAGTTTTGGAGGTTTTTCCCCTATAATTGATGGCCAACAAAATAATGAGTTACAGAGTTCTCATACACCTTTTTTGGCACCCCTTTGCTGTGTACGCATATTTTAGATATTAGCACTGTCATACATCCATAACTGAGATATATTGTCTATGCACTGCAAATATAGTTCCATATCTAGTCCTGGATTCAGGCTTGCTTAACATAATTATATCCATCAAATATTTAGTCTTCTTGGAAGCAGATCTGAACAGAAAATAGTTAATTTGCCCGTGGATGCTGGTGATGATGGGAATGCCTTACCATCTGTGTCTCTTCAGGTTGTGATCTTGTCAGATCTCATAAGGTAAGCAGATTCTGGCCTGCATAATAATTGGTTGGCAACTTTCCAAAGAAAATCCCAGGTGCTAAGGAAAGTAGCACTGGTGATTCAGTATTTGGCATTTTTCCCTCTGTTCAGTAGCAGACCAAAGTCTCAGCATAATACTGAGAAATCATTTGGTAACTCAGTGTGCCAGCTTCCAGGGGAGACACAATCAGTGCAGACAAGACTTGCAGTTATGAAATATTTGGGGGACGTCTTGCAATGTGAGAAGGCAAAATAGCATTTTGGGTTATAAACCCCACATTTTGCTTGTGCAGTAAACTGCTGAGCTGGCTGCGAGGATTTGGTACATGCCATTGTGAAGACTATTTTAGAGCACTGAATCAATAACACGAGCACACAAGCTTACATGAAGTGTGTTGGGACAGTTCTTGAAAAGGACTTTGGGCTATTGTTGGAATTACTTCCTAGTTACTACTGTTGGCATTCTTCCTAGAAAGATAGGCCAGAGTTTTTAGATAGAATGTAATTGGATTATTAGACACCCTTAAAATATGTAATTTAGATAAAAGGAACAGCTCCCATCAGATCAACGAATAGCCAGGGAGTTGAAATCTCTGATTTGTTTTCCTGTTCTGTTAATACTGTGCCTGTGGCAAACCATTTCCAAAGAAAACTGAACTGCCTTATTGTCCTAGTTATAGTGGCTGGGACCAGTTTATCACTGTGGGGGTGTAACTGGAACTGTGTATTCTATACCCTCTCTGCCATTCATCGTGAACTCTTACTGATGCACTGTTTGCAGCA
>JAVJGI010000062.1:59233289-59263572 GCA_035590275.1 Ibycter americanus
GTTTTGTGGGCTAAAACCAATTTTCCTGTGTATCAGTGTATCTATTGTAATCTTTTTATTAAATTGTAGTTCTAACTGCTAAACTCTTTTGAGTTGGGTTCATTTCTCCTGCCAGTTTACTTTTAAACCAGCACACTTATCAGGATACAGTTTGTACAACCATTTCTAATCTATTCATATAATGTTTCAGCAGAGTACCTTAGCATGCATTAGTTTCTGATATATAATGAGTGTTAACTCATGATTACTATATAGCTTGCAAATGAAAGTTCATCAGGGAGGAAAGAAAAAAAGTGCTTATTAAGGCTAAGCACTATATATACTCTTTTTTATCAAAGGGCTGAGTGTTATGAAGGAAAATTTATAGTTATAAAGGCAGCCTTCAAGAGAACACTGCTTACTCTCTACAGAGACTGGAAAATGTGTAACAAAAAAGTTATGTCACAAACAGAAACACTGTGCTACTGTTTTAGACTGTAACCAGCACTCTGCACACTTAACGTGGTAGTGGGCCTGATGTAAAAGTTGTATAACTATCTATTCACATTCTGTGCAATGCTATCTCCACAAAAGGACAAAAATTCAGATTTCTCTTTCCAAATGCCTGAATGCTAGTCTTAAAAATTCAGTAACATCCCTACAAATATGGTTAGGTTGGCCATGTTTTTTTTCTGGAGACATATGTAAATCTATATGGAACTGAAAATTTTGAATATAAATGTTGATTATAATCTATCCTGTATTTAACATTTAGTAGACCATTTATTTGACAGCAGCACAGTGAGCACAAATCTTAAGGACAGACTGAAAGGGAAGCATACAAAGTACACACATCTTCTATATACATGTGCTAGAAGCTATCTATGAAAAGATAACACGTAGTTAGATAAAGACAGGTATTTAAGACATGAATTATCATTAACCTCATGAATCCATCACTTGTTTAGATTTCATTTGGTGAAGAGAAAATTGCATGTATATATTATAGAAATGATTCTTCAGGGAGAAGTAAATTAAACATAGTTTTAGCCTTTCCATACTTTCAATTCTTATATTGAGCATACTCTAAGCAATGTAACTAACAGCTACCCTGTGCGCTTCTTTAATCACCTTGACCTAAGAAATAGGAAAATGAGAGATAAATGTGCAGTGGAGTATCATGTTTTGGCAGTATTATTGCTGTTATGTTTGGAAAGGATTGTTGTATGTGCATTTCCTCAAAATGCATGTTGCTCTGTATTTATATTAAGAAAGAACAAAGTCAAAAACATACTATCTTTGTAGAAAGAATTGCTGAGCTTGTGATGATTCCTTCAGAAGTTCATTCTAGTATCTTCCATTTTCTGGTTTGCTAAAAACAGTAATATTCTTGGCGGCCTCAGAAAAAAAGAAGATTACAATTAAATGGGTTTGTTGTCTTGTTAAAGACAAAGAAAAAATGGATGAGAAAAATTACTTTTCTTGGTAGCAAAACTGTCTGGAACTGTAACATTTTCAAGTCATTAAGTTGCATATACATCATGGAATTTCATATTCGAGCAATTGCATCTCAAAGGTCGGAAAATGGGATGTCACCCTGTAAAAAAGGAGCCCTGCCCTGACGTGGCTGTTCTTCCTCTTTGCCCTTGCTTTCCAATGAACATAAAAAATGAAATTAAAGGCAGCTGAATTCCTTCCCTCTATTCTACCCAAGACCCAGTAAAAGCAAAAAGTCTCCACATCCCTGTAAATTGCCTTCAGAAATTAGATAGTAGATAAAATCAGGAATAAAGACCTCTCACTGAAAATGAGCACTGAGGGTGTTTCACTTTCTCCTGCTTTCCTTGTACTTCCCCTTTCCACCTCCCAAAAGTAAAATATAATTCAGTGTATGACACAACAATATAGCAAAATATGCTAAAACTCATCCCAAGAACTAGAATTCGTGTGATCCCAAACACAATAAAAATGTGGAAAGGAATAAAAATAAGGAAAAAATTCCTTAGCTTTTTACTAGTGAAAAAACTGCCAGCTGATATACCATTTTCCCCAACTATTTTCAATCTGTCCTTTGTTTTTGATTTCTCAGCGCTTTTACTCTCTTCTTCCCTCAAAACTGTCTGATCTGTTTTCCTGTCCTTATAATAGGGAGCCAAAGGACACGATTAGCCTTCATATTTCCTCTGCAGTGTTTAAACAGATATTACTGAAATCAGAGTACGAAAAAAACATGCTATCTTAATTGATAAGGTTTCAGCTCCTTCACACCTATTATGTCATAATGCTGACAAGTCTCTGAAATATCTTATAAACACTGAATTCCTACTGAAAGGAAGACAGGGAGGAAAAGCGCTCCTAATTTTTACTAAGAAAAATGCAAACATGGTACAAGGCTTTTTTCTCTTCAGGTCTTTAAGGCACAATACAAATCTAACTATAAAAACTACACTTGTTTTAAAACATGAGTGCAGTAGCTTATGGAAATTACTTCACTTATAGTCTTCCTTTTTAACTCTATTTGGGCAATTTTTATAGTATTCATTTTGTTGATGCAGCTTTTCATCAATTTTTTCAACCAATGTTAATGAAAATAGATTAGACTTCAGAAACACAAGTCTAGTTAAGAGAAACTAGTCTCACATACAAGAATCTAAAATATCCACAAATGTTCTGTCTTTTTTTTGCGTTGACACACAATACCTTATCTATGGTGAATTTTCTGTTGCTTGCACTAGCTCTAAGCCCCCACTTTCACCTACTTTTTATTACAGTACCAAAACCTTTAAAGTCAGAAACTCAATGTGTTGTTTATTTCTGCTACATTGCTAATAATTCTGTTTGCTTAACTTTTGGAGATAAAAAGGGAAGGGAATAAAAATACTGATAAAGAATGCTTTGTTTTCACCTTCGTTTGGAATTGAGAAAAAATTAAAATAAATAAAGGATCGAGGACTGAGTGACAGCACTGTGAGGTAAAACTTCTTTCCTTAGTCAGTCTAAAAAACAATTTCAAATAAAGAAATATATATTTTTTTCCACTATAACTGCCTGCCTGAAAACACATAGATTGTGAGCAGATTTAAACACAAGTATATGCAGTATCATTGCTTAACCTAGCTTTAGATAAATATTTCCTAAATAATTGTATGCAAATATGATAACTGTAACATGGTAACTATAACTAGACATTGATAACAGAGCTCTCAAGGAGTTCAGCTTTCCTCACAACCAGGATGATATCAGTATCTAATAAGCAAAACAGCTTATATTCTTGGTCAGTCCCTGAGAAATCGCTTTAACACATGCATTATAAAGGTATGAGATCCTGTGGAGTATCTGGATTAAATTTAACCTATTGTCAGAGTCAGGAAATGCTTGGTTTTTTTCAAAGAACTTTTTAAAAAATCCTTTATTGAACTACAGATTAGCATTTTTGTGTTATCTAAATAGAGGAGCATGTTTCTCAGATACTATATCTAGTTATTCAATAAGCAAATTATTATAGGCTCATGATTCCTCTTCCCTCCTCAGATTTTCATCAACAATGTACTGGGGACTGCTACAACCCTTTTTATTTTTTGTCCTATTTTCCCTTCCTTAATTTAAAGACACTAACTGACTCTGTGCCAACAGAGTCCAAAACTGCATCTGATGCTTTCAAAGCTATCATCAAGAATACTGGACTTAAAAGATATTCCAAACACAAGCAATACATTAGCATTTTTCCAAGAGTTACCTCCAGTTTTGGGAACCTAGTTTTAGATAGTGAGGTGGCTTTATGAACTGTAATCGTACCCAGAACTCTGTTTAAACCAGGACAGTTTTTTCTAACTACATAACCCTGAAGTCTGCAGCAAAATCAAATGATGAAATAGTAAAAGGAAGCTAAGTAAAACTAAAGAACAAAAATAAAAGCCTCCCAAAATTCATGTATCACCTCATCACCATAAGAACACATGGATTGCTGATGCTGTTTGCAGACAAATCTTTATCGTCTTCATTAGATCACAATGAAAGGCTAAAACATAATAGTACTTATGTAAAAAGCAGATTGTTATGGCATACAGTAATAATATTTAGACAGTTTCCATGGAGAACAGAGCAGTACAGTTTCAGGTGATACAGTCTGGGTGAAGTTGTGTGGTGTTGCCCAGGATGACTGTTTGGCTTTCCAAGTTAAATAGTTGTCTTCCAAACATGAAACCATCCATTGAAATGCAAAGCACATTTACAGAGTCAGACATCACATTGAGGTCTACTACTAAGGATTCACAACAGCCTCTGGCCACAAATAAGCACTGCTAAGTGCAGACTAATTCTGGATGGAAGGCACACATAACCTATAGAGTAACTGGCAAGCAGGTCTCAGCTAAAAGTGTGAATCCTTTAGAACCTCTCTAATGACTGACCAGTGTGATATGCTAATTTTAAAGAGCTGAAATGCAAGGACTTTGAGTTATTTTACAATTTAGAAATTAAATTTCTCCACCACATGTGCACAGTGTTTTATAATGAATACGCTAAAGAAAAATTGTGTATCAGATTCAGAAAGCTGAACTGGATTCTTCACTTGATAATCACAAATTTCCATAGCTTGGGAGGGGAGTCAATATTCTTCAAACTTATCAATTTTAATTAATCTTCAAGTTACTTTGGCCCAGACCACAGACAATACATATGCTATTCACAGATCACAGGTAATTCAACGCTGTTAAAGACCAGATTACTTACGCCAACAAATATGACCGACAAATAAAAAAACCTACTAAATTATTATTTACTGGATTCACTTATAAAGAAAATGCCTTAAACCAATTTCAAGGAATTTGCAAATCAATTACAATAACATTTTGAAAAGCACAACATCTGAGCCTTTCCCAGGACATGGAATCAAACACAAATATGTTGCCTCTGGAATAGGTGGAAGTTTGTACAATTTTTTTCCTTCTTGATTTTAGCAAATTTTAGCAAAAAAGAGGAAAGTGACCTCTTCAATTCCTAATAGTAATAAGCATTAGAAATTTCCTAAGACAAAATCTCCTTAGGAGAATTCTGGACCAGACAATTCATAGATTCCTTGCAGTGCAATGCAAACTACATAAAAAAATATAAGCTATTCCATATATTTCCAATAAAAAGTTTTATTTGGCAGTATTTTTATCTGTAAAGATGACTTGATTAAGCTTTGCACATATACGTGTGCATGAACATGGGTTAGCAGTTGTTCAAGGTGACATCTGTTACGAATCCTCAATCGAGACACAATATGCAGATCACATTTTACCTTCTTCCAAATTTATTTATGCCTCTTATACATTTTAATACACTTTTTACAAATCTGGATAATCAAATAGATTTTGTTTACACTTTTCTTCTTCCACACAGAAACCAGGGTTATTGTATTGTATTTTCAATCCCTGTACACACAGAATTCTGCTGATTTTTAATGGACTGCAGTGCAACCTCAAAATAAAAAGACTTCCAATATAATATTTCTGCTGACACATTTCAAGAACATTTTGTCCTCCAATTATTTTCTAAGATTAAGATGGCAACAAAATATGTATCTGATTAGCTGATAAAATAACATTACAAACCATAGCTATGACATTACAAACCTTTATATATGCCAACTTCATTTATTGCATAAGACAAGTCTGGGTTTGTAAAATGGAGGAATTAAGCTTTGTTTCCTGAAAGTGCAGCACTGAAAGGGCAAAAGCAGGCATGAAAATATTAGATATTTTTTATGAAGTGGTTTTTTTCTGGTTGTGCCACTTTTCTGTTTTTTGTTCTTCAGTACGACTGACTACACAGGGCACCTCTTGATGTATTAATCTGAAAAAAAATGGAAACAATCCCAATGCATAGTAAAGACTTAAATACATCAACACTATTTCTGGTAGTGCTATGCAACTCTTGTAACTGTTCTACAGGAGTAAAAACCAAAACACTGTGTTAATGCCATTTCAGAATGAAGATGGCTACTAGCTGCTGTAGAACTCATAGTGGCATTGTGGCATTCAACAGAGCATTGCCTGTTGATGCTGCTTTACCCTGGTTAAGGATCTGGCCCTGAGATTATAACTGCATAAGGATCAGGAGATTGAGAACTAAAGACCCAGCATCAATAAATATTCTATGGTGCCTTTTCTAAATACATTTAGGTCTGTCTGATCCTTCATCACTGGAAGCAACACATTCTGTATAGTGGTCTTCATTTCCATGGTCTCTCTGGGGCACATGTTCTGTGATGATCTGCCATAAGAGACAGGACAGGGATAACAATACTGAACTATGACAAAGGCTTTAAAAATGTACCATTGAAAGAGATTATCTGAAATATGGGGTGACTTAATGAAACAGAGAAGAGTTTAAGGAGGTTGTAAACCTTGCCAGTAGCATCATCAGTATGCACTCTATGTCATGTGAAAAGTAATCGGTATTCAGCCTCTCCATGTGTACTGCAGGTACTCTGTCCTCTGTGGGACAGTCTGTTCTGTGGCCTGCAAATCTGAGTCCTTTTCAAGGACATAATACACCAAACTGTACTTTCCATTTGGCGTAGAGATCCAAGTCTATGCTTATAAAACATAATGCAAAGGGAAAAAAACCACCCTGTAATTTTCTATGGTAGCGTATTTTGTAAAGGGTAGACATGATGACCCAAATAATTATGGTCTGGTTAGCTGCACTTGTGTTCCAGGCAAAGTCACAGAAAAGCTGATGCAACATAAAAGTAATAAAGAATTAAAGGATAGTAGCATAATTAGTGCCAATAAGCACAGTTTTATGGAAAACAGATCTTGTCAAAACTTCTGATGAGGTGACAAGTTCAGTTCACAGAGGAAAGTGTGTTGACATAATACAGCTTCTGTAAGGGCAGTTATCTGCACAACATTCAGATTAAAAATTAGCATTGTACAAAATTCCTTGTAGCATGTACTAATCACTTGAAAAACTAGTTCACTGGCAAATCTCAGAAAACAGCTGTTAATTGTGAACAGTTTTGCGAAGAGGAATTTCTAGTGGGCTAGTGCAAAGATCTTGCCCAATTATTATCCAATATTCATTTATCCAGAAGAAACTGAACATTTATGTTAGCAAAACCATGCAGTTGATACAAAAATGGTGGAATGATGAACAGTAATAAGGAGCAGACAGTGCTACACATATACCTGAATTACAGAGTAGGGTGCACTTTTCAAAATAATACATTTTAATACCTTACGATGAGAAACTAGGAATGCAGGTCATAGATTTTCTGATGAATGCCCATGTTTTGGAAAATCATTCTCAGACAGGATTTTGAGATCTATAGTGGTTAATGAACTAGAATTCCTAGTGTAAAATCACGGAGAAGAGAACAGATGCAATCCCTGAACATATATGTAGGATATGCATGTTTGAACCGGACTTTTTATTTACCCTGTTCTTGACACTCTTGAGACCATTACTGGGAAACAGCTCTCATGGCTTTGCTTTCAGATGGATACTAAAAAAGTTAAAAGAGCTCTAGGAAGAGGTCAAAAAGTTATTCTTGAATTCTTGAGAAGTTATAGACTGAATTACAGTGAGAGATTTAAGCGTCGCAATTTTTTTAATTTAACTTAGCAGTTTAATAGTAGTAGTCCTTATAGTTTAAGCTTGGTAAAGATGATACAGTATGAGCAGTGCAAGAAGGAAGACAATATAAATATGAACAGAAAATTTCAGATGATGCAAGATGCTAAATATACCAGAAAAAGGTATAACAAGATGTACAGGCTGCAAGTAGAAGCTAAATAAATTCAGATGACATAGGAGCAGTTTTTTAAGACTAGAGATACCTACGCAGTAGAACAACTTAACAATGGATTTTCCATCACTTTAACTCTTTTAGACTAGAATGAGTTTCTTTCTATAAGATGAGGCTCCATCAGAATTTGAAAAATTACTCAGTGAAATTCAAAGGAATATGTTATTCAAAAAGATCAAACTAGAGGATCATAACAGGCTCTCACAGTCTTAAAATGGATTACTTACATCTCAGATCACAAGTATGTAATTTTCAATAGAAGAGTATGTAACAAGTATAAAGGAGAAATTGCCATAACATTTCAAGAAACACCTTTGACCTTTTTACTATCCCCCAACAAAGTATGGGTCTATTTTCTCCCTCAGCAGGAGTTACCATTTTAATGACTTTTTCCAACAGACGATGTATCTGATGATGCAAAGTTGGACTGAATTAAAAGATTTTCCCATTAAAAAGCACCCGAAATTCATGAATATCATATTTCTGGTAAGACAAGTCACATTATTTTTAAACTGGGTTACTTAAACATGTTATCTTTACAGTAACAATAAAAAACTACATCCTTCTCATTTAAAAATATTTTATAGCTCTTGCTGTACAGCATCCAACCTCTCTTGTAACACTTCAGACTCCCTTTTTTCCTTATCTTCCTTCCTTTTCACATGCTAAAATTTTCACAGGCAGGTGAATGCTCACAGTATTGTTACACTTTTTATATATATTAAAAGATATTACCACATCCCTTATTAGCATCATCATATTAGAATTACTAAGAATATTCTCAATTTAAATTCACTCCTGCAACCTTTGAAATGTATGAGCAAAATAAAAAGGTATTATTTAATGACCACATTTAATAATCATACTTTTCATCCTCAGAAGCCAAAACTTTACCTCTTATTCTGGTGAAAACTAGATTGCTTTCTGTGATCCTCAAGGTAAAAGGAAAATGGTTTGCTACAACAGGTATGTATGTATCTACTACAACCACAACACTTAAGATGTGATCCTAGAATTACAAAAGACTTTAAATACAGGGCTGCAATTTTATTTTTTCTAAATATTTTCTAGATGAAAGAATAAAGAAACACCAAATTCAGTATAGGATCTGAAGACAAACAGTGCCTTCTTTTACAATGCCACTACCCAGCAAATATTTGGTGAGATAATTTATGTCCTTTATAGCTTTCAATTGACAGTAAATATGTCTCAAGAATGGTGTCTTACAACTTTCAAAGGAGTTTAAAACAGTAACTCACTAAATAATGCCAATGACTAGACAAGGGAAGGACTTAAAAACCTGTCTACCTGTTTACATTTATACCAATACAATAAAAAGGAACAAACACTGATTTTGGCAATAAAACAGTAATGCACCAAAATATCAGATCTGTTGAGGAAAAATATTTTTTATATTTATGCTTTTCTGCATAGAATCATTTTTATATCAGTTTCTATTATCTTGAACCAGCCACCTACATACCACTTCTGCTGGCGTACTACACAAAAGTCACCCCGTGTACAACCCCGCAGCATTCTCATACACAGATACAGTTCTTAGGCAATCTTCAGAGGATTTTATAGTCAGCCTTGAAAAACAAAACACCAAAAAACCCCACCTGCAAAATCCTATATCTGTTAATTGAACTGCTTAGAAATGTATGTTAAGCAAAGAGATGAAAAATGTAAACCTCTTTATTGGAGGACTTGTTTAAGAAAACTGACTAATTCCACTAAATATTCCCCAGCTTTGGAGGTTGGTGATTCAGGTGTAACTTTGGCTATGAGATACTATCCTCTGTTAAAAAAAAATATTATACTTTTAAGAATACAAATCTGAAAGTAAAAGTTCATGTAATATTTCATCTACATGGAAATATATTCAATGGACTTTCCAATATTATGCATTTTTATTGCCATAAGTATTATTTTTGTCTAAATTGCTAAAAAAACTAACATTCCATGAAAAGGAAAAATTTTGGTGTTAACCATCAAATCAGTTCTCTGACAATATTTAGATATTTTTAGTGTTGCAGCATTAGTGTAGAAATATTTTTCTTCTTCTATTTTGCATGTGTCGAGATTTCTAGCAGTCCAACAAATTACTAACAATTACCACTAAGATGCAGACAGTTTTTACAGATACTGCAGCATTTAAATGTTATAGCCTAAATCAGCAGAGGAAGCATTGTTTTATATTCTGCCATCAAAAGTGCATTTCATATTGGAAAGCCGGAACAAAGCCATGAAATAACCTATTCTAAGCCAAGCAATGTAAATGCAGTTTTTGATGGCTTTTTATATATGATGGTGTAAAAAATTTTACAATATTTTAGCATTAAATTTGAGGTCTAATTAGGCATCACTGGTACCTTTTTTCAAATAGGAAAAATGACATTTTCTTCAGAAAAATGTAGTAGTGTGACTTATTAGGATTTTCCTCTCCTAGCTTAAAATTTATTTTAAATGCATTGCCTGCCATTTAAGCAGTGCAATTCATGTCAAGGCACTGAAGACAGAAAATATTCTTACGTTCAATGTTTTCTGAATTCTGCCTTCACTAGATCTTTTTTTAATATTTCAGTGAAATTATAAAAAAAAAAAGAGAGATTTCTCCTAAAACAGCCTACATTATGTACGGTATGAGCACTTTGTACAATAGCGAGTCATTACACACAAAACCTGCAAAAGGGACTAGGCAGGGAAGGTATCTCAATATTCAAGGAAAGGTATATCAATATTCTCAGCAACCATTTCACATCCAGGTTGAATGATTTCTGTGATGCTGGCCCAGCATTCCTTCACCTTCTCCACTACATCATATATCAAGAGGTTCATGCACTATTTCCTTAGTCTGTAATCCTGTGGTTTTGAAGGAAGAACTGCATAAAATACATTTTAAAAGGGAAATAAAAGATAATTATGCAAATCCCCCCTCCCCCCAACACTTTCAATATTGAGATCAGGTATGGCAATAGCTTATATAATGACTACAAAGACAAGTAATCTTCAAGTGGGAGCAAGCATGCCTCAATCTGTTGGCATCAATTCACTGGACTTTATCTTGCAATGCCTCTTAAAAGTAAATATAATTTGCTAAAAGCATGGCTTTTTTAAAAATAATGCATTCAGTCTCCACCAGGGAAATGGATGAAAAGCAATATTTCCATCTTGGATAGCTAGAATTCTGTCACAGACGGAGCACTCAGCTCTAGCATACAGCTCACAATTTCAAATCATCTGTATGACACCATCTGGTAGCAGAAATATCAAGTATTAGCTAGGTTAGTGTGGGGTTTTATTCCTGGTGTTCCACTGCAGCCTTCTGCCTGGACATTAGGACATGACTATGAATAGTACATGGCAGAATAGGAAAATTTGAGTAAAATATAAGATGTCTATAGATTAACATCTTCCTTAAGGCTTTTGATTACATTCTATGTTTAAACATCAAGAAACTGGAAAATTTCACTTTGCTCTTTCCATATGTTCCTTTACATCTCATATTGTTTGGATTCGATGTTAGGTTATTTGCCTTGTTATTCTATGTAGACTGAAGAAATTCCAAGAAACAGCATTTTTAAACCATACATTTGACATATCTGGAAGAAGGGAGTTAAAAGAGCTTGTAATCATCAAATTGATTTCTTATTTTATGCATGCTGTACTTACTACATTATTTTCACTAAGGTAAGAAACAAATCTGAATGCTCTCAACAGTACTTTTAAATGCTTATAGTTTTGGAGAGGAAATACAAAATGCTCTTACATTTGCCTTCCTTGAAAATTAAGCGTATCTTTTCAAGAACTGTTTTTAATGAAGTTGAAATGCTTAAAGAAATTATAGGAATCCACTCAGAGTAGAAATGTTTCACTTGAAAAATTATACCCTTTACATTTATTAGGATTTATGTTTATTAACATTTTATGGTGGTTGTAAGGCTGATCATTACAAATGTTTCATCTGAGTTAGAACATTAAGTTGCCTGAAATTGCCTGCCTTCCCCAAGAAATCACAATGCATGTTACTAACTCAGTTCAGATTCAAACTAGTGTGGACTAGCGGGAAAAAAACCAGCCCCACAAGAAGTGTGTTCACAGCACAGTAGCTGCAGTAGAATAATATAATTTATTCCAAAAATGGTTTCTCATTAACTTCATGTGGCTATTGCTCCTGTGTTAGCTTTTCCCACAGAAAAAGTATGGATATTACTCTTGATCCAAGAAGGTTCTGAATTGTTCAGTGTGCATGCAGAAACTCTCACTCCTTTAGCAAAGTTTCACTGTGTTAATCCCCTTGGAATGCAGCATTTATCACCTACCAAACAAGTGTAAAATATTTCAGTCCAAGAGGATTACCACCCCTGTCTTCCTTTCTGCTTTAGTGGAGCAGAAGAGGAGAGGGAGGGAAGGTAGACAGGTTGATTTACCAGCTACAAAAGAAAAAACAAGTAATTACAATAAAAATCCTAAATAAATTTGGCCAGTTGTCTTTGTTCC
The DNA here is from genome assembly GCA_035590275.1 of Ibycter americanus. Lineage (NCBI taxonomy): Eukaryota > Metazoa > Chordata > Aves > Falconiformes > Falconidae > Ibycter > Ibycter americanus. The sequence goes on from JAVJGI010000062.1 coordinate 59,245,567, forward strand.
TCAGTTTTTTATTGAGGATTTTTTTTTCATTGTTTTTTTTTTAAGAAGGCAATATTTATAAGCAACAGATCAAAACATGTTATATTTCAGGAAAACAAAAAATCAGGGGAACCATAGCCTAAGCTGAAACTACAGCCCTGACATAGTAAGTGTAAAACAGATACTAGAGGAAAATATTCTTTACTCCAAGAAGCTGTGACAGACATTCACCCCTCACACAGCCACTCTGGCGTTCCCTTTCCTTCTTCTATAAGTTTATTCTTTTTTTTTATTTTTTTTATACAAATGAACGGAACTGAACACATTAGTTAAATACTGGGGTTCATAATGTTTTTTGACAGTGATATGATATTCCTTGCCTGGTGATCTGTTCCTTTCCTAGCAGATGTTGACATTGTTTTTCCAGTGTTGAGCTCATGCTTTCAGAGAACTAGTCACATGATAGACCTTTTCCCTAAGTGGTAACAGCTAATTTAGAGCCTGTTACTGTATATTTACCATCAGGGCCAAATTGTCCTATCAGCACTACTTTGCAAAATACAGATTGTGAGATCTGTCTGCAATTCTACCCAACCTCTTAACTTTGACTAACCTGAAGCTCTCTGTATACTCAGATATGTCTGTCATCTCACTTTATGCATCACTTTTGCTTGACCAACGCTGAATATTCTGCTGGAGCAAAGGTTCTAGTACAAAACCTGCTAGGATCCATTAGTTACTTCTTCTCATGAAAAATAGCTGTTTTCTATCTTTTGTTTCCTATATGCTTACTGATTAACAAGTAATATTTTGCTATAAAAAAGAAGAGAAAGGAAAATTATCAGCATTCTACTGACAGAACATTATAGCAAAATCCCTGGCTTTCTATCCAATTACATTTTCACCACTGGAAATGACATTACTCTCAGTATGTTGTTCTTTCCTACAGAAAGCCCTAAGGTCTCCTGGAGGGGTAGCTGCAGGTGGAGGCAAAACTGGGCTGAAAAATAATGATTTTTCTGATAGACTTCCCTTTACTGATAGTTCTGATGAATTGTTTAATGCTTAAGTGTTTGTGATTGCTAAAAGTTCCATCATATTTTTGTTAAAGTAGAGAGGTGTTGGCCTCTGTGTTAAGGTAGATGACCATAAGGATTTAATCACATTCTGTGTATCTAAATTCTTCTTTTTTTGGGTAGGATATCCCTCTTTTCTTCTTCTCTGATCTAAAAACATTGCTTATACCCCCACCAGCAAATACTGCTATGGTTCAGCTACAGATGATGTGATTCCTGTATCTATTGTTTATAAATTTATTTAGGATATTTTGAAATGTAATGTGATGCCTAAACATAAATCAGACACCTTTTCCCCCCCTGAGATTCTTATAAAAAAAGTCAGCTGTACTTAATTTCATGCCATAGGAATGATTGTTAAAGTTTCTTTACTCAAAGTGATTTCCCATAGCTTTTTTCAGGCACAACACCTTGTCTATAGCAAAATATGACATCTTAAATGATGACAAACAGTAACTTTCAGTGCATCAGTATTCATTTAAATGCATTGTAGATAATCCTCATGATTTAAGCCAGAATACTTATTTAAGGAACCTGGAATATTGTACAAGTGTTTATCCTGCATAAACCTCAAAGTTAATATTATTTAAGGGATATATGAATAATTTTTAAGCAATTTTCACTGGAACTCTAAAAGAAACTTGTCCAGTTTATCATCCTCCTTTTCCCCATTTTCTTTGTGCCACAAAAAATGAAACATAGATGCAAAGATTAATTTAAACTGGCAGATTGCATCGTGAGCAGTTTTTATTTTTAAGTGGGTGAATATACTGTTTCCAGCAAAATATTGTTCATATGGCTTCTATAACATCAAACCCAATGATAACTAGTAGAAGAAGGTACAGTTACAACTTTATTTAGTTAATATAAAACAGATTGAATTGTTTGTTGATCTGTTCGCCAGGTCTTGTTTTCCAGATCTGTTCACCCAAAACCCAGACAAAAGAAATCATTAGAAGAATTCTGCCACACATTTCCTACTATTATTTTTTCACTGACTGTTGTGAATTAGTGAGCAAAACCCAAGAACATATAATTTTTAAATATGTAGGTATGCAACTTTCAGGAACCCTGAAATTCTCTAGTTTTTAATCAGTGATTTTTCAGGATAGCTCTTGCTTTTCAAATGATACAGAAAGGAGTAAAAGTAGTTAATCTTGCTCTTGATTTTCCTTATCTTTCAGATTACTTTCACTGGCTTCTTAAAGAAAGCAAATGCCCTATAGCTTGGAAACTCGATATGCCAAATAGACTCATCTAATTCAATTATACTCACCAAATCTGTAAAAAGAAAACTCTTTGGCCCAAACTGACTGTCAGCCTTTACATGGTGAAGTGAACAGTTTCTAGCAAAGGAATTATCTTTTTCCCAAAAAAACCTATAGAGAATTTGAATATACAATTATGATAACCATATGCATCACAAAAGTTAGCAGAAGAAAGTTTATATGTATTTATGGCTAGTCTTGTTAGCAATAGGCTGTAATTTCCTAGAGGAGGGGAACAACTCATACATGAGAAAACTTAATGGGACACATTTCTAAGGAAAGGCTTCTAGTAATTCTGCAAAGTGAACAGGACTACACATGGTAAGCCATCAGAATAGAGAGTCTCCACTAGTACTGCGAGGCACTCGAGGAATACTGCGTTTAACCTCACCGTGGTGCTGTCCTTTTCATGCAGGCAGCTGCAATCATCTTTGTTTTACAGTGGCAAGAACTGAGAGCAGAATTTGAGACAGACGCTCTGATTTACAGGAAATCTGGGTCAGAGCTGAAAAATGGACCCAAATCTCCCAAGGTTTAGTCAAGTGATTTGAACTACAAAGTCATGTTCCTTTTTGCAGTTAAATAACTGGCTTATTCAGTGAGCAGATGATATTTAATAGATTAATAAATGTTTACTTCACGTACAAATTCAGATCCCCTAACATTTGCGCATCTTTTATATTTCAAGTTCACTGAAATATGAAAGCCAAAAAACAAAACAGAACTCATAGCATTACTCATATGTTTATCTGTGTTTTGTGGTGATAAATACCAGTATGTCTTTTTTATTAAATTTAATCTAACAACATTTTGGTGAGTATGGAAATCATCTATGCATGCCTTACACGGTGTCGGTTTAGACACCAAATGCTTGCACGATGCATGCTCCATAACATGATTTCCATATCAATGAAACTAAAATCTTCTCTTCTATTATGAAATTTTTTTTGATGTGCAGAATTCTCAAGACATCATCATGTTTTTAGGGATAAGACGTGACATTTTGAGAAGCCCTTGAAGAGTCTATGTCAGCTCCTGGCCTCATTTTAGTCAATGGAATAAAGAAAAAACACATGCATTGACTTCAACAAGGAAACGATTTCACCTGAAGTTTCTGCCTAAAAAAAAAAAAAAGCAGAACTAATTAAAAAGCTGAAGGAGCAACCACAGAGAATCAGAAAGAGACAGACTTTTTTTTTTTTTACAGTTTCAGACTAGTGAGTCTGTATTTGATCCTGAGATTATGTAACAAAATTGCTAATCCATCAATCCCTGTATTCTTATGAAATTTTAAGATAAAATGATCCTTATATGAGCTTTGCAGAGCAGTTCATACTAAAATAACTTTCCTTCTTCAGCTATGACAGGTGAATTGGCTGTGGTGGTTTCAGGGCAGGCAGAGCAGTAGATGGGATATACTTGACTTTATTTGGGCTTCTGACACTGGGCTGTGCAATGTCATACGCAAACCAAGAAAATGTATAACAGATGTAAGTCACCATGCACCAGTTGCACAGCTGGTTTAAAACCTCTTCACAAAAAGTATTTATCAGTGTTTGGCTCTTAAGACGAGAAAGAGTTTGAAGTGGAAGGTGGGTGTTCACTCTAAATTCAACTCAATATTTTAATGAATGATTTGGGTGATAGAATTGAACACTGTTTATATCATGCAGAAGAAGAATGGCAAACACTGCAGAGGGCAAGACTGCAATCCATTTGATCTCAGCAGATTGAAAAGATGACCCAAGAACAAGGTGAATTAAATAAAGAAAAAAGCAAAGTACTTCCTGTAGGCAGGAGAAATCAGTCAGATTGAAAGTAAGTAACATTTGGCAAGGCAGCAAAATATGGCAATGAGAACTGCAGGAGTTTGTAAGAGTGACTCAGAAATAAGAATCAACACTGTAGCACTCTGCAAAACCCAGAAAATCTGATTCAGTAAAGCTTAATGGCAGCTTTATAGATAAAATACTAGGGGTCCTATAGGTCTGCTTTACTTGGTGCTGGTGAGGTCTCAGCTGGAATATATATATATATATATTTTTAATACTTCATGCTAAAAAAGCTACAGAGAATATAGGAAGAATCTAGAGGAAAACAATAAGAATAAGAGACCTGGAAAATATAAGCAATAAGGAAACATGAAAGGAATGTATCTACTTCACCTAGAGAAGAGGAAAAAAATGAAGAAACAGCATAATAAATGTCTTTCAACATGCAGATAGTATAATCAAGAGAATATTTGTCCTGCCTGTTCAGGAAATTCAAAGATATTTAGTAAAATCATTTTGATTGGATACTAGGAGAAACTTCCTGCATGCAAAAACAGGCTACTTGGTAATGATACTCAATTCATTTTATTAGTTTATAAAGAATCACTTAGCTAACCAAGTGTTAAAGACAGATGAAATATTAATTTCTATGTGCAAGAAATACTATACAGAGGTCTCCTCCATCTTTATGTTTCCATAATTCTACTATAGGTAATTTAGCATCACCTAAGTAGAGGACCAAAAGGTACAGGACATTCTGGACTCCTGGGTGTATCTTGCAAAATACATCAGCAACATATGAATATGTGATTTGCTTAGATTTTTTTCTCTTTTTCATTCTAATGTTAGAGTAAATCACCATCCCAATGGACTGTATACTTAGCATAGTGCTACATGACTTTCTATGTATAACATACAGGAGTTCCATATTTCTACAGCTTAATATTTAATTCTAAAAAAGTAAAATAAAATATTTATTTGCTCAAGGACTTACATATTCAACAGTTTGCCTTTTCCCCCTTTTTACCTTATCTGACATGTACCATGAAGCCCATCACAAAGAAAATACTACAGAAATGAAACAGACATTAATAAAAATATACCCTTAAATTTTTAAGTAGGCTGAATATATATCCCTTGCTCAGTATTGGAGTTCTTCAGATCAGATCTCTTGCTTTGAATTTTTCATACAGTCTTTCCATTTTTCTTGTTATGAGTGTCTTCTGTAGTACTAATCAATATAGAGCCACAAATTCTTGACATTGCTCTTTGCTTTGAAGCGTGCACTTACTTCATTTGCTTTTTTAAGGATCTCAGGTTTTGAAATTCAACTATTCCATGCTCTGCACTGAAACCCCAAAAGCTTATTATTCATTTGCATGTTGGTATGACATTTTGCATAAGGTTTTCAAAACTGACTCCCATTGTTTCATGGACATGGTAGGGAGGTTTTCAATTTATTTAATGTGCAGCATCACTGGCTTACTCTGAAACAAAATGATAATCAATGAAGGAGGAGAATCAAATAAACTATGCAACTCCAACTGAAAACATGAAGCAGTTTTTCAGTATGTTTATAAATGAAAACTGTACCATTGCCATTCTTTCTCCTTTTCCTGAAAGCAAATTAATAAATGCAAAATTTTCAAAAACACATAACAAATTTTTTGCTAGAACTCAAATTTTGTAGAATTACTAACAGACTAAACCCTCAAGTTCCAATTTAAATGTAATTTAGGTTCCATGGCACCAGATTTTTAAATATATTAGGAGCTTGGTGTTAAAGGAAGGCATCCCTTTGTGCTTAACTATCATGAATTCAATGGGTGATGAACACTTAGGGTTGGATTCAGCTCATTTAGCTTTCACTGTCAAGAAGTCAGGTATTTCTGAGCTATGCTGGCAGTTTAGGCAGAGAAGCAGAGATCTCCAGAGTATTTCAGCCAATCACCACCTGCATCAGCCAGGTGTCTAGGATAACAGGGAAGTGTAAAAAGGAGGAGTGAGAGAGACTGAAGAACTACACATGGGAAGTGGCATGTCACATAGGCAGGGGAGGATGGCATCATGTTCTGCTGAGAAGTATCAGAGGAGACATCATCAGCCTCTGGACTCACAGTGGTTTGCTGGTTTCCTTGAGTCCATGTTTTCATGCCTACAACCCACCATCTTAAATAAATAGCAGAAAATTTGAATATTAATTGAAAATAATTTTTAGAGTTTGGGTTATCAAAGACCTAACTTATATGTGAAATAACACTCTATTTATATGCAATTTGCCACTTATGGTTGTAATATTTTGCACTGCCTTTGTATGAGGCATGGAGGAGATGGTACTTGATACTATTTAACTTTGAAAGCATGCTTCTTTATGATAGGAAACAAAGAAGTACTTTCTTACACAGCACACAATGATATCAGTGTAAAAAAAATTTGTTACTTTTAATATATTTTTTAATGGACACATTTTTGTGCTTGTGAAAAACAACTGAAAACATTGCCTAAAGCTAAACAGAATGGGCACAGGAATCAAACAAATTCCCCATGTAAGGTTTCTCCATAAACTTTAGCCTTCAGTGACTTTTCATGTACAGGCAACTCCCCTCTACAGAATCTATCATTAATGCTACATACTGTGACACAGACAAACACCCTTTAATGATAAGTTAAAGATTGCTACACTCGTTTTCACTTCAAGACCTGAATCAGGGTAAGTACCATTATCTCCTGGAGATATTTTGCTAGAAATGTAACATCAAAATTAAGTCTCTGTTACAAGCTCCTGCTTTCACTATGCAGAGAGATGTTTCTTGAAAGAATCCCAATTACTTCAGATCCATACATTACACTATTTCCAAGTGTGAAAACCCAAGAGTCTGGCAATTATCATTATATTCTCATTCCTGTAGCAGGTTGTATATGCTAATGAAGAGAAAAAACCTAATTGCATAGTATCATAGTCTGTTGTTACTAAACGCTCCTGTAACCTCTTCTTCCAAACAGCTGTCTGAGCTCATAAGTTTTTCCTCTATTAAAAATTAAAACCACAGAATTCAGGAAGGCAAACACAACGGCCAGAAGTTGTAGTTGTAGGAAGCATCTTGTGCTTTGAATGCCATCATTGTTTGTCAACTATGAAAAATGCACAGTTAGAAGCTCAAAAACTTTCTGATTCTACATAAATTATGCTATATTGTATATCCTCATGCTAAGCTGAAACTAGTTATGTGATTGAAATACTTGAAACCATTCACAAAGGTGCTGATAGTATCTGGCAAGTAGAATAGGAACTATTCAAGACAGAATAACTAAAAGAAGATAGGATATTTTTGCACAGTGTAAACCAGGGTACCCATAACACAAGAAAATATCTAACGAAACAACAAAAAAAGTAAAATAAACAAGAGCTAAGAACAGCATTTTGGTTTTTGGTTGGTTTTTGTTGTTTTTTGTTTTTTGTTTTTTTTTTGTAGAATTCATGCCTGTAAGGATAAAGAAATTTAAAAAAATAATAAAAAGAATCAGACACAGAACAGCATATACGTGCTGTGAGATAAAATGGAAAACATTGATCAAATATATGTATTATGTATGTGTATGTTTGTTTTCTAATGGTTAGTGGTGTGGTTAGTTCCCTGGGCTTAAGGAGAAGCTTATCCAATGGTGGAATTTCTTTCAATATTACCTATGGCAGTATTTCTTACAGGGCCATTTGAACACATCAGATTAACTGCAGTTGGGTAGATGCTGAAGTTCAGAGATTACCTTTGCAAAACCCATGGTATCAATTTTGACATTATTCTTATGTGAATACTTATGCAAATAGTTTTAATACTGTATAGTTTCTAGATTATATCTGCAATATATTTAACAATGTTTCATTAAAATTTATATTATGATGTCATATGCAACATATGAAAGAACAAACACCTGCATAAACATGATACTGAATATTCTAAGGAGGAGAAACAAGTTCAAAAATATTTCCTTGAGTCAAACTTTAAGATAAACAAATATGTTCCAACTTCTTAACTTCTCCACCAATGCAAATCAATCCCCATCATTGCTGCTGCAGGGCAGATGTCTTTTACTTAGGTTTTAAGAACATCTGTGGGAACACAATCAATTGCTTGCATGTGGTTACAATGGGCAGTGAAGTACAGAATGACATTTAGTGTATTCTGTAAGTGGCAGATTAAAAAAACACAAACCTTAATGAAAATGCACTCTAACACAATGTTTCCCCATACTTCCAAAGCAAAATAAAACTTGCCAGTTTAGCCAAAACCAGCTAGAATGCATTTGAATGTACTAAGTGTCAAAGGAATGTGCCAGTGGTGAGCAAAGTCAAGATTAAAAACAGTGTTCAGTTTTAATAAGCTGAGTGAGGAAAAGAGTGACAAATATAAAATTGCCAAGAAAAGAAAGAAAGAGCAAGACAGAGGTTGCTTTGTGCATCTGATTGGAAGTCATAGACAAGACCCTTATATATGTAGGGAGAGCCCTTCACTTCTAAGGTATGGTCAAAAACCTGACAAATCCAGCACCTTTTTTTATTTTTTTTCATCTGAGTAGTGATGTTTGTCTCAGTTATCTGTAGAGGAGGAACTGGGTTTTTTTCATATAGTTCTGAGCACTCTGATCTTGGTTTCCCTCTACATTGCAAACAGCAGTTTTTCTATGGAAGGCTTTATTGGCAGTTTAGAGACATCGGTGAGATACTCAGACACAGCAAGTTACTGATCACCTCATTATTGCTGAATTAGCCAGCTATTGTAGGGTGGAAGAAAAATAGCCCGAGTTGCACTGAAGCCTGTTGAAAAACAGGCTTTTAGAATGAAACCCACATTAAACCACACTGTTATTCAATTCATAAGGTTATTTAATCAATCAAATCCTTCCCTCAAAACACAGAATCCAATTTCTACACAAACAGGTGTTTGTGGTAGTCAGGTAAGTGGGATATAATGCCATAGTACAGCAGTCTACTCCTGAATAGATACGATGCCCCTTAAAATTAGTATCACTGAAATCGCACCAGCAAGTTTTTAAAACATCAACACTAGAGTTAACTTATGCTCTGGGGATAAATTCACAATGGTAATCATCGAGTTTAATGGGTTATTAGAAAAGGTCATCAAATATTTTTCATAGCTAGTCCTTCATTACGAGTGTATGGAATCAACAAAACAAAACAAGCTGAAAGTGTGCTGTCAACCGCGGTGCGACAGCACTGAAGTCAATGAGGTTTTGCCAGAGAATAATTTTTCTGGTTTACTATGGACAACTAAGAAAAATTCATCATCAAATCCTACAGAGTTATCAAAGTTGACATTAGTTAATTCACTTATCCATATACCACAGATCACTGCCTTTCAGTAGCAGTTTTGGAAACATTCCTTTCATTGGAACTAGAAAGGAAGAAAATGAAAATAAAAAATTATTAATATTTAAAAGTAATTATACAGTTTTGAGGTAGCAATTTTACAGGAGGAAATATCAATTTCTGTTGTATCTTATGAAGTTACATTGTACCATGTTTCTGGAAATATCCATTCAAACATTCAAGGAAATTTATCTAGTAAGCGCAAATTCTCTTGGGGTACAGAAAGCATAGCAGGGCTACAGCAGACATTCACTTTGAAATATATGTGACAGTTTAAACATACTGCTGTCTCCTTACCTTTTATTCATGTCTTCTCCAGGAGCTACTCACCTGCTTCAGTGCAAAGTTGTGTGTGTGTAAGAATATATTTTATGTGGCTGCTTGTAGCAGCTTAAGATACACCTGTGTATTTTAGCCCAGAGATAGATCATGAACGTTTAAGTGCTTCAGTGCTTTGGCAGGGCTGTGGAAATGGGACCTTCCAGCAGAAGGGCAACTGCAAATACAGAGCGTTATAAGATGATGAACCACTAGAAGAGAGGATTAGCCAATGCAACCATTTTCAGTGCATGGCCTGACGGCCTGTCAGCTCCCTGCTACCACTGCAGTGGTGAGAAAGGAGTATGGTAATAATGACACTACACTGCTTGTTGGCTGCACTCACACTGTTCTATGGGATGAGCACAATATTAAACAGGATGAAAAAAGGAAAGTGCTTCACAGCTCATGTTGCTTTCCCAGGTTCAATAAACGCTTATTCATGTGTGAAAAGATGCTGAAGGCAATACAAAATTTTTATTTCCTACTGGATTAACACTGGCGTAATTTTCAGTGACATAAGGATCAGAATGGTTTCCTTCAGAAATTCCAGGTAATATAAAACTCCTTGGAAACTGTATGGGCTTAGTGCTGCCTTGAAATTTCTGTTAGACCCCTTGTTCACAAGATGAAGCTTATCTGATAGATTATAAATGGAAGGTCAATTATTTATTTATATTTAGAGGAAAAGCAAATGTGGAGAAAGTATATGCTAACACCTACATTTAGAACAGCAAATTGTTAAGGACTGTCTTAAAGTATTGCATATGTACTCAGGAAGAATAAATACTGAAACAAAAAACTGATACCATGAGACACTGAAATGTAACTCAGTCTTAAAAAAGGAGAACATATTTTCATATGTTTTCATACTTTCACAAAAGACGAGCAGGTGCTCTGACAGACCGCAGCTTTCAACTATGGTAAATAACCCTTCAGCCCTTGTCCATAGCTGATTCCAGAGCCTGATTTACATACCCATAGGAAAGGTACTGTCTGCAGCTGTGATCTTCTGAGCATCTGCTTCACTTGAAATAACTTTTATCTTCTGAATTTTTCATTTTAAGCAAAAGCAACATTTTTTCCACGAGTGCCTTAAACAATTGGTGAAATGCTAGCAATAGTGCACTATAGCGTTCAGAAGTGACTTCCCTACAGAGGGGGACCGGGAAATGCTGCCCAATCAAATGTAGGGTTTTCTGTCACTTGCCTATCCACCCTCACAGGGTTGAGAAACATGGGGAAAATCTGATAAGTTGAGAAAATCCAGGCTTCATGAAGAATTTCAAAGACATAACACTAGTTTTTATTCTCCCTGCAGTTTCCTATTTATTGATTTCCACTTCTTATTCTGCTTCATCACATGCTAAGACTATGCACCAGTTAGGACAGGCTTTATTTATATCATGTGCGTTTAGTATATGGCACCCTGATATAAAATTGGGGCCACTAGATGGTACTGCAATATAATTAATAAGTATTAAAAAGTATTCTTATAAATATATATTTGTTTTTTATGCAATGTCTTCTCTGTAGCATTTGAAAGACGCAGAAATATCCATGGCACTGCCTTTAGATATATACAAAGCCCTCCAGGTAACTATAACATATGCAGTTGTAAGGCATATATTAAAATACGTGCTTACCGATCTTAACGATATAACTAAGGTACTTCATACGTACATACACATATATATGCTATTTGTACAATATTTACACACATATGTAAATTGTCATATAGAATTAACATCTGATCAGTCACTACACTTACTCACTTTCATGTGGTCCTGTATTCAGTGCATGACAATTAGATTATGGGAAAAATGCGTATCAAAAGAAACACAACCAGCAGGTAGAGGGAGGTGATTCTCTTCCTCTACTCTGCTCTCATGAGTATACTTCCACCTGGAGTATTGCATCCAGCTCTGGGGCCCCCATCACGGACATGGACCTGTTGCAGTGAGTCCAGAGGAGGACCACGAAGATGATCAGAGGGCTGGAGCACCTCTCCTGCAAAGGCAGGCTGTAAGAGTTGGGGTTGTTCAGCCTGGAGAACGGAAGGAGAGAAGGCTCTGGGGAGACCTTATAGCAGCCTTCCAGTACCTAAGGGGGCCTACAAGAAAGCTGGTGAGGAACTTTTTACAAAAGCACATAGTGATAGGACAAGGGGCAATGGCTTTAAACTGAAAGAGGGTAGATTTAGATTAGATATTAGGAAGAAATTATTTACTGGGAGGGTGGTGAGACACTGGCACAGGTTGCCCAGAGAAGCTGTGAATGTCGCATCCCTGGAAGTGTTCAGGGCCAGGCTGGATGGGGCTCTGAGCAACCTGGTCTAGTGGAAGATGTCCCTGCCCACGGCAGGAGCTTGGAACTAGATGGTCTTTCAGGTCCCTTCCAAACCAAACCATTCTATGATATAAATCAATAAGCAGATGTATGTTTATTCATGAACTCAACATAAAATATATTTCAGAATTTTAAAAGATAAACTTTGTAAAATAAGCAAAATCTATACAACCATATTTCATATTTTTCTATACTTTGATTTTCTATCACAGTTTGCTTCACCATTAAGGAGATGAAAAATTCCACTTTTATATAAATATTTTCCATCATATGCTATGTTTACAGTAATAAACAGTTTAAATTTTATAATCAGTTATCTTCTAGCTGGTAAAGATCTTGAGTTTTAAAAATTGCTGCAAAACTAAATTATCTGAAACCATAAGCATGCTTAATAGTATCTACCCATGAAACTACTCTCAGAATAACCTAACACTGCTGGTTGCCAGCACTATTTTCAATTTTCATCTGTTAGATATATGATCAAGCATGTCAAATCTGCCCTGAGTAATAGAAGGGAAAAAATAAAGTCATTTACTTAAAACATTCTGATAGCTATTTATCTGAAAACCCTGGTCAGATTTACCGCTCAAAGGCATTTACCTACAAAGTTAAGCAGATGCTTTGAGTTGAAAACTAATTTAATTTCTCTGTTATCTTAACAGGACATCTGTTAAAACAACATCCAAGGAAGGTAATATGTTCAAAATTAAACATCCTGCAGGTTGTTTTATTAGAGTATGTGCAACATTGACATTTAACTGTTAACAACCACTACCTCACAAAAATAATTAGTAGATGTGGAATTAAAGCAGTATAACAATTATACTAATGGACACGAAGTAATGTAGAATGAATGTGTAACTGGTGTAAGTTCGGTCTTGTTGCCAAGTTCATTGTTTTGTTACAACTGAGTTATACTGGAGATGAATGGAATGAACCATTTCTTCTGTTTCTTTCTTTCAGCAGCTTCATCTAAGTATCAAACTGTCCCTTTAAAATCAGAGCATATTAACTGCATAAAGTCTTCAGCACTCATAGTCAGCATGTTTTTTAAGCATCATGAGTGACAAGCTATGCAAATGATATCCTGAAGTAATTTGCATTATTGTAGTTAATTTGCATATGGATATAAACTGCACTTCAGAGCAACTAGGTATCAATCCAAGCAGTGGTATGTGAAAGTCAGATGCATAGGTGGATGTGTTGCTTGCCAATGTTGGGATATTCAAGTGGAAAAATACAAGGTGCCTATTTCTGGTTGGTCCTTATAACTTTGCTGGATAAGACGGTGGGGATAGATGAGAATGGTAGGAGGAAACATGGGCTCCATATGCAGGGCTGATGTTAATTTGTCTGTTGGCAGGAGGTGCTATGACCATTGCTGCATTAGTGTCATCCAATGGAAGAGGACAAGAGAAGGGATGGACTGCCCTACAGCTGCTAGAAGTCAGCCATATCTGGCTAATCCTGGACTAACATCTCAGGTCAACAAGGGAAAGGTGGACTTACCAGTGGTGAAAAATTGTTAATGCATTTATGTGAGCTGGGGGTGGATTTCTAAACTGCTCATTTCCTCCTTAAGATCTTCTGCATCAGATGCTCTCCCATAGTCCAGGCTGGTTGCTGAGCCCAGCTGGAGGCAGGAGAATGGACTAGCCATATCCTGAAGTCCTTTCTAGCCTTACTTTACTATGAACCAAAACTATGAGTATGAAGACACTGATTTTAATCACATCATACACTGACAGTTGGGTAATCCCACTTACATAATTTCTTACATTTGTCTGTATTACTCTGCTTTCCTGATGTGGAAAACAGTCAAACTTCCAGTTCAGCTACAGAGTGGGTAATACTTGCAGATAATAAACCAGCAGCAAACTCTCTCCCTAATTCTTCATTTCCCCCGTAGTTCCTCTGCACTCCCAGAGCTGTCTCTCAGTTCCCTATCAGTTACTGGGGAGACTTCACCAAGTTTTAGTTAACCCTTCTGATTCATACTTACCTCAGCAGGAAAGGGGAAGAGTTATGCATTTTCATTTTTTTATTTGACTGCAAGTTTTTTATGCAAGGTTTTCAGCATTTCCTTAAAGGCAATATCTGGCAAATTAAATGTTGATATAAATCAAATTGTCTTTGAACTAAAGAATAATAATTCTTTTTGAATGTGTTGCTACTTCTTCCAGATAACAAGGATAACTTTCATCCTTCTACATTTTCCTTAAGATACTACATAGCTTTAAAGATATGTGAGGATCCTGTGTTTTTCTTCCATAGTAAAGCATGTAAAATTGTGAAAAGTGAACTGATTATTTATTACATGATAATTAGTTTTTTTCTTGTGGGGAGCAACGAGTTTGTGGTTGGAAATACAAATTCAACTACAGAAATGACAGAAAGCTGAAGTACTCAACCTCAGTTAAAAGCCTATATGGGGTGTTAGAAAAGATGTAGCACAACTCTTCTCAGAGGTACACAGTGAAAGGACAAGAGGCAATGTCACAGGTTTTAGCACTGGCAATTTCAACTGCATATCAGGAGAAAATTTTTCACAATGAGAATGGTTAAGAACTAGAGAGGTAGTGAAATTTCCATCCTTAGAGACTTTTAAAATTTGACTGGCTAAAACTGAACAACCTGATCTAACTTTGAAGCTGGTGCTGCTCTGAGCAGAGGACTGGATTAAGTGACCTTGAGAGGTCTCTCACAAAACAAATTAGTCTGTGATTTTGTGGGTTCAAGTTATCTTATATTTGCAGATATTTGGGGTGAGTAGGAGAAAATGTGTTCAGAAACATTTGATTTCCCTTAAAACTTCTGGCAGAAAACAATCTGATTACATATTTTTCTTTAGTTTACATTTTGATAGGTACAATACACTCAGTTCTTTGTATCATATTTAATAATTTCAATTTTAAATGTTTTTTTAATCTTTCCTATTCTTTTGTGTTCCTCCTGTTGCAGCTCAGGACAATATAGGAAAGGAAGTAACCTCATTTGAATGCAAGTAGCAACAATTCTTTTAAAGAACAGTAGCTTGTAACTCAGATCTGTAGAATGAGTGCTAAAATAATGAGGAACTGCACTTCAACTACACATGGTGAGCTATTGCCACTGTGTTTAGGGTTCTTAGGTGCCACAGTTCTGTACATAAGCTTTCACAGTACTATCTGTTTTCAGAGCAGAGTTGAAGTACAGGATTTATTTGTATGAAGTATGGAAATTAATTACATAGTGGCCAATAAGGGGAAAACAAAATATGTAATGGCCACACACAGTAAGGAAAGCACAATTATTTTTTTCCTTGCCTCTTTATTAAGCATTTTCTGACTGCTGCAGTACATGGAGTAAGACCCAGTATGGCAGCCACACTCCGTGCCCAAACCTGGTTCATCCCTAAAATAGGCCATGCTGTACAGAGATCAAGGAAAGTATCATGAAAAAGAAAAAAAATACAATTGCAACTGCATAATTAAAAGCTATATAAAAGTTAATTTACAGACTTAAATTATATTTATACAAGCAACCTGAATTCTGGCACTTCTTGATACTGAAGCATCTGACTTTCAAACCCCTAATTTTTGTGTCAAAAGACATAAGTACAACCTTATGATTTAATATATTAAATGTAACCTTTGTATGTTACTAGGTATAGATAACGAAGATGTCAAGTATGCCACACAAATAGAAATGAAGTCGATTTTGACAGTTAAAACAAGTTTTATAAAAGTGTGTTCTTGGTCACATTAACATAGTACTGTAGGGACTACAGCAAAGCAATACTGGAGCTCAGCCAGGCAGCAGTGAGGGAGCTCGTCTATCTGGTCACACAAGTGGTGGTGCGTGCAAGGAGAATGAAAAGTACTGGCACAAAGCTGGAACCATGTGCAGCAAGGGCTGCTTTGGTTCCTGAACCCCAGCTGGTCCCCCTTGTACAGCATCCCAGGTCCAACCTCTGTCTCGATTTCCAGTAGCTGACAGCAGCTTCTCTACACTCCCACACTTGTCATGGGACCAGGGAAACCTCAGCCATGCATTTTTTGCAATGAAAAAATATCTAATCATTTTTAAACTCAAAATGGGAGTTTGATAGTTCTTATTCTGCTTGCAGGATCCTTAGACATCATTAGGGGAAGTTTTTAAATGCCTTGAAGCAAGAGTGCTGTTTCTTCATTATATGGATATTTTCAACACTATTTCTACTGAGGCTTTTTATTCAGAGGTTGCAGCTGAATTCCAAAGAAGTAAATGGAAATTTTGGCTGAAGAAAAAAAGTAAAAAATATTAAACATAATACTAAACTTAATGACTGTTAACTTTTTGGGGGGCTTTTTTTTTTCTTTTCAGTTCCAAGATAGCTGAATCTAGTTCCTTGGATATTTACTTGATATATTTAAACAAAGAATTGAAATATTAAATTTACTCAGAGGTGCTATCTATTATGTTTTCCTTTTTGTTTCACTAGTGTGTTTCAGATATACCTCATTCAAGACAAGAGGTTATGCTTTTTGTATGCTCCATTTGCTTAGCCACAGACCAAAATAAATATTACTACTCCTGAAAGTCCTACTTTTACTGATTATGGCACTCACCAGCAAGCAAAAAACACAGATTAATTAAATATTATTGAGGAGTAATACTGAAAAGTAAATCTGAGAAGTGGGTCTTCTAGGCATTCATTCATAGATCCAAGTAACAATTAAGGTTAAGAACGAGTGATTGCACACTCTCCTTGTCACAAAACCATAAATATTCCAGCTTGCTGTGAAAAAGTTTCAGCAAAGACAACCATGCCTCAAGGACAGAAAATACTTAGTATGATGCCATTTTCCACAAGATATATATGATTGTAATGGTGTATAATGCAAACAGATTTGCATGGCTGTTCACTAATAATCCTTGAGCCTCCTCACTCTTCAGAGATGATTACCTCATCATTCTAAGAATTTCTGAGTCTTTGCAAGCCTGTTTCAGTGTAATAAGGAGAAGCTATAAAAATGTCATGACCTCCACCCCCACAACTAAAATAAAAAAGGAGGAAGCTAACAAGCCTTTTGTAATAAGGTATATTAACAACTGAAATATGTCCTCTTCATTGTATTAGCAGGTGAAGATGGAAAAATTGATGCATGTACACGTAGAATAAAAGCTGTTCTCAAAACTTTTAAAAAACCCCTTTCTTTTCTTTTATTTGGTAGAAAGCTACAAATTATATATATAAAATAAACTATACCCAGCTGAACTATTATTAGGCTGTAATTTCAACCTATCCATTCTTTAAGCCATGCTGTGCAGGATTCTCTCTCATGGTTTACAGCCTCAGAGGCATCTCTCTGGTACTTACCCAAAGGTTATTTTTTATTCTCTATTTAGAACCAGTTCAGACCCAGAGCTTTTCTCAAGGTTCTATGTGCCATTCCAAACACAAAAAAAAAATACACAGGAGTATCATTACAGATTTGGAGTTACAGTTACTCCCAGATGAAAATATAAATAATAAAGAAGATTCAGTGCAAGTCATATGAATGTGACAGAGGCATAAAACTTAAAATTATCTATTTTGTAAGATACCTACATCTATAATGGTTGGAGCCTCTGAAGGATGTAGAACAGGAGGCTAAGTTTTATCCACCCAGACAGCTAGGTATCTTTCCATTAGACACATATTTCTGGGTCCTAAGTCTTGCAGAAGATTTGATCATGTGGGAAAGTTTTGACATACCAGTTGCAGCACTCACTCTGCCAGTAGGCTGTAACCCCAGGCCTAACTGTCCAAGCTGCAGTTCTTTCCTCCAGAGACCAGACCAGACCAGACCAGACCAGACCAGACCAGACCAGACCAGACCAGACCAGACCAGACC
>JAVJGI010000062.1:59263672-59276352 GCA_035590275.1 Ibycter americanus
CAGACCAGACCAGACCAGACCAGACCAGACCAGACCAGACCAGACCAGACCAGACCAGACCAGACCAGACCACTCCTTCTCTATCCAGCCTCCACTCCCCAATAACCTCAATGCTATTTAACTACCTAGCCCAAACAAGCCACAGCTGTACATCAGCCACGTCAGCCAACCCATTGCCCCAGAAGCAACTGTATACAATCAATGTTAATTAAGCCTCTATAATTTCTTTATAATTCCTCTACAATTCTCTCTGCGCGTACCCTTTGTAGTGGAAAGGGAGAGTGATGTCCCATGTGTGAATGAAACCTTTTGTCAATAATGAGTCAATCTGTACCTATTTCTTAAATCTATCTTTTCCTTTTCTCCCTCTCTTTATCAGTGCTGTTGGTCTGAAAAACCAGCTGAAGTGGAAAGAATATACTCCACTGGGTATGTCAAGGCAGATCATACCAGTAGAACAAATAACACCTCTAAAGGCTGAATGAAATTTTTAACTGCATCCAAATATAAGCCTGAACCATATGGCTGGTTGGGAAACACTCTAGATGACACAGCCCTAGACTTCAGAAAAAATCAGTTCCAGGTTTAGATATTGGTTTTGGTCCGTCTTTATTCCAACAACCTATTACTAGTGTTCCTAAGCAGTTTTAATATTCATTAAAACAGTGCTCAAACAGCTGCTTCTCCTTTCTCCTTACTTCCCACCCTGTTTCACCTCCCCAGACATGTTAATCATCCCAACATTTACAAGTTTAGGAATGCAGGTGGCTGAAACAAGCAGGTGGAAAGAAGGTGGATTGGGTTGAGTATAATTGTACAACAGGTGCTGGGTTTGTTATATACATTAGTTCACTTAGTAATACAGGAAGAATTTTAACCAAATAAAAGATAACATATGCAAGTTCTTTTATTTACTATGTGTTTGCCAAGCTTTTAATGACATTGGGCCTATCTGAAAGTTTAAAAACCAGAAAGTGCAATGTTTTATCTGCAGAAAATTACTTTACACCATCAGGAAATGAGATTCTGATCCTTTTGAAGAAATAGAATACATGGGGATGAAATATCACTGTCTCTAGGGTTTTTTTTTGTACTTTGGGGGCAATATGAGAGAAAATACAGGTAAGGAAGTATCTTTGCCTCATTTACCCTGACTATAATTGTGTTTAACTTTCTTCATGGTAACATACCAGTAACTCACAAAGGATCTGAGAATTACATCTGTAATTTACAGTTGGGCTAAACTCCCTTTAATCAGGAACAGCAAATAAATATCTGAGTCAAGAAGAGAATGTGATCTCTTTCACATGTGAGATTCTCCTTGATGGTCAGTTCACACCACTGTGAGCATAACTCAGCATGGGCAGCAATATTTAGACTCAGCTGAAGCTTAATACTTTAACAAAATAATTTGTTACCACTGTTAATCTTTTATCCCATAAATTGCCAGCCTTCTGGGAACAACTTAGTAGGAGTTTTGCCCTGTGATGTTGGTTTGAGCCCATTATCAACTGTAACTTTATGTATTATCACTTACAGTGTCAATAAAACCCTATAAATATGTAATTCTTAGGAAAATATATTTTTCCTATGTATTTTGACTGTGTATAAGTGTTCAATCATAACATTCCTACCAGAAGCACAGTTAAAAAAACCTGTTGTAGCCAAATGGCAATCTATTCTGGCACCTAAGTTTACATTTTAATGCAATGAAAGATCTTGTTTTACAATTAGTATGCTGTGCCATAAGACCTCTAAAAGGAATCCAGCTAAGTAACAGCAAGCTAAACGGTACATAAATATTTTTTACCCTTGAGACAGTAATCTTTTGTATTCATGAAATCACAGAGGTGAAATTTGCATTGCAGAATTACTGAGCAGGCAAAAAGAGGTAATTTTCTTCAAAAACATATATGCCATTATTTTTGTTGGCATTAGAAGTTATATGCTCATTACTGTCTAGATTAAAAGTTTCTAACATTACCAGAATACTCCAAATTTTGATCATATTACCCTCATTCTAATAACACTAAGAGGAAGAGTGAAACACAACACAGCCTTTCAACTGGGGCCTGTTAACAAAGTGCTGATGGCTTAAATGTATCCAATGGTAAATTACCTTTGAAAGGTCCCCAGCCTCCAAATAGAAGCAGATAACAAACACGTTCCATGTAACCCAAAGGACCAGCCAGACAGCATACTGCAGAAAGGAAGAGAGAAACAGTGCATTAATAATTTCACTATCAACTGAGCTAAATTTAGTTCATTAGACCAGTGGTTCAATCCAAAACAAATCCAGACCATAAATATGGTGCATATGAATAAAAATATTACATATAAAAGAGAATCAAGAATAAATTCTTCCCTGTCACAGACACAATCTAGAGTGAACTAGTGAGCACTCAGTCACACCAGAATATCTGTTTCTGAGAAAACAGTTGATAGACCTGACATTTGAATTTAAGACTAATCTGGATCTCTTATTACTGTTCAAATGGGGAAAACTGCAATATCAAGAGAGGCATGTAACATGAATTACATGTGAGAAGTGCAGAGCTGTTTATTCAAATAGTTGTTGAAACATAACTTACTAAATAACAAAATCTAATTGAAGTAGGCACTGGACTATGCAACATTTTGGATTTAGTCTCCAGAAACTAAAACTATATATATAACCTCAAGAAAATAAACATATATATATAAGTTATTTTGCAGCATTTCTACAAAATATGGAGGGATTTGGTCATGACATCTGCCTCTATCAATATATTTTGTGACATTCCAAAACATGGTTCATAATTATTCAACACTCTCAGAGGTAGACTGTATTTTAAATTGCCAGTTTCTTTGGGTTCTTTTTTGGTTTTGCTTTGTCTTACAATGTATAGCAGAAGTATTCATGCTTAAGTAATATCTGTTCATTGGTGGTGATTGCCAAACTTAGTCACATATCTGATGTGAGTAATGCAGTATATGTTTTCTCTCCTGTCCACTACTTTGTTTCTTTTTTGTATTTATAAGACCTTATGTGTTAGGATGGGAAACTACATTTTCCTGCTGTAACGCTGGAAGATCTTGTATAATAAAGTTTGACCTGCTGTGCTAATCTTATCTAATGTTTGTGCTTGAGAGCTTCCCTTGACAAATTATTCCATCATCTAATAAACCTAAGGATCTACAAATGTTTTTCTAATGGCTGTTGTAGCTATCCTCTAGTTGTTCACAATTCAATTCTGCATGCTTGATAATTTCATTCCACACACCCACAGCACTGCACATGTGTGAAACACAACAGAGACACGACACTATTCCCTACCTGTTATAGCTGAGGGGTATTTCCTTCTTTCATATCATCAACCCATTTCTCTCAAGTATTTACACTCACCCTTGTTTTGTTGTCTTTTCTCCAAACTGTACTGATTAAATTTTGTTAAATTACTTTCCAAATCAGGAAACACTCTTTTCTGCACACTTCTGTATTATATCACCTTCTGAATAAGCAAACAATATTTTTAACTGTACACTAACCATCTCTTACAAAAATATAGGACAAACCATTGTTTGCCATGAATGACAATCTCATTCTCTAAATTGAGTGACAACTTATGTAGGATGCTTCTTGCATTTCTCTTAAAAGTGCTGTTTTGCATCAGATTGTTGCATCAGATTGTCTATCATTAAACATGCCATTTTCTATTCAGTCTTCTAGATCCTGTGAAAATAATACAACTCTGTCCTTTCTTGGGAGATCTAAACTGAGACTGTATCCAACATGAGTAAGATTTAGGCCTGTTTCAATTTTTTATTTTTATAGATAGCTAAATAATTGCCAACCAACTTAGCTATTAGGTAGATCATGTACAGAAAGAATTACGATAAATATTGTTTTGAACTAATGGAAGCTAACACAATTTTAAAGGTTCGAACTGCTTTATACAGAAGTAATTTTAGGTAAAACATTTAGATTATATATATTTTATAGGACAGGTCTTTCTGGCCCATAGTTCTAGTCACAGATCATAGATTTATTTAGGTCAGGAGGGACCCTCTGAGGTCACTTGGTCCAATCTCTGCTCAAAGCATGACCAGCATAGATCAAGTTGCGCAGATATTTGTCCAGTTGGGGTCTGATAACTCCAGGGATGGAGATTTCATGGCTTCTCTAACGCATATCTACTCTTTAAGCACAGGCTGCTCATAAAACTTTGGAAAATAGGAACTTAATTCAGATGCATGATAATAACACTCTCTCTCTTTTATTTTTTTTTTTTTAACCCAACTCTGAGACATTAAGTATATTGAGCACTTTATTTTCCTGAAGCTTGCTCATGGTACACCTGGCTTTGCATGTAACATGGAGCATTATAACTACCAGAACAAGAATAGTAAACATTATTCAAGATTCAATATTCAAGATTCAATAAACTTAATTTAGCATTTTTTCTAACTTTAACTTGTTGCTTTTAGCACGTTATTTTAATACTTTAATGTTATATACAAATATACGTATACTCTGATGGTGTTAATACAAGTATTCTTTCTGACAAAGATAATTGGATTTCTTACAGTGAAAATTCTAAAAAATGCATTTAGATTGTTTTCCCAAAGAAATGAGACTTAAGCAGCAATATCCTTTAAATTAAATGAGACAAGCAGCAAATCTGTTCCCTTGAAATAACTTCTGTGATCCTGAACAATTTTAAGCAAACTGGACAAAAGACTAGAAGACTCAAAAATATTATTTCACAAAAGTTTCAGGAAAATAGGCCTACAAATGGGAAGATATACTCTATTAAGTTACAAGACCATCTTTTATCCGTCAACACAAAGGGGAAAAAAATATGTGGGAAAGAGCCACTGGAAACTAGGTTTCATTAGATCTGCTGTTCATGGCACAGCTTGTTACATTGCGTGTAAGCAACAGCTGATTAAAAAGATCCCTTTGTACAGCACATCCAGCAAAACACTCCAAGGCACTTTGGAGCTGCCTGTCCCAGCAGAGAGCTTTATGCTTAACGTTGAGAAGTGAATCTTCCCTTTTCCACTGTTTAGTCTATCGCCAAAAAAATGACAAATTTATCTGACTTTTAGATACACTTTTTTAACAAGCATCTGCAGATGAACTACAGATACGGTTTAAAAATGTCTTTAAAAAGTATGTTTTAAACTGCTTCGTTTTGAACTGTTATAATAAGTGTTTGCTGTCTGAATTCTGTGGATAAACACTGAGTATAATTGTCTTGAAATACAAGGATGCTTCTGCTTCCCACTGCTTATTTCAGATGCTTCAGATCTAGCACATCTCTTATCTCCGGATCACATGCCGTCATAAATGCCTCTTGTTGCCTATGTGCTTCAGCAAATTGTTGCGGAAATTCAGCTCTGAGGGCCTGTGACAATGAACAAATCCTTCTGGTACTCTCTATTATATGTATCTAATTAGAAACACATTTAATAAGAGTTCTTCAAAGGTCTATAACTGTATTTTTTTGTCATATGTGAGAGTTCAAGACAGCTGCATTATCTGACAGAAGCCACCACAATGCTATAGCAGGCATATAACAAGACAAGACCCTTGATGAACACATGCTTGACCAAGCAGGAGATACCATCAGGAGGCATAGCAATGACAACACAGCTTATTATTTTTATGGAAATCTGCACTGGAAAGAGGAATAACTGGAAGGTTAAGACTGAAGATTTAAATACTATTTTGTAAGGTTGTAGCCAATTGGTAAAAGTTACTATTTTGTAAAATAAATTATATAAACACAGCTCTTATATGGTAGAATACACTTACCATTCTTC
The DNA here is from genome assembly GCA_035590275.1 of Ibycter americanus. Taxonomy (NCBI): domain Eukaryota; kingdom Metazoa; phylum Chordata; class Aves; order Falconiformes; family Falconidae; genus Ibycter; species Ibycter americanus. The sequence continues at coordinate 59,269,481 of JAVJGI010000062.1, forward strand.
AAGTAAACATGAATTTATAACACTTTACAAAGAATTATAAGAAGAATTACCCACTTCATGATTTATTGATACTGTGTAGCTACAGGTTTGAAAATTTGCTATGAATCATCACAAATTAATATAGGATGTCTTTTTCCTTAGGGAATAGGAACTGAAATATTAAAATACTTGTAACAGAACTAAGAATCCATGCATCTCTCTTCACAGTTCTCTCAAAGTTGGCTAAGTCTCATTATCTCCAATTTACTAATAGAGAAACTGAAGGTCAAAGAAATCAAATGACTAGACTTAATCCCATAGCCCAATAGAAAAATGATCACAAGGGCACAGGAACCAACGGTCCAGGTAACCCACTAGTGTCTTTGATATAAACCTGGTCACCAGAACTCACATTTAATATTCTTGTCACTTTGCCTGAAAGAGAAATATGTCACATACCCTTCGAGCATAAATAGTGAGTGACTCTGACAGCTATGAGCATTTTAAATTTAAGCTTTTTTTCTTTTTTTTTTTTTCCTCCACAGAATTTTACATGGTATTTCTCTTGCTCCCAAATTCTTTCTGGATATGTGAGTCAATTGCAATCACATTTGACTGCGGGATACAAGGGCTCCAGACCTACAAGATATTACCTTGTGCAATTCAAAGCAATTGAATTGTTGTTGTAATTAGTGACTTGTGACTTCTTTTTAGAACTGTACACAATTTTAGTTTCAGATTCTTCTAAATATTATGCCCCAATACTCTTCCATGCTCCATTCAGGAAACAGAAACTGAATGTGTTTCTAAAATGCTAGTTACTACATTTGCCATAGCAATTAAAAATGTGATTGATTATGCTATTTGGACAACAATACTTGAGTTGTTCAAAGATTACCTCGAGGTCAGCATGTCTGGAAAGAGCACTGCTTTCCAGTAACATGGTAACAACTGTCCACAGTTATCACTATCTTTGTTTCTAAATTTATTTTCCCATGATTTCCTCTGTCTGTGAAGATACATCACTTTGAAATACAATTTTCAAACTTATCTTTTCCTCATCAAATCTGATAACAAATTGAATTCTGAATACTTGGCACCAACATACTATGTAAACTTACTGATAACACTCAGCTAACTTTTGAGGTGCCTGCAGCTCTGGTTACCTTTGAAAAGCCCCTCTGAAATAGAAACAACTATTTGGTGGAGTCAGCTGTTCCTGAACAGCAAAGTCCACAGTTTAACTGTCATAACCTTCTGTGGTATTGTCTGTTCAAACCTCTTCAGCACCAAACAACAAAAGTTCTGCCTCTTGTTTCCACCTTCATGGAATCTCACCTGAACTGCCCTGGGGAGAGGTCAATTTGAACGGGCAATGTCAGCAGTCTACAGGGTGAGTTCACATAGCCACTTAGTAGCCACCATTCTCTAATTTAATCTTCTCTGCACATTTTGCTCTTTCATTCCCATTCCCATTTCCTGAGGCATTCCCCTGAGAGCTGATGAAGGTGTGGGCAGCACACTGTGGTGGAAGGTCCAGCTCTAGAAGCCAGCAGTAGCCACACCTCAGCAGGAAGTCTCCAGAGCAGAGCAGGATCAGAAACCACAGTCTGATGCCAAAGAGGAATCAGGAGCTAAATTCATGCCCAGGAGAGATTCAGTTATTGCATGCAGGAGGCCCAGCTGTTTTAAGCAGAACTACTGCTCTCAGCAACCTAACACAAAGAGCAACCGTGCTCTGCTTTTAATGATCCAGATGAAAGTCTTCCCTGCCCAGCAGTTACCTACAGGCCTCAATGGGAGAGAGCTCAGGGCCAAAACCAGTAGCCTTGACAACAAACAATAACTTTCTTGGCAGCACAGGGCTTTGTGCAACCAATTCAACTTCAATAAATGTTCATTCACTTTCTTGAATGTACTGGGAAGCTCTTGCAGAATAACATAATACTCTGAATTTTTTTCATTGCTTGTTGTTTGCCACAGCATGCAGCTTGCAGTAGTTTTGCTTGGCTGAATTCTTCATATCATTAGGACTTGCACCTTTTCTTGCCTCTTTTTTAAAAAATTATTTTTAATCAATCATAGCTATAGTGTCAGAACACTGTCCATCTTTGTGAGTTTCTGTTTCTAAGTGAATGTGAATTGATTTTGTATGATGCATTTTTGAGTTGGACTTTTCTGTCTCAAATTGCAATGATGGTCTAGTTTGTCTGCTTGTGGTTATCAGGGAATTTTTTAATTCTTTGGCATTGTGAGTCCTTGGCTCTTCAGCCTTTCATCAGTCACAAAGTATACATACGTTCTCCTTCACTTTGCTCCCTCAGGCAAAAAATTTCTCTAATATTTTACTTCCTTAACATTACACCTCAATATTTAGTGTCCTTTGCCAAAACTGACTGAAAGCTGCAAAACTGTCAACTACATGAAAACTGGTCACTACCAAACAGAAAGTTACTGTTGGATTGGGTTTTCACTCCTGAGCAATACTTCTTGCAGATCTAGAAGAAATACAGCTTCAAATTTCTTCCCAGAGGCTTCTGTACAGCCAGTGGCTATGTATAAACTTTTGAGCTCCTTGGGCTCAGTTATAAGCCCCAATTTTGTATAGGAGTATATTAACTCAATTTTCCCCTTCATTTGTGCGGGAAGGATTCATAAGCATAAAAGGCAGGAAGAAAGCTGAGGCACATTCTGGTCAGGTCACAAATGGATGGAGGGACAGCCCAAAGCCCAGCACTTTGCTGTGATGTGCAGTCACTGCTCAATCTACTCACACCCAGGGATTTACAGCTTGGGAGGGACTCACTGGGCTCCTTTATTCATTTAGCTGCTTCTGTTTTGTTTCCATTTTCTTGTGCGCCAGATTTATGCTGGGCCCAGAACACACAACACATATAATTTTTTTCTGAAGACATAGCTCCAACTCCTTCTGCATAAGAGAATCTGGATTTCTACAGAGCACATTACTTGCTGGAGTGGTATCCATCTGCCCACATTTAGATGTCTGCAATGCAGATGTCCTCCTCTGAGCAGTGTCTAGATTCCCATTACAGTCAATTGCAAGGAAAAGGCACTTCCAGGAATCAGTTCATTTCTCAGCGTCTGACGCAGGTCACTCCACCCTTGCTATTTGGAAAGCTAAACTCCTCCAAGGCAAAATTCCCAGTGTCACAGAGCCCATTAAAATCTTGCACCGGTGACATCAAAAATGAGATAGAAACTCTGCACTATGCAGATACGCACCTCCTTTTTTCCACATAAACAAAAAGAAAAAAGCGATTTAAATGTCACCAGTGCAAAATATCCCCAAAGGACTGCTGAAGAGATATCTTCTGAGAATAATTGTCTCTTGTATCCTGCACACACTGACAGTCCTTTAATGCTTAAGCTTGAGTCATTCATTTGTTCATTTTCTGCTTCTTGGATTCACAGCTTTTTAGGTTTTAGTGGAAAAGATTGGGCGAAGTGCTAACATGGCAGCTGCTTTTGCGTACTGCATCACTTCAGCTTGCTTTTCAGCTTCTGCTTCAGTGTCCAGCTGTACCTTCTTAAAATATTACCCTAAACACTAAATGACAAATCTCCATTCCAAAACCCATGAACAACTCAGGAGACACATCAGTCTATTCATACAGCATTTATAAGAAAGATACATAACATTTCCTCAGTGTAGTAACTCTATTCTTACTAAGTAATGATTTATTTTCATATGATGCTATAAAGGTGAATGGCCAAAATGTAAAAGAACACAGAAATACATAACTTACATTTTAGCATTGTTCAGTCAATCTACTATGTTACACTACGCTGTTACAAATATTCTAGATCCCCAAAATGAAAGTATTCTGTAACTAAGGGCTTACTTTAAAACATGTTTTCTTTAAAAAGACAATATTTCTGCTATTCTCCTTACAAATGGGGAGCAGAGAAATTTTCTTCTTGTCATCTTAAATTCTTTACTTCTTTTTTTTTTTTTTTTGGTTTGTTGGTTTTGGGGTTTTTTTAGGTTTCTCTTGCATCTGTATGTAAAAGCTCATGACCTTTTTAACAAAAGTGCATTTTATGTACTCGAGAAAGTAAGGGAAGGCAGAAATTTTAACAGGACATATCTATTTCATCTTTTTGACTTAGGAGTAGAGATTTAATTGGTTTGGCTTCACTCATCATTCAATTCCTGTATTTCTTTTGATCACATCTTTGTTATGAAACATTTGCCAGCAGGAAGCAACTTCAAATTTCTGAACAGTCAATTTACTACAACACAGCACATATCCACCCAGCTGCAGACACATACATATACATGCATATATTCACAAATGGATTAATGTTTTTCCTCTTACATTACTTTCCTAGTTTTTTCAGCATTCTTTCTTTTGTTTGTGGAAGAGATTTTAAAGTCTCTCAAAACAGAAATGACTAATTAAATGTAACAGGGAAATGATAAACAGATAATTCTCACTTAAATAGAGCTCAAAATGCTTTCTTTATATGAGAAGTCTAGTCATATCTTTATTTTTCAAGACATAACTTGAGATGGTCAGGCAATAGTAAACCTTAAAATAGTGCTGTTTTGATCTTCTATGTCTCTGTTTCAATTCCAACATGAATCTACCAGGATCTACCTCAAGAGCTGCGAGCACTAGAAATCGATGTTATACAAGATCTAAAAACTTTAAATCGTGGCTTTGAAATGGCACTATTTTTTGAGCAGTTCTTTTCAGCTGTTAAATTCATATTATTGTTGGCATAGAAAAAAAGATAGAAATTAAAATGATGTGATTTTGGAGGTCATTTGGTTCTTCAGTGCAAGAGCTAAAAGTATTTAGAAAGAAATTTTCCAAATCCTGCCTTCTAGACCATTTTTAAGACACTAAACTTTTCAAGCCCTGGATTTCCTTGAGTTTGTACATAGTAATCAGTGTAGAAATTGCATTCACAAGAATTCAAGTGATCTTCTATGGCTATTTTTTATTATTAAATCTCAGGGGGAAACTGCAGGAATTGTTGCTGTAAAATTTCACTGTAACTTGTAGCACCACAGAACATTTTACTAGTGAATTACCAATTAAAAGAAACATGAACAAGATCACTGGCTAGTATAAACTCCTACTGCTTTATCCAATGCTTTATCTAAGAATGACTCTTGTTATAGTATGAACCCACTGCAAAAAAATCCCATACATTTAGCACAAATGTCATCGGTGGAAGAACAGTTTTGCATGTACAAGTCTGCCTTAATTGTTAAGAAAGATTTGGAAAAATGCTCAAGAATACATTGCGTAATAACTTTTCTTCATAATATGTGAATAGCTCCCTAGCAAGAAGTGGAGTTGCTCCCTCCCTGCTGTTGCCCAGTCTGGGGACCACCACAAGAGGCTCCACTGACACTACCAGTTCTTCAGGGTGGTCCAATAAGCCTCACTGAGTGCCCAGCCCTTCTGTGGGGTGGCAGTGCTTCTCCATGTGGACTCTGTGCCATGTTCACCCTGCCATATACTTGTATTTCACACAGGGTAATCCAGCCTGCCCAGCTGATGACCAGTTCTCTAGGTCCTTTGCAACCTCAGGCAGCCCTATGAGGAACCTATCTATTCTCCTGAGTGACCAGACCTGAGCAGGAACATGGTCTCTCCCTCTGCTTGAGCTGCACAATGTGCAGCCAGGAAGGCAAGTATATTCTTGTTGTAATCTAACAAGAGGGCTTCTCACTGGAAAGGAGGGAAGCCATAATTTGCTTCAGACATCAGCATATTGGTGGAGCTACACATGTATTGACTGTTTCCTTGATGTCTCTGGCCTTTTCAGAAATATCTGAAAAGAAAAATCTTGATTATAATTCAGGCATTGAACAGTTTATTTTAATGGAGTTTTTAACAGCTGTGCCCATTTAAATTCCCTATTAAAAATACAAATCAAGGCACTCAGAATTCTTTCAGTGTTCATTTTTAACAGGATGCAAAAAATAAAATCAATAGATACTGTTGCTAGGAACAGAAATCTACTGACATTTATCTAGATTCTTTTATTGATGCTTCAGTATTTGAGTGCCAACTGCAACTATTTATAAAGGGAATCTATCTCCCTCAGTGAATATATCAAAATTCTTGCTAAAACTAAGCCATTTACAAAAAGATCTTTTTGATAAATTGAGAGGTTTGTATTCAACTTCCCAGGTATTTTTTTCTTCCTTCCATTTTCTTTGACTTAACGCCTTAACAGTCGAAGCCATGAGGAGCTTGGCCACTGGGTTCACAGGGCTTTCAGTTTGGTCCTTGTTGTTCATATCCCAAAGGAGATTCCATTGAAGCTGAAGATACATTTGTCATAGGAAAAATAAATCAGGAACATCAGGTGCTTTCTTACTTCTCTGTAAACTGTTTTCTAAAGCACAACTTTTCAAAAATTCCTGACACCACTCCAGAATTTTGGGGAAAAAAAATGACATGGCTAATATACTAAGAGAGTTTATGTTTCATGGTTAGAGAACAGAGCACACAGAGTTTCCAAGTCAGTGGCTGGCAGCTCTGTTTTGGGAGGTTGGTGGCTGTTTTGAAAGTACCAGTCAACTGCAAATGTTACTTCCCATTCTTTTGAGATAACAAACATACATAAATTGGACCTGCAGAGTGTTCACCTCTAAGGGGACCCAAACTAGCACAGCTGTTTAGAGCCAACTGTAGTATGGAGCCAAACTGTATTTTGTTTAGGAGGCTATGACAGCTGGAGTGGATGGAGCCAAATTCTAGAAGCACAAAAACCAACTTCATGGTGAGCACAGGGTTAGATGCAACTTCCTTGTGTAGGGAGTTGTCCTGTTTTCAGCTGGAATGGAGTTAATTTTCTTCTTAGTAGTTGGTGCTGTGCTGTGTTTTGGCTGTGATGTGAGAGCAATG
>JAVJGI010000062.1:59276452-59407301 GCA_035590275.1 Ibycter americanus
TATATAAACTGGGGGAAGAAGAAGGAGGGTGGGGGACATTTGGCATTATGGCATTTGTCTTCCTGAGTAACCGTTACACGTGATGGAGCCCTGCTTCCCTGGGGATGGCCGAATACCTGCCTGCCCATGGGAAGTAGTGAACAAATTTCTTCCTTTCCTTTGCTTGCGCGTGCAGCTTTTGCTTTACCTATTAAATTGTTCTTATCTCAACCCTTGAGTTTTACATCCTTTTCCGATCCTTCTCCCCATCCCTCTGGGTGAGGGGGAGTGAGCGAGTGGCTGCGTGGTGCTTGGTTGCCAGCCGGGGTTAAACCAGCACAGGAGTGCATACCTGTGAGATTGTCACTGTGCCCGCATGAGTGTGACTGACTCACTGAGTGATGCTAATGAGCCACAGGTAGGGGAGAGAGGAAGACGAAGAACATACTATCCTCCTGGTACATCTGATTGTCAAGACTGCCTGTTTTGGCAAGATCAGTATGTTGTAATACAATATGGCTTTTTTTTCCAGTCTTTTTCAATCTTGAAAGTATTCAATGAAATAAAAAATAATCTGAAGCTATAACAATAAAATAAAAGTAGATACTCAAATATCAGTCTTTCTGAAAGAACATAAAATGCAAAGTGGACCTCTTTTTCTAATTTCTTCAGGGAAATTTAAGACTATGTGTGTCTAAAAAACATTTATTTCACACTGAAACCAGTCTGCACATATTCAAAGGAAGTACTGTTCTATAAATACCTTCCTCATTTGTCAGTCAATCAATATCTGACTTAAATCACCAGCACACTTTGTTTATTAGGTGAATTATGGCCTTTCTCAGGAAGGTTTATACCTGGTTCTGCATGTGTGTTTGGCTGTGTATTATTCAAGAAACAATAAAAAACCTTCTCAAAGATTAGCATAATGTTCCTTCTCCATGCCTTTGAGCCTTTTTCAATCATGATGTAACTTCCAAATCCTTTTTTGGTAAAATTATGGTAATTTCATTTCTCTGATTGTATCTGACTTTCTTTCTTTGAAAGTACCTGTTGTTTCTCTCAACCGCATATCTCAAATACCCTAAATAATGCTTTCAGTCTCCTTCCTCTGGAACTCCAAGTTGCATCTCAGTTTTGGGTGAGCACATGTGCCTATTTTGGATTGGAAAAGGTTATCGTTACTATTTCCTTTACTGTTAACCTTGTCACAACTACCTTCTAGATCAAGCATTCTCAAAAAGTTCTTTAAAATTTAAAAATAAAACCGGGGAGATTTTCAAACACCATCCAGGAGTAAGTCTGGCATCTCTGTAACTACAGATGCAAAAAACTCGGGACATTTAATCGTTAAGACATCACTGACTGGGAAGCCTGCCACCAACATCCACACTTGATGCACATACATTGTCTTTTGGCTCTCTACAGCTATGCCCATCTGCTTCAGTGGCATGGTGCCCGCTTATCAGCTAGTTGGACAGTTCCAGTATGCAGAGGTGCCAAATAAAGGTTTTACATGGGTAGCCTGTATAACCCTGAAAGTGCCATTTCTTTTGTAGGAAGAACTGCTAGTGCTGAGATACTAATAGACTATGTCTTTGTGCATTTTATTTTATTTTTTTTATACTCACTGCAGATGGGTTTTGCCAAAATGATTTTTACATCTCTTTTACAAAGAAACATATGGTACTCGTAGTCAAAGGGGAAGAAAGCAACATCTACAGATAAGACACTGATGAACAAAGCCATTATGAGATAAAATTCACAGAGTATGGTAGGTTAGGAAACTGTGCACTATATGCCACTAATTTAAAGGACAAAAAACCCATGCAAAAATACAACCTTACCTCATTTTAAACATTTTGAAACAAGAAAAGCTTTGCAAATGAAGGAACTGGATCTCTCTGAGAGGAATTCAAACAGATTATTATATGACAGCACATCGCTGAGATGTTCTAAATAGTCCTAGTTTGTCCTACAGAGATGACACAACATTCCCACAAAAATTTAACAAGCTTCCCCCCACCCTCCACCCCCAGGTTTGTATCAGTAGTTTAACCAATCTTTTAATTAAGAAACATATTATTTAAAAAATGTTTTCCTCTCATTACATGAGTCAGGGTCACAAACTTCCACAGAGACCATAACTGCATCAGAACTAACAAATACAACAGAATAAAATTAGATCTATGTATAAAGGTACAAGAAGAAGTCACAGCTATTCAGAATGTGAACCCTTAATCACAGAGCAGTTCTTATTAAAAACATCACATTATTTCTTTAGGCGTAAAAAAATTCTATCATTTTCACATTCTCAAGAGGAATCTAATGTAAAATGGTTCATGGAAACGTTACTTATTGCTCATGATAAAAAAAAAATGTACAAAGTACTGATTATGAGCTAGTTAAAATAGTTCTGGCAAGAAACATTTACAACTTCAGAAGATTATTTTCTACAACAAACTAGTGATTAATGAAAGACCCAAAGGCTGGGAACTTGTTGGAAAATATTTAGGAAGAAAAACCTCCTCTGGAGTATAGTGTTCTAGAGTTCTTGAAAAGCCATCATTAAAATATGTTGATGGTATAGAAAATCAAATTAAAATATAACTACAGTCCTGTTTGGATGTATAACCTGAAAACAACCATTGTTCAGTATAGATATTATATCAAGCTAAGGCTAGACTACATATTCTTTTTATACAAATCCTAATTCAGCAAATTGGAAACTAAGTAAATTATTTAACCTTTAAATTAAACAAGTTGTTAAAAAAAATCTTGAGAATTACATGATGAGGGAATTAAACTAACTTGCAAGGTACAAGATGCACATGAATTTGTCATTAATACAATCAATTACAGCATAATTTCTGATATAACAACATTAGGAGATACAGAAAATGCAGTCAAGAAACCCAACAGTATGACTATAGGGTCCAAAAGCTGCCTTGAAACATAAGATTACACAACTTTGCTTTGTTTTGAGAGGGGTGTTGGGCAAGATGATTTTCAGGGGTTCCTCCCAACTCAGATTTTCCCCCGGTTCTTAGATTCTTACAGATCTTTCTTGGCATTATGACCGTACGCACAGCTCAGATGGAAAAGCATACCCATTATTTTGATAAACAATGTTACACAGACCCTGCCTCAGCACTTTTCAGGAAAAAAAATACATAGCAGGTTGTTGAAAGGATGATAGCTCAACAAATTATAAGGAGGTAAGAAAGGTCCACAGAAAGGGAATAAACAGCTGATACTTCAAATGGAGTGGGAATATATCTAGATGTCAAGATGGTATTTGATGACATTAGTAATGAAAGGCATGGAAACTCCCACTTTGTGGCAGAAGAGCCATGTGACTTTCATTGCAGCAACCTAGCTTGCCATGCAAAATTTGAGCACCACTGAGCCAAGAATCTTCACCAGTGTCCCCAGCATTGCCACATCAGAGAGACTGTGATGACAGTTTTATGACAGGAGACAACAGCATGACAGACTGATAACTTTGCTTGGAAAAGCAATGGATTTTTTATGAGACCAGACTGAATTATTCCAAATTCTGTAAGGTATAATGAAAATTGAACAGGTTTCTTCTGCTCTCCAATTCCATTTCAGAGTGCCACATCAGGTGCATACTCCTCCCAGTATATGGAAACAAGTACTGAAACACCCAGTAGGAAAATACTGTCATTTTTTAATTGCTTTTGCCTTAAGATCAACAGGATAATTTTGTGACCATTGAAAAAATTTGTAACTATGCAAGCTAACGTTCATGCTTATATTTCATGCTTGAATGAAATTAGAATATGCTGCTGGCCTGATTGCTTAGATGTTTCAAAAATAGTTTCCTGTCCAAGCACAATAATGTATTTCATGCAAAGAAATAAAAAGATGCTTCCAAGCATCCAAAGGAAATTTAAGTAAAATACTGGAAAATTAAGAAATATGAGAATGAGAAGTTACCCATGTTAATTTACATCAACATCCAATTGTTTTTCATGTATCACAGCAGAGGTTCACTGGATGATGCTGTTCAGTATTTCTTTTAACCTTCATCACCCAGTCCAGCTTTGTGCTTTATTTACTCTTTGTCAGATTTTCTTAGGCTAGCTGATTTACTGCAGCTTACAAGTACATCTTAAGCACGGATTACCTTCCTAAGACCCTGGCTGGGCAGGGTAACAGTTATTAGTCCCATGTTAGAGATGAGAAATTTCTTCCACAAATGAGTCTGGGGCACTGAAGGCAATCACATTATTCATTATCAGTGAGAGAAACCCATATTGTGCACTAATAAGGAGATGCTCACTTTGATCACGCAATTAAAGACTGTAGCATAATTCAGCAACACAGGTGGCTAAATAAAGGTCACAGAGGCAGCTTCAATTCTGGAACTTTCCCAGTCTCAGGTGCTGCATTTGCAGCTTTAATAGACTCTTATTCCGGTGCATGTAAAAGTGTGTGTGCATAGGTATTTTCACAACTGTGCTAACACTGTAGGTAGAGGGTGTTACGCAGTCAGGTGGCCACAGTTAATAACGTGTGATGAGCAGTGTCCTCCACATGTGCTGATGATAGCACTAGGATAATGCCCTTTTAGCTCCCAGATAAGTCTTCTCTTAATACGTGGGTATAAATACTTCTATCTTGTTTAAAGAAAACATTGAAAACAAAAAGAAACCCTTAAGCCATATTACAGCGAAATGCTGATCTACACATGAGCCATTAGAGACCCTCAGTCTCTCAGAACAGACCTGAGCCAATCAAGGCAACAAAATCAAAGAGGGCAGCACTCCAGCAGTTACAATCAAATGGGCTAGAGGCTTCTGCAGTCTTCCCCCTTCCCTTTCCCTCCAGTGAACAATGGCTTGCTTTCTTTCCTCCACATGGATGGCACAAAGAAAGGATGGTCTCTTTTGTTCTCCATCCTGCACAGGTGCCAGTTGCTTGAGCCAGGAGAGGATGGGCAGAGGGAGAGCCTGCGCAGCCCCCAGGGTTCATCCATCTGTTCAGAAGGAGCAGAGCTTGCTCCCTCAGCACTGCAGCTCAGTTGCGGGATGGACAGCTGCACGCTGGCTCTCCTGCCTAGAGTTTGCTGCCATCCCCTGATTTGAAATCACTGCCCATTCAAACAAAGCTAGATGAACTTGTGATGGGAACAAATGACAGCCTGAAACAATGCCTTGTGGCATCTCTTCTGTCTTTCTTTCCATGTCAAATGTCACACTGACATTGCAAAAAAGAATTATTAGAACCCATTAGTGTAATGGATATATATATATATAAAAATCCATTGTTTTGTTTTGTTTTGTTTTTAATTCCCTTGCTCTAGATGATCAGAAAGGCTGAGTCACTTTAACTGTAAAATAATAAATAGACTTAGGCAAAACTTTAGGTTGAAGGGCTTAACTGTAGCCCACTCATAAAAGTGGTTAAATATCAAGAACCTGTAATAGAAAATGTTAGAAAACTTCTTGTGTAAACACTTATTGCCAAACCTGACTATCATTATGTAAATCATTAAACAGATCCAGTCATTTCTTTCTCCCCATCCTCCTTTAGAACTTCAAATGCTGAGCGAACACACTGCTGGGACTTCAGTAACATTCAGCAGATATGTCCCAATTCTTTGATAGTACTTCAAAAGAAACAAGAGTCTCACAGAAAAGCTCTGCTGTCCTTTTGCCTACAAGAAATTTTGGTGCATTACCCAAATCTCACTCCTTTTTTGCTGGTCATCTCTTCTCATTGTTAGGCATTCTTTTGCCCTCGCTTCTTCATTACAGACATCCCATAGCAGTAGTAATACAGAGAACAATCATGAGAATTTTCAAAGTAAGGAGGGTAAGGAAGATAGGAATATTAATACTGCAAGGAGATTAAAGAAAAAGTCTCAAAACAGAAAAGAGTGAGTGAAAGGTTAGGTAAATAAGATATTGTTCAAATACATAAACCATGAGAGGTTATTGCAGAATATGGTTCCATCTTTAAGGCATAAAAAGGATAATTTCACTGACAGAAGAAAAAGATAATTCTAAAACATAGACAGGATCTGTGTGTCACATAAGCACTTGGGAACAAAAGCCAGAAAGATAAGTATAAAACTCCAAGGGGGCAGGGGGTGGTGGTGGGGGTGGTGGTGGGTAAGAAGAAAAATGTCAGAGTATCATTGTCTGGTCAGTAGTGGTCAGCAAGAAATTAAAGTTGGAGGATTAAGAAAACTTCCATGGCAGTTGGATTCTGTCCCAGAACACTAATGAAATGGCAAGAAGATAAAAGAACAATTAGCTTATGTTTGCAGTCTCTTACCTGCAGGACCACTTTTCACAGAAAAGCAATGGAAGAAACTGCAAAGCAGTTGGCATTAAAATGAAAAGACGGGAATCTAGAACACCCATAGACTTGTCACATAGATCTAGCTATAAAATTAGAAACCCAATTCTTCCCCACAAGACAGAACTGGTCCAAAGGAATCAGAAAGTCTTGGCTTAGCACTATCAACACGAATTCGTCTCAGGGCTTATGCAAATGTTCATTGGGTTAACAGGGCAGAGTAGCAGAAGGCAGACCTAGGAAGAGAGGAATCCTTAGAAATCTCTGTCTGTTCCCATTACTGAACACTTGCTTGTCTCACCCAACCTGAGACCACATTTGCCTGGGGGTGAATGGATGGGGAGAAAAGGGTAGTGAACCCTGGTCCTCTGTCCAGCTCCATCATTTGCAGTGTCTTTGGCTGAATTAATTCTGTGGAAACTTTGCATGCTCTCAGTTTGAGAACCTATTGTCATGATGACATCCCTGTGGTATTCATTTTGGAATAAAATGCTGCTGAAAGCAGATGAAGTATCATAAGAGGCTGCTGTGTGGCTGGGATATCTAACACACATTCCCTATTTACCCCAGAGCAGTTCTTCTAAGTGTGCTAATGCTTTTGCGTGCTGAAGGTGTATTAGGAAGCAACGAAGTGGATCTTTTTCTTTAGTTATCCCGTGGGAAATTCTTGCAGAACATTTAAACTAATAAATGGCAAGTCTTATAGAAGGTCTCAAGTGCAGATTGCAGATCTCCTAACTCTCACTGGAAAGAAGCCAGAGGCTGGACTGTACAACTGTTTTGATTCAGCAGGGATTTCTGCCTTAATACTTTATTTTGTTGTGGAAACTGAAAGACCACTATATATAAACCTGCAGAAATTAAGCCTTAAAAAGCCTGCAGTGCAACATTTTTATTGATGAAAGAAAGATAAGGGAACATCTGCCTAACTACATGGAAGTCCTGGATCTTTGTTTTAAGAAACATGTTAGTTCCCTAATTTCTTGACTCTGGCATGAATTGCACTGTTCAGAATCCTGTGTCAAAATGATCTGTAGCCAGCATGTATAAATCACTGCTATGACAGATTGGGTGAGAATATCTGTTCAGTGTGGCAAGTCTGCAGCTCCTCCCCATACACTTTTTGATACCCACCCTATTACAAATCTTGTGGATTTAGCATAGTAATAAAGAAATCAAAGGAAGTCACTGGAAAAAGACCATGTGCTGTCCAGCAAATTCAAAAACTTGTGTATGATTAGTTTGCTTCCTTCGCTCTCTACATGTTAGAAAGCAAGTAAGAAATGGACCCTAGCCAGGATATGTAAAGTGTCCAAAGGATCTGGGACACAGAGATGTAATTAAAGGAGTGCTGAAGAGTTGGCGTTATGGTTAATTTTCTCATTTTATTTTAATTCTTAGGAATTAGAAAGCAGAAAAGAAGGCCTGGGTTCATTTAGTTTCACAACTGGAAGATACCAAGACTGTTGTATGACTGATATGTCACAAAGGTTGTGGTGTCTCCACAGACAAATATTTGTTAAAGAACAGTTCTATGAAAAACACTCTTGATTTGTAAATAGCTGTGATACCCATTGTACTTCTAAATGGTAGCTTACCAGGCAGAAGGTTGCTCAGGGAGAGGTAAAACTTTCCCAGACAATGCAGAGTAGACCTGCTCTAACCCTTTTAGTAATAGATACCTAACAGGAACGTATTGTGTGATATAAATAACACTTCTTTTTGATTCTTGAACTGCAGATCAGTTGTGAAAGATGTATGTAAAAGATCATCATGTCTAAGTGTTTAAAATGCTCTTGTTTAAGGTTAACTACCCTCTATCTGGATAAGATCACTCTTGTTGCAGGATAAATGTTAAGAAAGACAATATGGATGGACAAGAGTCTTAGGCAGTAGCCTCTAATTCTGAAGACTCCAAATCAGGGCTTAAAAGCCTAAGGTGAAACAAAGAAAAAAATGTCTTGCAGATAGAAAAATAATGAATAACACAAAAGAACATGTTGGAGATTTGATCCCAGTGTAAAGTAATATGTTTCTATTCCTGCTTGTTAGATATTATCCTCCAGTGGGAGAGCTGCACAACCAATTTAGATACCTCCAGAGAAAAAGGGATGCTGTTTTACTCAAAGAGCCCTCTTATGATGACATTTTAAGCTCTGATCAGTGTTTTCTAGCCAGAAAAACAAACTTAAAAATATTAATAAATTCTAAATGTGCATACGGCACTGGATGAATACAAGGAAAAAAAGAGTTGTGTCTTTCTAGTAATAACAAAGAAGGATTTTAGCTCCACTGCTCAAATAAGGGTTCATTTTTGTTCCTAATGCAAATGTTTGAGACCTGGAAAGCGAAAATATATCTAACTACATTTATGTGACTGCTATTAGATCATCAGTATAAATGCTACTTTGTTACTATGTTATCTTCCTTCCCATTTAATGTGATTAAAAAAAAAGAAAAGAATTACAGATACCACTATGAAGTTCTTATTCCAATGTTATTTATAAGGATATTTTTGTTTTAAATCCAATTCATTTTGAATCAAGAGATTAAAACTGCCTAAATATACCCAGCAAGTAATCCAAATATCACCTGAGCAGGCAGTAAAATTCAAATATCAGCCTAACACCATTTCTGTCCAAGGCTGACTTTACTATTGAACTCATGTCTTTAATTTTTTGATTCTGTTGTCTGACATACTGTTGAAGTATTTTTTTAGCTTGTCTGTAGCTTTGCTGTACTCCAAGAATAGCTTTACGCTTGTCAGTTGCTTCTGGTTTATTTAGAGATTTCCCAGTAGTATGAGATTTCCTGCCTTGTGCCGCTATCCTAAGAAAGATCAGGTAAGCAGTCTTCAGTGTTTTCCCTGGCATAATAACTACTTTTTTTTAACTTTTTTTTTACTTTTTTTCTCTTCCATAAATGATATCTGCTTATTTTTTTCTTGTAATTTCCTAACAAAAAAAAAAAATTATAGTCTTATCTTTAAAGTCCTGTTGTGTTGTGGCCAAGTGTCTGAAAAGCTTTGATGGCTTTATTGACTCATTTGCAAGCACAGAAATCAGAAAAAATGTTGCCATATATTCCAACAGATTCAAAAAATAACAAAAAACCACCAAACAACAACCTCAGCATCATCTTACCATGCTTCCTGGCAGAAATTTTTAAAACCTTTTCTAGAGCCACCAAAGGTTATTGATCTGAAAGAATTTTCGAAGAGCATTAAAACGTTTGCAGTTATTTCAACTGCAACACTTGTTGCTCTAGTGTTAGCTCAGGCCTTGAGAACTTCAGTTCATGGTGTCTGTTCTATTCCTAGAGTACACAGCTGTAAGCAAAATCATGAGTTCACAGACTCCTGGGAATCAGAGATGCAATAATTCTGCTGTATTTACCCTTGAAAGTCAAATTGGATAGCTGTAGATCGCAAACTCCCCCATGCTGGGTTTTCCCCCACATATTTATCCTTCTTTCACTTTTAGCAATATTGTCACATATTAGCTGACTTTCCATGGACATTTTAACTGGCTCCAGAACCAGCTCTCTCTGTATCGATGATGACTGTTTCTACCTTCATAATAGAAACATTGCTGTTCCTCATCACCTACACAAGCAGTCACTTGTTTTGTTTAATTTCTTAACCCTCAGCATTTTCCCCTTTGCCACCGAAATGTGTTAATAATTAAACCTGACTTACAGTTCACTGGTTTCAAGGGCTAAAAATTAGAGACACAATGTTACAATTTAGCACAACTTCCCTGCAAAGTTCTCATTTCTTAATGACTTATACTGGAGTCGTTGCAGAACCTGTTTACTAATGTTTACACTCTCTCTGTATGCATGCCATACATTACTCCTGCATGTCCCTTTGTGTTTCCCCTTTAGCACCACACTGCAAAATTTGACAGTACATTTGCTATGTGATAAGTGGAAAAATATTCAGCTGGTGCTGAAAACATTTACCCAGCACACTCGGGAATTTCACATTGGATTCTAAATCCAGCACCTGAAGATTTCAGGAGGACAAATCAAAGACTTCTTAACCATTTCTTTTCTGTGACAAGATCATTCAACTTAACTTCAGTTAACAGCAATAAATGAAGGAATCCTGGGGTTGTCATCAGGTAATATGTATCGCATGGGCAGAAATCTTCTACGTATATTTCATATCTAATGATAAAATCTAGCATGATTAATATAATCCTCATTCTAAAATACATGTAAATATATATGATTAACTTCAAGCAAAGTCCATTGGAGTCAATGGAACTTAAATACTCGCTAAGCATGAGATACCTGGCTGAACAAAAGGCAAAGTTAAATGAATCCTATTGAAGAATGGGTTTTGGTTTTATTAAATGTAGTAGGTACCTAACAGACAGTACCCATATAAA
Organism: Ibycter americanus; assembly: GCA_035590275.1. Taxonomy (NCBI): domain Eukaryota; kingdom Metazoa; phylum Chordata; class Aves; order Falconiformes; family Falconidae; genus Ibycter; species Ibycter americanus. The sequence goes on from JAVJGI010000062.1 coordinate 59,287,159, forward strand.
CTGAATTTCCTTACCAGTGCTTGCAATTCTTCCCTATAAAAACAACAAAGAAGAAAAGAAAAGAAAAAAAAGGAGAGAAAATAAAAAAAATAAGTAAGGAGGTTCAAAAAACTTCCTAGTGCAGATTATGGTGGAAGAAAGATGTTATCCTTATATATTTCTTTCTAGAAATATAACATATTTTTCTGTTTTAAAATGTTAATAAGGTTAAATATTTGTAAGGCACTCAGAAATTACAGTGGTGAGTGCTGTAAAGCTACTTATTTTGATTAGATTATATGTGGCAGATAGGCCAATGACTGAAATATTTCATCACGGAAATTTTACATACATTAATACTTGAACTAAACTACTCTTTCACCTATTGGCCTAGGATGAGGTACCCAGCAGGTTATAATGCAGGTGCTAACACAGATGTCGACTACAGTATGCTTGTGTCTGTTCAGTGAATAAAAAACATCACTTAATTTTCTAATGCTATCAAGTTGCCTATTTTCATGAGAATTAAACCCACGTAATAAAAACAAAACAAAAAAACTCAACTAAGTTATGCATCTGCAATATCGTGAGATTTTTGGAAGGGAAGAAGGCATTCACAAAATAGATACTGATTATTTTCAGGCTGTAATACAATTACTCTTAGTTATGCTTCTGATTTGTTGTTGTTATTTATTTTCACTTACCATGGGGAAAAAAGCATCCCATCAGTGCTACTTTCAGCCCTTAAGACCAAATTCTTAGCTGGTACATTCAGTGAAGCTCCTCAGAAAGTAATAGCTTCCCACGTATTTATACCAGGGCTATAATCCAGACAAGGATTTTAAATCCTCATGTCTGCTGTCCTGTGATAACTGTGTGATCTTTTTGTGATGTCCTGTTATCTGATACAGCCTAGACATATAATAACTTGTATGTCATCTAATGTGTCATCTTGTTAGAAAAGGAGACAAAGCTGAAAAGACACTTATCTGCAAGCTCTTATTTTAAGATAATCAATAAACTCTTCCATAATAATTGTATCCTGGCAGCATTCTAACAGCAGACGCTGGACAAACAGAGCTGCAGTGATCCCCCTCTGTTCCCCAGGCAAATGAGTGAAAACGTCAGAAGGACTTAACTGCCTTAGCAATCACAGAAAGAAGGCAGATGGGGAACATCAGCCTCTGAGACCTTTCTGCAGTTACGAATGGACTTCCCTGTGCTAAGCCTCTGCATGGGCGTGCTTTGCTTTTCTCTTCTGTTCCAGAGGTGTCTTTCAGCATGCTGAGGGTGTGCATGGGATGATGCTTCCCTTCCCAGCCCCTCCAAGGAGTCTGACACCTCCAGGAAACCATAACAAAAGCCCAGTCTGACTTAGCACATGGTCATTAGGTGCTAAGATACACATGGGGGAACCCTTTCAAAATAGAAACCTGGTATATGGTCACTATATGTCCTTGCCATAAAACACAAGTAGTGTCTCCTCAGTACAGCTTTACTCTTGCCTGTATCACTGTGACTGCTATGTTCTTCTCTCCTTTTTAACTTTTCTCTCCAAGTTGCTATCTTATCCCACCATTGCTCTATTTGTACAATGTTTAGCACAACAGAGCACATTCTTGGTTGGCTCCTAGAAATTACTGTAACAAAAGTGATTAATGATGATATTAACGACAGCAACCCTTCAGACCATGCATTTTACTGGGTGATAATTCAAATCCCAGCATTCTGCCAAGAAAGCTTATTTAAACTAAAAGGTGTGAAATTAGTCTGCAATTTTCCAGAGAACATATAATTTATTACTTGCATAAGCAGGTGATAACGCTCATAAATGCATTTTCAAAACTGCAAATGCATAGAAATAAAATTTTGTAAACTGGACCTTTTTACTTCATGATTAATCAAAAGTTATTTATTGTAAATACATTATTACTCAAAAGTTTGAGTTCAACATCATACAAGACAACTTCTTGATGCATTGGCTAGTAGATACCAAGTTTAACAGTAATACTTTGATCTTCTGTTTAGTTTTGGTGAAGATAGTACCCATTTCTGTTGTTTAGGCTGTTTCGTAAATCATATGAAATTATATGCATGCGTGGCTGCTTTACTTACCTGAGTAATCAATACCATGAACTAAGAATATTATACATGAATGTAGGATATGCATTCCACTTCAACAAATATTCAAATGTACATGATTATAATCATGGGGTATTTTTGTCTCTCAGCCTTGAAGTTTCATATTTCTGAAGGTCATTTATTGGAATACTTCCAGGAAGAGAAGACATAGGGAGCAAAGTAAATTCATTTGATATGTTGTATAAATATTTTTCAAAGTGTTTTTGCAAGGTTGACCAGATATATTTGTTTGGTAAGATGCCTTCAAAATTCCTGTTGCAAGTGCATATCTCTTACAGATCTGAAACGCAAAGTCATCATCTGTTTAAGAGCTTTAGAAAGCTCAGTAGGCAGAAATTCTTTCACATTGTAGACTTGCATTTAAATTTTATTTAATTTAAAAAAAGAAGTTGTTTTTGCTGTTTTGTTTTAGCTCTGTATCAAATTCCAGTGGAAATCCTCTTTCCAGTCAATCATATTGTGGATCAGAATTTATAGCCACTATTCCCCAAGAGTGTTCATACTTGTCTTTATGCTTAAGTAGTCCTGCTGAGTTCAGTGTTTTACTGATATGTAAAAAGTTAAAACATGCATGTAGGTGTGTGTAGGATTGATTCCTTAGTTGTCGGAATATCTTTGTTCACTTCAGCAAGCCTCTCATGACTCCTCACAGCTGTCTATTCACAGAAAATCAAAGAATAGGTAGTTTAACCACTTTAATGAATAAATGAAATGAAAAACGTCTAATTAGATCTTTCATTAGCATCAACATTAACATTTGTTACTCTTAATATTCTTAGTACCTTTTCACAATATTTGCAATACTTGTTAAATAGTGTACAATGTAATGAAAGAGTCATATTCTGTACCCCTTTTTGCTTTCAAAAGGGTCTTTAAACTTTTAAAGAAAACATTAGTAATGAATATTTACTTATGCCTTGCATTTTGTGGGTTGCAATTTGTATTAGAATCAAACTGAGGTCATATATGATTTAGTTACAGCAAACCTCTCCTCATTTTGTAAAAGCCGAGGCAAATTTTTGGAAAAGTGTTTATTCTGGAAGGACATACAGAATTACATAAATGGCGAGAGAAAACTTACAATTGGAGAAGCATTTTAAAATAAGTAGCTAGCCAAAATGCAGCTATTTTTTGTTTAAGATACAGTTCTTTCCCTGGATTAGTGAAAGGAGAGAAAGAGAATTTCAATTACAACTGTTATCTGTTATGTATATTAAAAGCTTTCCATTTTCACTGGTGACAATCACAGCATGCACACAACTATTGACTAGAAGACTTTCACGAGGAATGGATTAATAGCACTTCTCCCTCTGGTAGTTATAAATATTTCATTTATAGCTCAGGAAAACTTCAAATAGTTAAACTATTAATAATATCATTCTCCATTCTACCATGCTACTCCTCCCATAAGTTTTACAGCAGGAAAGCCTTACAGGGATGGAAATCAGTTTTCACTGCAGTATAGCACATTCATTATACACCCTGACTTTCTAAATTCCCCCTTTTCATATGGTCTTCTTGTTCTTGGTGCATGGAATCAGAAGTATAACTGAAAGCAGTGCAGTCTAGCTTCAAAAGGAGGCGTATGGAGACAGATTCAGCATGGCTGTATTATCCAGATCTTTACCCATCCTGCTACAATCCTGATCTTAAAGCTATGGGAGTAACCCTCTTTTCACAAGACTTGGTGCAAATCTCAACCACATAGAATAGTTGGAAAAGGGTTTTTACTTTTGGTATAAAAGATAAAAAAAAAGTAATGTGACTCCTTGGAGGTTTTCAAAAACCCAGCTAGAGCCACTTGATATGCATTCAGTGTTGACCATACTTTGAGCAAGAAGTTGGACTACAGACCTCCTGAGGTCCCTTCAAACCATATTGCCTGTATAATTCTGTACTATACTGGCCTTATGATGTTGTGATGCCATCTGTATGTTGCAGTTCACATGCCCATGTTCCTATTTCCTTCTAGAGGCTGTTTTCTGTTTTAGATGTTTTCTGCAGAAAGTGGTCACAGTTTTCTCTCATCTTTTCAATAAAATAAAAGCCTTTAACACACATCCTATAAGTAGGAAACTTCATATGACTGTCCTAGAAGAATCTGGACATTCAAAAGGAGTGTTGACTGTGCACTAATTCGGTGACTCTGTATAAAGTGGCACCCACCTGCTAAATTGGTACTAAGCATGAAATGTACCTTTTCATTTTGATTGTTTTCAAAATTTTATTGGGCTTTGAGCCATAACGATTAGCATTCTGCTAACAACAAAAAGGGGTGAAACCATGCTTCACTCCTAAGTTGCATTGAAGGACCTTCTGCCTTCACACAGTTTTAAGGAAACATTTGCTCTTTTGGCCCAGAGAAATTAAAACAGAGATATAATGATAGTATGACATTATTACTTGATGTGCTGTTGGCTAAAAAAATAGTGTGTCTTGTCTATGCTAGACTGATAAGCTAACTAGTCCTAATGGGCCCTGGACCTTTGAAGACTGGCATAAACAGATAGTATTCTACTCAAATACTAATTCTCGAGGATCCCTTTGCTTTTCATTTAACTTCTCAAGTAAACATTCCTAAGTGTAAATGTTTCCTAATAAGTGAGTAGAAGTAGTTCCAAATGTCAGAGAAATGAAACAGAAAACTATGGACAAGAATATTCCTGGCTGGGTTAACACAGCTGTCATCGACATTCAGCACACACCACTCACTATGGAGCTTCAAATAGATTACATAAAATAGATGTAGAGACAGATGATAGATTATTCATTGAGAGTCAACTCCTACAGGGAGAGGGCTTACATTTCTCTGATTTTTGTACTCCCTCATGATAAAGGTTACACTGTAAAGAAATGCAAACTGTCCTCCCATTCAAGTAACAGCAAGGTCTGACTGTGAATACTTCGATAGATTTAAATGAGATGGGAAGCATCAAATGGTATAGTTACCTAGTCTAAGACCTTACTGAAAAAAAATCAAACCCAAAAGAGCAAAAAGTTCCCCACACAATACTTAACAAAGCTGCCCCCCAACACCTTTCTTATTATGCAAAATGAGATTTGACATTTCAGATTTGTTTTCTAAGTGTACTGGAGAAAAAAATACAAAACTCTTAAAAAGTTAACAACTAAACTGAAGTAGTTGACTGCAGGCAATGCCCTTATAATACAGCACCAGCATAAGACGTACAGGAGCAATTCAGAGCCTATATAACCTTAAATCTTATTCCCTTGAATCTCAGATGAGTAGTCACTAATGTACCAAGTAATTCTACTTTCACCTAGCAGCCTCCCCACATAGCTAGATTTGAAATATCTTGGTAGAAAGTAATTCATTGTCAAAACAAACATATTTCCATATGAAATTTAAATTGTAATAAAATGAGGGTTCTAGAAATAGCAACAGCAAGAAACCAATCGAAACATGCTAGTGAATGTGAGCTACTTTGTTTTTATCATGAGGTAAACTCATGGTTCACTTGGTAGAGACAACCACAGCTTGAAGCATTCCTCTCTCTACTTGGATTTCACAGAGAAACTAATGTAAGCAAATGCTAATCACTAATGTTAATAAATGCCAGTCTCTGAAAATGTACATTACTGGTAGGGAAAGCAAATTGCCAAATGGATTGGGCTAAACCTGGATAGTTGTTAGATATTAACATTGACATTGGACATCTGAGTGAGATTTTTGCAAGCACAGAAACATACTGAAATATTTTCTCATTCCAGTAATGGGAAAATACTTATCTACTATTAGGCATCTCATTAAAAAAATAGTGTCAGTCCAAGATACTGTTCTTTAATGTACTCTTAACTCCCTGGGAGTCTGTGACTGGAGCACTCCAGATCTCTCATCACTAAGCCAATATTTTGCAGCTCATCTCATCAGCATAGTATTAATGGTCTGAGGAATATGTTGTATATGTGAAACCTAGGGAGTCTAGTGGTTTGTCTGAAACATGTAAGACTATATTCAGATGTGGAACTGGAATCAGTCAAGTTCAACATGTGCACAAAAAATAAATTTGCTATCCTGTTTTGTTTGTAAGAGCTAGGAACAAAAATTTGAATTTCCAAAATACAAGAGAAGATGCAGAAAGATGCTGAGAAAACTGCTGTCCTTTAAGCTAGGGACTTGTTTTGCCTGGTAGATCTAACAAGAAAGTGAGACAAAGACACGAAGGCTGATAAGAGGATTAAAAGGAAGTTAGAAAAACTGAAAAGACACAAAAAGCTCCTAGAGACTTGAACCTTGGAGGGGTACATTTTACAGATAAGTTAACTAGAGCATGAGTCCATAAGCAACCGAACTGTGCAGACTCCATTTTTGAGAAGGTGAATTGAGCAGAGAATTTGCACCACAGCTAAGCCCAGGAGCCCAGAGGTGGCAGAGTATCTAACTATTGCCCAGATACCACATATATTAAGAACATGAGATCTAGTATAGTGACCTAAGTTATATGAATGGTGAGGAGAGAGCATTCAGCAAGGTTTGTAACTACTAAATGAAGGTTATCTACAGAGAAGCAAAATAAAGAATAATACAGTGTGATTAAGTCCGTATTCTATTTGCTTTGAAGACAAGAAAATTTTACTCTTAACATTTCTGTAAGTCTCTTTTTCTTTTAGGAACAGTTCCTTTGTTGAAATCATGATGCACAAGTATGGATAGACTTCCTACAGAGAAAGAAATAACTGTTGATAACATTAAATAATTGAGGAAAACATTCATATACTTTCCAGTAAATAACTTATATAGGTTGCTGAGCTTGTACTTCTTCATCTCTACCAAGATTTTTATAATTTGCTCTTTATGATTTTATTCTTTTCTCTCCTACTTGACAAGGTACTGCTTAAATATAAAACCTGTTGCAAAATCTATACTAGTCCTACTAATAGTTTTAGCATATTAATTTGCCTACAGTGTAAATATCTTCTACAAGATTAGCTTCTTTTTCTGAAAAATCATTTGATGACTTTTTAATAACTTATGAACTACTCACTGATCCCACAATTATTGTCTTCACAACCATCTTTCAGCTTGTTTGTGCTATAATTTACTGCAATGTTTTGCCTGTGTCCTCTTACAGATGATAAAATCAGATATGAAATAGCCATCCCATTGTATCCAGATGAAGCAGGAATACTGGAAAAACCCATGACATGGAGTATTTTAACTCAGTATAAACAAATTAAGCAAATTTTTTAAAGCAATTATACAAATTATTTCCAGTGGGTAACTTTTGAAAATTAATAATTTTGAAGACAGGACATGTCTAGTTTTTTAAAATACCCTTGTCAGGTTGGTTGACTTATTTATACAGGTCTATTCAACATTCAAAGAATTTAAACAATATCCTGTTTATATGACATTTTCACAAGGCATGCTAATACAAATGAAAATTTTAAGAAAAGTCCAAGTTCTGCTTGAGTAACTCCATAGCATGTTTGTATTGTTTCTAAGTGTGCTTCTTGCCTGAAAGCCTATGTGCTTTACAAAAGGATTTTCCTTTTGAAAGGCAAGATTCCAGGTACCCTTGTCTGAGTGTGCAGAGCAGCAACTGGATGGCCAGGAGGCCTACACAGCCCCTGATCAATGGCCAGAACGTGGATACCTGGCACCAGCAGAGTATGGGTGTTAGCACCAACCGGAGCTCAGGATCACTCTGGTGACACACAGAGAGAAAAACCCAGCTCCTCTCAAGACAGTAAAAAATTCCTCATTGATTTCAATGTTGCCAGCATTTGGCACCTCTCTTTCCCAGGTGGCAGAAAGGGATAAATCTGAGTGTCCCATCTTCTCTCCCACCAATGGAATGAAGACTAGTCTTACAGGGAAGCCAGCATTGTGTTTAAAATCTCCAATCATTGTCATGCATGAACATACGCAATACTACCCTGACCTAATCAGACACTTGCAGTTCCTATAGATTCTCAGTGATATGGTTTGTACATGAATTCTTCTAATGTGCAGTCACATCTTTTAAAGTGCAATGGAGTCCAAATTACAGCATGTAAGGATTTAGAATTCTTTATCTCATTTCATGACCATTTTACTAGCTTTTATGCCATCTAACATACAGACTTTATCTTCAAGTCCGATAAGGATGTCAGTGGCTGTGCTTCAGACATCGTAGTCTTGTTATTTAACTTATTATAACTTCCAGTTTACAATAATTACTGTTTTAAACATCAGGCTTAACACACAAAAATTAAATATATGTATTAAATGTTCATATATCTACAATTTTTCTTAAGCAGTAACGTGGCTACTGCATTTTTATAGGTAAATTCTCCAGAGTGGAATTTTTTATTTGCAGTTGTGTATAGTGTATGTCTTTTCTTAGATCAGCCCTTTTGAGGCTTTTTATTCAACAACATATGATTAGGTTTTTTAATCCTGTGACTTTCTGCAAGTTCAGAGTGGACAGGATTTTGTTTCTATTTTGCATTGTGTTTGACATTATACACTTTTGCACTTTAAGAGACTGCATCTACTAAACTAAAATATTGATTCCTGAATTTCTGTGGTAAATCTAACTCCTGTGTAGTACCTCAAATAAATCTAACTATCAGTTTTATGTCTCTCAAAACTATATGCAGGCTTTGTTTATTTGTGGTCTTATCTGCATCTGAGCTGAAATGTAGACTGTTGACCAGTGCCCATTTTCAGACTTTCTGCGGCTACAAATAAAACTGTACATTTTCAGAATCAGTTATGCTAGAATATAATTATCAAATGGTAAAAAGTCATGTCAATAAAGTAATCTCAAAGAGACTTCTGAGACAGAAACAGTGATGTATCTTAGAAACAGACACTTACCACAAAAAGCTACTTATTAACACTGTGTCTATACTTCTGTGAATTTCACAGTGACATTTTCACGAGGGCAAAGCACTGTCAGTCAACATAAGACATGCAGGCAAATCCACTAATATTGCTAATAATTACACTTATTACATGGGTAAGTCTCTCAAGACAGAAATTGGATCTAAATTTTTTGCAGAATACAGCACATCAAGATGAAATGCAAAACGGCTCAACTAGTATAGTAAGCTGCGTAAAACACAGAACCTTGTACCATTGATGTAACTAAAAACATTTCAAATGTATGAATAGGTATTGCAACAAGACTAAAGTCAGAAAATTGCTTCTTGTTTCACAGAAACTAGAAGTAGTAATGAGTAGGTAAAACCAAACTTATAAGTAAAACCAGTGACACACTTGTTTTGACATTAAAATTCAAACAGGGACTTGCTATTCAAGCGGATGAATAATTAAGGTGGAATATGCGGAGTGCCCAGTGCCACAGGTTTTACACATAACAGAAAAGTTTTGAATAAGATTACTTTAAATCTAGACTAGAAATGCCAAACTACTTAACACGAACAGTTAAAGTAAATGATGCCACCTTAAAATTCATGATGTTACTTTTATATTCATCACCAATTCAAAACATTTAAGAAAGAAAACATGGCAGCAATAATTGTGCTTGTTTATGCATTAGTAACAGAATGTTATCCTTTAACTGAAATTTTTATCCAAAGACCAACACCTAGGTTCTTCCCAAAGCTGGTGATTTAGTTAACTTGGAAACGTCTGTAGCTATTTGTAAAAAGTGCTGTATTTTTCTGGTTGGACAGTAAACCCACCACAGCTAAATGTGGGCGTTTTTTGACCCATAAAGTAAAGAAAAGCAAAACCACTCATTTGCCTCAGAGCAGAAGTACCACAGAATCTTTAAGTGGCTTATTGGTTGGATAAAGCGGCATGAAAACCAAAATTGGTTATGTCTTCACTCACTCAAAATTGATATTGAAATCAATTAAAACAACTGTAAAGCTTCACTGAATAAATACATAAATAAACAAACAAACAGATAAATAAATAAATAATCTACACAAACAGTATGATTAGAAATAGTTAAGAAACTACAGCTAGGAACCAAACTAAGCAGCAGCACCATTGGTAGTTCAAACTGGTATAGAGGGAATCATAGTATTTACCTGTAAAACTACAACGTTACTTTACTACACTTGTTTAGAAGTAAAATTTATATTGATATGCAAAATTCTGTCCTTATAGGCATTTATAATGCAAATCATACCTGCCGAGTTCACAGCACATAAAAAGCTGCTTTACTATGATCTTTATTATTTAAAATTTATTTATTATTTATACTTAAGTCTATCCAACGTGAACGTATGTAGCATTAACATCTATGCCTAAAATATACACAATAATCCATAAAAACAAACTGCAAATAAGTAGTGCCCTTGACGGCTAAATTATAGAAACAGGGAGCAGTGGAAATTTTGGAACATGTTTAGCAGTGCATTTTACAGCTCTACTCATTGTTTATCTTGCCTTCCAGTGTCATTCAGGAAATGTATCTTCATTGGTAATGGTACTCATAGCAACAGGCAAAGCTTGAAAAAAATTATCGTACCCTTTTTCTTGTGAAGCTTCAGGAGCTGAAAATCATAATGAAAACATTAAAAATTGGAAAAAGTAAGTACAGGCTAGAAGAGAGAAACATCTCTGAAGTTCTGAAATTAAGATTGTGACAAGGAGATTTACAGAATTATTTTTATGTAGGTTCTTGCTCAGAAGGCAAAAAAAAGAGAAAAGCCGCATTTGGAATATGACTGAAGAAAATCACCTCCACCTTCTCAAAACTGGACATAGTGATTTGTAAATGAATAGGGTAGTATAGCTCTGTGTGATTCTCAATCCTCAAACCCTTCCTGAAACATAACCTCAGGGTGACAATGAAACTTACAAAGAAGAGAATCAGTCACATTGCTGAGAAAAAAACGCTTGGAAAAAATGGTAAGGACTGATTCCAGGTACTGGAGGTCATCCTGTACAGAGACACAATGATACATGAGAGATATGACTAAAATCGGCTTCACTTGAACGACTGAGACTGTGTAAATCTTAATCAGTTGGCAAAAACAAGAACTGGGTTTCAGTGCAATGTATTGGTAAGTATTGTTATTCAGACTTCATTTAATTTCCAACAGACATTTTCATTTTAGCTACATGTGATACAATGCCATTTTAAATGTACCTGTAGGGATTTGTGGCTGAATTAAGGTGAAGAGAATAGAGAAAGACATAGACAGCAGTACATAAGGAGCAGGAATAGAAAAAGGAGCAGCAGCAGAGCTGTTGTTATGCGACTGTACTTCAGGACAAGCTCTGAACCTGTAGCCTCTTGCAAGGAGAGGCAGCAGAGCAGAGGAATGTGAGTCTGGGGTAGGTAGTTTGAACCAGAGGCAATGTTTCATGTTATTTTCTAATGTGTATCTCATTGTGGTATAAGTTGTTAATTAAAATATATTAATCTCTTCCTGGAAGGAGTGCAACTATGCGTCCCAGCTGCCATCATAACAGCCACTGAGTCTGACAAAAGAGTTATCACAAAGACAGCTTGAGGCATCAGCAGACTTTTCTCTTGGTGAGAGAGATAGTGTCTGTCCAAAGATCGTTTTATTATTCTTTTTTCTTACAGAAGTATTCCACACTGTTAAGCAGCTGTGATCCCAATCTTTACTCTTAGACTTTACAGAGAGTTTGGAGTGTCTCTATGTTTGCAGGATGCAGTGGATAAAGCACTGGCTTGTAACTTGAGAAAAAAGGATTCACATACTGAACTGTCACAGCCTTTCCTCTGGTAGGGGCAAAATATCTGTCTTTTTTAGTGTTTCAGTTCCAACTTTGTAAAGCAGAGGGGAGTACTTCACTACTTCAGTAGTGTGACAAGGACAGAGACATTATAATCTCTGAACTGGACAGATACTTCATGAATGCATGCTATAGCCACATACAAGACAAAAAGTTAGAGTTATAACCTCTTGGACAAGCAAATGTCAGCAGTAATTGATATTGACAGCTAGAAAAAATACTAAATAAACAATATGTGGAAATCTGTAGTAACAGGTATAGAAGAAACTGGGAAATACAAGGAAATCTGATTACTGTACATAAAGAGAAATATTTGGCACTGAACTACAGAGGTCATCTCAGAGCAGTGGAAACGTTATCTTATCCTTGCTTGATTTTTAATTATCTCTAGCTGGCCAGAGCGATTAGGTGTTTGAGGGAATTTTAATGCTTTCAACTGCATTTTAGGTAGCAGTAGAAAAACCCATGGATTTTCTCTCTAATCTCTTCTTCTGAGTATCTGTTAAAGACATCATCAGCTAAGCTGTTCATTCTCCATGCTTTTTATAGTATTTCAACTACAAAGTGCCAACTAGACATTATTTTAACAGAAAGGGTTGCTAGTTCTTAAAATAATACAAAACCACCATGAAAAACATATAGAATAAAACCCAGTTGTCATTATAGTGACAAACTAGAGTATCTATTCTAAAGTAAGAGAAAATGAAATGTAGAGGAACTTCATGTTTTGGCACCTTTCTGGGGATTCTGTTAGTGAGCACTCTGGTTTGAATGAAAAGAAAATACTATATTCACTATATATTATTAGCAGTTCTACACAGAACTGTACTCCTTAGTGGAGACTCCCTGGAAAACCGTCTTCCTTTTCTGTGGAATGGATGAGGGAAAGACATTTTGAATGGCTAGTTTTAAAATGTGAATACAATTAATTGCATGGGCATAGAAGTATTAGGAAAGGATGAATGTAGCTGAGTTCTACACCAGTTAAACCTGCCATGAAACTAATAATTAAGGATTTAGATCAAAAATATCGGACAGTTTCATGCACTAAACAGGTTTTGCATAAAAATTCCTGGAAATCAATGCTGTACTTCATTATATGGTGTAAATTATAATCTTTTGTCTTCTAAGACTCAATATATATAACACTTTAAAAATAGTATTAGCTAAGTATCTTTAAAAGGTTTTGTTATAATGGAAAACTTTAAAAACGTTCTGAAAATTAATGAAAATCCACCTCAATCTAAAAGAAAACAAAACTCCAAGCAGAACTGTTGTTGAAGTAAACTCTGTCCCGGAGTCTTGTCCAGGGTGTCTCTCACCGTATTTTCTGAAAACATCCCAAATTAGTTTTCAGGGTTCCGTGGCTCTAAGAACCTAATAGTTTTCATGCTCAAATAAGTGAGAAGAGTTTATTGTGTTTTCAAAATGTTTACTATTTAAAAGCCTTTTGGAGTCTGACAGCTTCTCACTCAATTATCTGCAATGAAACTCCGTAAGGGCTGGTAAACTTTTTCTCTTTAGAACTCTGTTTTCTGACAGTAGAGGACTCCCAAAAAAGTAATGTCCTATACAAAACTTAGAGGAATCAGAGACTTATGATCTCTTAACTGGGATTGTTACCTTTTATGTTTTGACTGGTTCTGTGATCAACAGGTTTGGGTTTTTTGTTTTCCTATTGTGCTTCCTTAGAGCTGGCAGACTAACTGTCTGGGTACTCTTTAATCATGAAAGAATATTTTACACTTTCTTAAGAAGAAAATGAGTCAGGTTTTCTGAACACAGAAGAAATTGCCTTTTCATAATTTCCTTTAGTACCTCAATGCCTCACACCTAAATATGTACCAGTGAAGAAAGGAGGTGAAAGTAGTCAAACTTAAGACAATTTTTATGGGGAAAAAACCCCAAAAACCAAAACACAAAAAAACTTTGTGTGGTCTTTATTCTAAATAGTATGAAAATTTTAAAGTCAAGAGCCAAAAAAGGCAGAAAATGCCAGAGAAATGTACTGTTGGCTACCTTCTTTCATCTACTTCCATACAGCCAAGACAGATGCCATCTGTATATACAGAAGTATATACTGGAAGTGATTCTCCAACATATTTGCCCAAGGCTCAGCTGAATTTCAGGGGCAGGAGAATCTGAGATCTGTTGATACCTCTTGCAAGTTATCAAAATATTTCTAAAAGGAGAAGTCAAAATCAAAAGCCCAGTATAATCAAAGCCTAGACTAATTTTCTGAACTGATCATCAGGTAAAGGAGCAGACTATCTGTATTAAACTGGTATTTAATACTTCATTAACAAACTAACCACTGAGTATAAAGAAAGAATGACTTTTTGGCCATTGGAATACTTAATTTTTTCTTTGTTCAAATTCTGTATATGTGCAAGACATTAGACGCAAAATTTGGATTAGTTGAACCCCTACATCTATGACACTGACCAGCTAGCTATTCACTAATTTCTACTTCCTTCACATTCCCACTCCTACTATAAAGTAGGCTAGATTCAGTTTCAAAAGTAAACTGCTGAGCCTGTCCTTTTAAATATAAATGAAAGCACATTTAAATCCACAACATACTAAAATCTAATCTTTTAACACAACAGCAGCAAAAGCACTCTATTAAACAGCACACCCCCCAGTGAATTGAAATCCCTTTCAGCAAATGTTGTTTAAAGTCCAAAGGGCAGCCTTCCACTTACATCCCTACCGATTTTTCACAGCATCTGCCAGAAGTGAGCAAAAGTTTCCAATAAAATAGCAGTTAGCAAAGTTTACAAAGGTCAGTCTTATGGAGATAGCATCCAGTAGTGAAAGGACAGACTATAAAAAGAATCCTGAATTCTACTCTTCTGTGGCATCCAAATTGTTATCAGTAATCTTTTATAAGAATTTTTAAGATAAAAAGTTGTAAAAACATGCTCTTGCTCTGGGTATTTCTGAACATGGAGATATTTCAGAAAACACTGACAAGATCTGAAAGAGGATCACTGAAAAGGTGACCATAACAAAGGGCCTTTTTAGGAAGGTGTGCTTTGACAAACAGCAAGCATCCCTCAACCGAACTATTTAGTATAAATTCTCTAATGAAAATAATGTTAATGATACTGAATACTTATCATGGAAAGTGCTAAGGAGAATTCACATTGCTATTCATGGCACAGAAAGCATTTCATGAAAGTGCCCCAATGCAGTAATTACTATACCATAAAATACTAGTGCTTCATTTAGCATTGATTTATCTGGCATAATGAAAATGAAATCATGACTGAAACCTGGGGTTAATTTAGGGTTCAGATGAATTCTACAGCACTGTAACAGTCTTAATTCATGCTATGATTTGGATCTTTACTGGGGTGTTCCTAAAATGGTTCTGCATTACTCATTTTGAAGCTTTACGAGTGTTAAGTTTTCTACTTCTATTCTGTACTTTTTTGTTTGTCCTCATAGTCTGGGTCATGCTCTTCAAAGCTTTTTCTTACTTCTATACACTCTTATGCTGTATTATAATTTTAGTAATTTTATTCTTTAGTTTAGTTCATCAGAAACACACTCTCACAGAGATGTTTATTTTAGTTAACCATATCTACCAAGTAGCCATATGAGTGTGCTGTTTCTCCTTTGCTTTGTCTCCTTTTTAATTTGGGAGTCTCTGGGGATCCTAAACTATGATCAAGATTTTATTCCCCATTTTTCACCAAGATGAGAATTAGTGATAAATGTTTGTTTCTTAACATTTCCTGAGGCACAGTGACCAGTAATATTGTAGTCACTATTATTTGATTACTCAGATATAATTATTTTTTAACAAACTCATCTGATTTACTTTCAACTTAAGGCAAACTTTTGGTGTGACTTTTAATCAACAACCCCAAGAATAAAATGAGTAAGCATTGGGGAACTATTCTGTTAAAGTTTAGTCTGACTGAGCATATGCTCTATTTAGCTGTAGACAGAGCTTTCCATAATGATCACTTTGTGGGATGCTATTATCTCCTTGATCTTGTATAGTTTCTATTTACTGAATCTTTTTGATCTTTCTGACTGAAAATGTAAAGGTAGTGTGATTATATTACTGTGACTTGAAACTACTGGATGAGTACCTCCACCTATTCCTTTCCCAAGCGTAAGAACTTCTTCATACACATACACTTCCCAAATAAAATTGCTGTTCTGTCCTCCCTGTTTAAGGCACACACTATATAAGGCTTAATTTCTGAAATTCTACTATTTGGGGAAATTACTATTCTTTCAACATTCTTTTTTATTGCTTGTCATTGAGACATCTTTCTTTTTTGTTCTGTTTTAACTTTTCCAGTGGGTATACATACATTTGTATTACCTCTGACATTTTAGCCATTACTTAAGTTTTTACTGACACAGATTTTTCTACTAACGTGGAAATGCAACCTCTGTGGTCACACATTTCTTACTTTTGATTCGGCCTGCAAGTACTAAAATACAAATCAACCTGCATCATGGTATTTCCAACCTGACTGAAACCAATAAATCCTGGAAATTTTACACTGAGAACAGCATGGATAATGAAAAATGTTTCCTACAAGTACCATTCCCATCTTTAAGTGGATTTACTTCAGTCTTGTTCAGCTTGCCTTCTGGTTCATATTCAGCAAAAATTTTAGTAAATATAGTGACAGAATATCCTAAAAAAAGAATCATTCTTTTGCCGATATTAGTGATATTCGCAGAAAAGAAATTCTGTTTTTCCAAATACATATGTGCCAGAAATGTAAGTTTAAGAGGCTGGTCTTCTTCAAAAGAAAAGTAGACATAATATTTATTTATTTATATAGGTAACTATTTTGTTGCTTATTTTACAATTAAAATTACCAGAAATCTATGTTGAGTATTAGCAATATTGTATTCAGTAACTGAATACATTGAGATACAGAACTGAATACATAGATACAAACTACAGAATAAACATTCACATTCATTATTATCCATGGCAAACTACTGAACCAGGAACAAACTGAGGAATATCATTATGTGTGCTTGAACGACATGTTTGCAAACAAAACATCTTGCCAATGGCACATTTTGAAACAGAATCAGTATCCTGATTCACAGTCTCCTGTGACAGCCAGCAGACAAAGCTGCTACTGAAATGTTCAAGGTCTTTATTTACTTCATTGTACTTATAGTATTATTGGGCATTAGTTCAAATGATTATGCAGAAGATTATTGCTTATGTCCCCAAGTTATCATTTGCTCTGATAAGTTGTGTATGGAAGTAGTTTGTGTGACTATGTGCCTTCTATAAATAAATAGCTACATTTTAGTTACAACACAGTCAATCATCACATAAGTACAATTAAGGTGAAGCATTGGATGGTTTGTCTCAGAATGGAGACAGAAGTACTTCCTGAGAAACCCCTTTATAGACAGCAGTTCAGGTAGGAGTCTGACTTCACAGACTTCAAGAAATCTGTGCCTTGCAGACTGACCATAATGTACATTGACCATTCCATTGCATTTCATCTTCCTATATATTAAATGGATTATATATATTTTTCCCCAACAGCTATAATGAAACCAGAAGTAAAAAATATATATTTAATAATTCAATAATTTCATAATTAATAATGCACTTTCTTATTTTAAATAACAAAAGTATCTGGAAAATTAACTGGATTAGGTCAGTAAGGTAAATTAATCTCAGAAGAACTCAGTCATTAAATAATGTTAAGCAAAAGAATCCCTTTCTTTTACTTAAAATAACTGTTTCATCAGGAAAAAGAACTGAAAACTAGTCCTCTTACAAGATTCGGCAAAACAGTCTCCTGAAATATTTTCTCACCAAAATTCTGCCCAAGAGCATATGGAGCCTGTCTTTAAAACTCAAAAATGTAGCTCAGAGAGCATGGCTCTAGAACTGCAGACTCCCTGCTGTTAGTGGCTTTATAGTTTTCTATGGTATGGTGAATGTTGTTTAATAGTATCCTGGTATGCACATATGACAGATGAACTGCTGCACACATTCATGTACTGTTCACACATTTAAAAAACACAGAAGATACTCAATTGCAATATACACTGAAATACCCCAAAACAGATCTGGCAAACTCAGGGCTAGATGTCCTATAAGGCATTAAGTAGATCCCAGTAGGGGTGCTGAAATGATTGACAATGTCTGGTCTTTAAAAAGACGTAGATTAATGCAGTTATACTCTCTGGGGCCTAATAGTTTGGCAAACTGATGATGCTGCAAAAAGCTCAGACATAAGGTAATAGTCTCTTTCGCTTTTTTAATATATATCAGCAATTACATGTTAAGTAATGTACCAGTAATAATCTATCCTTTTCTACCAGACTTAATGTGATCAGGTATTACGCTGTACAAGATTCTTTTTGCTCTTAAAGGTTGCAAATTTGCTTGGTGTCAAACTGAGGTCCTTGTTCTTTTCTGCTAGTATATTGTGGTCTGTACAAGCCTCCATCGATACCTAGCTCTGAGCCTCGTGTCACCAGCAGAATTTTGGGATTTTTGATCATGGTCTGCTGGCAACAGACAGGGTACACCTGACTCAAAGGGGGAAAAGGATCTTTGCACAGGAGTTAGCAGGGCTCATTGAAAGAGCTTTAAACTGGATTTGAAGGGGGAAAGGGGTAAAAACAGGCTCACTAGAGATAAGCCTGAGGACAACATGCCAATGCTTGAGGGACAGTGTGTTAGCAAGGTTCTTTGGTCTGCCATCTCAGTGGAGGTGGGGGATGGAGATCTAAGTGGCAGCAGGCACAAGGATTATTGATGTGTTAAAAACCATGGGAGTGCCCGAGAATGGTCACATAGGAATTAGGGCTTCTCCCCTCAAAAATGTGGCAGGATAAATAGCCCAACTGAAGTGCATCTACATCAATGCATGCAGCATGGGCAACAAGTAAGAGGAGCTGGTAACCACTGCACAGCAGGAAAACTGTGACATAGTTGCCATCATGGAAACACGGTGGGATGACTTGCACAACTGCGAGTGCTGCAGTGAATGGCTATAAACTCTGTTAAGGAGTGTTTTGATTAAAGCTTAATGATGGTGACAATAGGGTTGAGTATTTGCTTATGGGTAAGGATCAGGGGGAAGGCCAACAAGGCAGGTATCATGGTGGGAGTCTGTTATAGACCAGACAACAAGGATAAAGGGGTAGATGAAATATTCTATAAGCAGCTGGGAGAAGTCTTACAATCACTAGTCCTTGTTCTTGATGGGGACTTCAACTTACCCAATGTCTGCTGGAAACACAATACAGCAGAGAGGAAACAGTCTAGAAGGTTTCCGGAGTGTGTGGAAGATAACTTCTTCCTGACACAGCTGTTAAGTGAGCCAACTAGGGAAGGCATCTAGCTGTACTTGTCATTTTTGAACAGAGAAGGACTTGTGGGAGATGTAATGGTTGGAGATTTTCTTGGGCATAGTGATAAAAAAATAATAGTTTTCAATTCTTGGAGAAGTAAAGAGGGGGGTCAGCAGCACTGCTGCCTGGAACTTCTGGAGGGCAGACTTTGGCCTATTTAGGAGACTGGCTGACAGAGTCCCTTGGGAGGCAGTCCTGAAGGACAAAGTGGTCCAGGAAGTCTGGACACTCTTCAAGGAGGAAATCTTAAAGGTGTAGGAGCAGGCTCTCCCCATGTGTCAAAAGATGAGCTGGTAGGTAAGAAGGCTGACCTGACTGAACAGAAAGGGTTGGCTGGAACTCAGGAAATCAGGAAAAAAGGAAGAATTTATGACCATTGGAAGAAGGGACAGACAACTTAGGAGGAGTACAAGGACGTTCTGAGGTTAGGCAGGGAGAAAATCAGAAGGGGTAAAGCTCAGCTAGAACTGAACCTGGCTACTGCCATAAAAGCGAATAAAAAATATTTCTATGAATACATTAGCATCAAAAAGAGGGCTAAGAATAATCTCCATCCTTTATTAGATGCAGGGGGAAACATAGTGACAAAGGACGAGGAAAAGGCTGCGATACTTAAAGCCTTCTTTGTCTCAGCCTTTAGTAGTAAAACCGGCTGTTCTCTGGGGTACCCAGCTTCCTGAGCTGGAAGACAGGGACAGGGAGCAGAATGAAGCCCCCATAATCCAAGGGGAAATTGTCAGCAACCTGCTACACCATTAGACACACACCAGTCTACAGGACTAGATGGGATCCACCCAGGGTACTGAGGGAGCTGGTAGAAGTGCTCACCAAGACACTTTCGATCATTTATCAGCAGTCCTGGCTAACAGGGGAGGTTCCAGTTGATTGGAAGTTAGCAAATGTGATGCCCATCTACAAGAAGGGCAGGAAGGAGGATCCAGGAAAATATGGGCCTGTCAGTCTGACCTCGGTGCAGGACACCCAGGTGATGAGGCCCAGCCAGCATGGGTTGATGACAGGCAGGTCCTGACTGACAAACCTGACCTCCTTCTCTGACAAGATGACCTGACTAGTGGATGAGGGAAAGGCTGTGGATGTTGTCTACCTAGACATTAGCAAAGCCTTTGACATGGTTTCCCACAGTGTTCTCCTGGAGAAGCTGGCTGCTCATGGCTTGGGCAGGTATACTTTACGCTGGGTAAAAAGCTAGCTGAATGTCTGAGCCCAAAGAGTGGTGGTGAATGGAGTTACATGCAGCTGGTGACCGGTCACAAGTGGTGTTCCCCAGGGCTCAGTATTGGGGCCAGTTCTGTTTAGTGCCTTTATCAGTCATCTGGATGAGAGGATCAAGTGCACCCTCAGTAAATTTTCAGATGACAGGAAGTTGGGGGGGAGTGTTCATCTGCTTGAAAGGAGGAAGGCTCTGCAGAGGGATCTGGACAGGCTGGACTGAAGGGCTGAGGCCAGCTATATGAGTTTCAACAAGGTTATATGCTGGGTCCTACACCTGGGTCACAGCAACCCCATGCAGCGCTACAGGCTTGGGGAAGAGTGGCTGGAAAGCTGCCTGGCGGAAAAGGACCTGGGGGTGTTGGTCAACAGCTGGCTGAGTATGAGCCAGCAGTGTGCCCAGGTGGCCAAGAAGGCCAATAGCATCCTGGCTTGTGTCAGAAACAGTGTGACCAGCAGGACTAGGGAAGTGATTGTCCCTCTGTACTTGGCACTGGTGAGGCTGCTCCTTGAATATTGTGTTCAGTTTTGGGCCCCTCACTGCAAGAGGGACATAGAGGTGCTGGAGCATGTCCAGAGAAGGGCAACAAAGCTGGTAAAGGGTCTGGAACACAAGTGTTCTGAGGATCAGCTGAGGGCACTGGGGTTGTTTAGCCTGGAGAAAAGGAGACTCAGGGGGCACCTTATTGCTCTCTACAACTACCTGAAAGGAGGCTGTAGACAGGTGGGTGTCAGTTTATTTTCCCAAGTAACAAGCAATAGGACAAGAGGAAATGGCCTCAAGTTACACCAGGGGATGTTTAGATTGGATATTAGGAGAAGTATCTTCACTTAAAGGGTTGTCAAACATGGGAACAGGCTGCCCAGGGAAGTGGTTGAGTCATCATCCTGAAGGTATTTAAAAATGTGTAGATGTGGCACTTAGGAACATGGTTTTGTGGTGGCCTTGGAAGTCCTGGGTTAACAGTTGGACTTAATGATCTTAAAGGTCTTTTCAAACCTAAATGATTCTATGATTCTATTATGTTCACTATAACTAGGGAGTGTTACTATTACGTTGAAAAGGAAGAAATACTAGAATAAAATAAATTAATCCCTGGGAAAATGCAAGTAACGCTGTTCACTGCATAATTTTGCTTCACACACAACCAAAGTCTACATGAACTGTACAATGAATAAGTCATTGTACAATCTCCTACTATCACAGCTTTGAAACAAGGTAATTCCTTCAGGATTAAAGGTTTTCTCTTATTGGTATTGGATCTTCACTTTATACTTAAGGCAGGAGAGTATTCTTCAGTACAAATGCTTTTTCATGTTCTTATCACTCTTGCTTTGTCTATAAGACTGCACAATAAAACTTACAAAATGGTACAAAAATTCTGTGTTTATTGGGACTAATTCTAGGAGAAGTACCTATAAGAGGTCTAGAAGGTGTAAATAAGCTTTGGAAATTACAATTGAATCTACCTCCCAGACATGATTTTCATCAAATTCTTATATTTCATAATTCACAGTTTTTCCTCTTTCTGTTTATGTCACTGTTAAGCTCCACTAGACATTCCTTTATATTTTTTCCATGGCAGTAAAGAAACAAAGTACTTAATTTTGTAGTGCTATCTCTGTAGCAGTGGAGAACCATAAGGCGGGCTTGATTTGTCAGGTGGATTCCTCTGTTTGGAGGAAAGAATGACGTTCAGTACAAATAGGACTTTTTGTCCTTATATATTCTGAGAATGCTTTCTAAAAATGTTAAGACAACATTACAATGAGTTTGCCAAGGTTTTTCTTAATGCAGGAACCAGAAAACATGAAGTCATCAGTGCCATTTCCTTACTCTTTATATTTCATAGAATCATAGAATCACAGAATGGTTTGGTCAGAAGGCATCTTCAAAGATCGTCTAGTCCAACCCCTCTGCCAAGGGCAGGGATATCTTTCACTAGATCTGGTTTCGCAAAGCCTCATCCAACCTGACCTTGTATGCTTCTAGCGATGGGGAATCCACAACTTCTCTGGGCAACCTGTTCCAGTGTCTTGCCATCCTCATTGTAAGAGTTTTCTTCCTTATGTTCAATTTAAACTTACCAACTTTCAGTTTAAACCTGTTGTCCATTGTCCTGTCACTACAGGCCCTGGTAAAAAGTCTTTCTCCATCTTTCTTGTAAGTCCTTTATATATTGAAAGGCTGCAACAAAGTCTTCTCAGAGCCTTCACTTCTCCAGGCTGAACAACCCTAATACTCTCAGCCTTTCTTTACAGAAGAGGTGTTCCATCCCTCTGACTTTATATGGCCCTTCTCTGGACCTGCTCTAACAGATATACAACTTTCTTGTATTGTGGGCCCTATAGCTGGACACAGTACTCCAGGTGGGGTCTCAGAAGAGTTGAGTATTGAGGAAGAATCACCCGCCTCAACCTGCTGGTCATACTTCTTTTTATGCAGCTCAGGATATGGTTGGCTTTTTCGGTTGCAGGCTCATGTCCATTGCTGGCTCATGTCCAACTTTTCATCCACCAGTACCCCTAAGTGCTTCTTTGCAGGGCTGCTCTCAATCCATTCATCCCTCAGTCTGTATCGATATCAGGGGTTGCCCTGACCGAGGTGCAGGACCTTGCATTTGACCTTATTGAACTTAACGAGGTTCGCATGGGCCCACTCCTCAAGACTGTTCAGGTCCTTCTGGATGGCATTCCTTCCCTCCAGTGAATCATCTGCACTACTCAGCTGAGTGTCATCCATAAACTTGCTGAAGGTGCACTCAATCTCACTGTATATGTTGTTGATGAAGATATTAAATACTATTGGTCCCAGTACAGGCCCTTAGGGGACACCACTCATTGCTGGTTTCCGCTTGTACATTGAGCCATTGAGTATAACTTTGGATGTGTCCATCCAGCCACTTCCTTATCCATCTAACAATCCACCTGTCAAACCCATATCTCTCCAATTTAGTGGCCAGAATGTTGTGGGGGACCACATCAAAAGCCTTGCAGAAGTCTAGATAGATTACATGCATAGCTCTTCCCTTGTCTACTGATGCAGTTACTCCATTGCAGAAGGTCACTAAATTAGTCAGGTGACTAATAATCCATAGTAGTGAGGAATATACACTGAGCATATCAGCACAACCGGAATCCCTCTGTAGAAGTAATGGGGAGAAACTGAGCCTCCAGGCAGAGCCCCAGCCAAGTGAAGAAGATTGTTTCTTTCCAGAACCCTTAATAATTTGCATTGGTATTACCTCTCAGGCATTTGCATTGAAGGATTCTATGATAGCAGTGCTAAAAGACATATTTACATCTCAGTCATTACACTGGCTAACCTTTGTTCCTACTGAAATCCTTATTCTCTGTTCCAGCATATTGCTGTTAAGCAGTCCTTGCAGTCCTTTTATCATTATTGTTTTCACTAAAATATGTCTTGCTTAATCATTATCTTTTGAAAAGACATCTTTATAAGGACACTCATTTCTACCCTCAGAACAGATGTTTCACCTCCTGCATCAATTGCTCATTTATTGGTTAATGGTTTAGGTTTACAAGCAAAAATGAATGTATTCTTGCCGAACCAATATTAAGATTAAACCCTCTGGTGATACTAAACTTCAATTTCCTGTCCTCTTTGTCCACCACAACTCCTGCATCCCATGTAATCTGAACTGTTTTCAAGGCCTGAAACCACATAGTCACCCTTTCCCCTCACCCACCTCTAAACTTCACTGTGACTCCTCTGAGTTCAAGGACACACTTTCACTTGTGGTGTCCCATCCATCTAAAACTTATTTCCTCTTCTCTCTAAACCACTGAATCATTTCTTTAAATCTCACCTTAAAACCTCCCTACTCTCTTTAACCTATGATTCACAACCTCTGGAAAACATTTTTGTGACACCCTTTATGAAGCGTGCAACAGTAAAAAAGAAATTTATTGTAGTCTTGTTGAAGCAAGCTATACTTGAGGTACTGATGTGACTGCGGATTAAGGGTCCTATAGAGTCCACTTAAGACACATTGACCCTTGCATAATCTATTGAAGTCTGAGTATTTACATCCACTCACCTGAAAACCTCATAGCTACACCCTTGCAGGCTTATAGGCTGTTGTCTTTCTTCTTGCCTTTGAACTCGACACCACAAAGTTTTACCCAGCTTCAACAAGGTGCCTATTGTGGGCCCAGTAAAACTGAATAAAAGGATGCAGTTCCCTTATCTCTCCCTCCAGTGACCAGTACCATTTCGCTTATCCTAACTTCAGATACTCTTCAAACAGAAATTGAAAAATCACAGTACTCCTCTGCTGATCCATCTAAAGAAGGATGAACGTTTCATCATTGTTTCCATATCTAAGCAGTCTGTGATGGATGGCAGATTCAGGTGTCTATTATAAAACTTGAGCAAGACAAACAATTTGATCTTAGATTGGTTCTACCCAATTCAGTGAGAGGATGCAGGGAGGAAAAATCATAAAGCCAGATGGACTACACAGTGAGACTGAGGGGGAGCTCTAAGAAAAGATATGTGTGAAAATTAGTAGGATGGTGTGGCACAAACCATGTCATCGAGAAACTCATGTGAATGGTACATATTTATAAGGCTGGTATTCCTCCCCATTCACAATGCACTCATCATTGTAGCAGGTAATTTTCTGTACTCCTGTTGAAAACGCTATTTAAATCTAGCTTTTTTGTTTAGCTCAGCTAAGCATTTTATGCTCATGCTCATTTTTATGCCTTGTAATAGTCTTAGGACAGAACATTTAACTCTTCTTATTTAACTGACGCTTGCTTGAATTTTATTTCCATCACACACACCCCTCCCCCCCCACCCCCCCCAACCCCACCCCCAAAGCCTTTTGTACTGGTCAAAGCACCAGAAATGGTAGAAGAAAGCTCCACATTCATGAGACCTCCAGAGCTGTGACCTGAAGGAAACACTGTAAATATTTAAGGCTTGCAATATATTTTTCAATGTTGACAATATATGCTTTGGAATATATTAAATTGTGCATGCATAACGACACTATACACATGGTAGATTTTCTGCATATAGGAAATCGCAGAGATAGAAACACAGACACAAATGTTAATGTATTACTACTAGCATCATACTATGGCAATATGGATGGTAGTACAGGGGTACAAGCAAAACCTTTCTATCTCCTAAGTGATTACCGGTATATGAGAGAACAGTATAAGAGGAAACAGACTTTGCAGAAGTGGGTACAGGTTCAGTGGAGTTATGTTCATTTGACATGAAAATATGGTTGTGTACAGGCAAATTTTTTTTGACTGCTGTCTCTGAAAAATATACATGGTTTAGCTGAATTAGCAGTCAATTTTGATAGAAAAGTTACGCAAATCTACTTCTAAAAGGTGTTCTGAACAATGCCTTTCAGAGTTATTCTGTCTTTATAGAACTACAAATGGGGAAAAACCAAACCCAGAGTATGAAATCAGAATTTCATTAATACTATATTGTACCAGAGTACAGCAATGCTGAGTCTGTGTATGAGGGGTAGCTGAATAAGGAAAAGAAATGGATTAAAAATATAAGTCTTACTTTTATTCTGGAGCCCTCAGTCCATAACCATCAAGCCTGCATTTCATACCATTTTCTCATACTTAATTTTTACTTGAACTATAATCTCTAGAAGGGTTATACAAAACAGATAGGCACTCTAGCAATGATGATTAATAACAATAATGAATAACTATAATAAATCATGGATCTGTTGGGGAGGTCCAGTGTATCTAAGGAAAGTTATGGCTAGCATTTATTCCAGCTCTGAATCCCTGTAACTCTGAGGATGCTGTAATTCTTTAAACTGACTTCACTTCTTGAAAGTTCATATTGTCATGTCGTTTGTGACCACATTGACTTTTGACTTTTATAGGTTGTTACCACTTAATTATTGCAGGTGTCTCAAAAGCATAATGAGTACATGTAAAATATTACAGAAGAAAGTTAAACAAAGTTAAGATTTTTATTTGATTATAAGCAATAGAGTTTGGAATACCCTTTTTTTGTGGTGTTTTTTTTTTTTACATGCACATCAAAATAAGTAAGTAAAATTATAAAATTAAATACTCACTCCCGTAATGTAACGAGGTCTATACTGGATGGTTCCAAATAAGCCAAGTATGACTATAATAATGTGTATAAAATTTGCCAGGATGGGTGCCCACTGATAACCAAGGAAGTCAAATATCTGCCTCTCGAGCACAGAAACCTATGATTAAAAAGGAAAAGCATAAACAGATTAGAACAGAACAAAAAACATCTACTAGGGCATTTCCCCTTCCCATACCCAAGATAATTGCCCCGAGTTAAAAAAATACTTCAGTCAGCAGTAAAATGAAATGAGTTTGCAATGTTTCACCTTCTTGTTTTAATGAAAGCTGCATTTCTCACTGACAGTTTACTGAGTTATATTCAGTTAGCTAAAATATTCATGTGGGCACTTCTACGGAGATACTAAACTGTTCACTAGGATCGTATGTTTTCAGGAAGAGAAACACAAATCATTTTGTTATATCGACCAGCAAATGTTATAATGTTCTAGAGTATCGGTGCTGAAAATAAGTGGCAGGCTTATGACATCTTCTCATCTACTTTGCTTCCATTCACAAACACCATCCCTCAACCTAATTCTGTCTCTTTACTTCCATTATTTCCCTACCTTTTGGTTTTTTCTCCTCCCTCTATCTCCAGCTATCCTGTCAGTGGGCTTTTACCTGTAACCAAATGCATGCAACTTTTTGACCTGGTTCTACTAATAATGACAGGTTCTAATAATAATGGGAGATTTTCACAAACATCAGCTGAAGTATAAGCACTGAAGTATAAACCCAGCGCTCCAGATACTTAATTTGAAAAAGTGAATTAAGGAACAATCTTATTTGTTGATGACTGTTTTCAAGCAATACCATACCAAGCAGATAGATCAGGAAGTAGAAAACCTGCATTTCTAACATTATCGTTAGAAACAGTTTCAGAATCCAGATAGTAGGTGTCCCTTAACTGGTGTTAGGACATTATGTCAAAATACAGCACTGCACCCCAGCCCGTAGGCAGAATGGCATGTTTTGATGAAAATAATATTGATGTGAATGTTAGAAGGCAATGTAATGGTGAAGTGAATTTAGACAGAAAGGGTAAGGAGTTTCTTTGACACCATTCCAACGATTTCACTAACTGGAACGGTGAATAGATGAGTTTCAAGGAAATGTGAATAATAAAAATATAATAAAAATACAATAATAACAATAGTAATGAGAACAACAATGGCAACACCACACACGCAAAACAAAGAAAGAAGAAACAGGCTGTTTCTTTGTAAAATTTCATTAAATGACAGGTGACTATTTACTCAGTTTATATTACACTGTGGATTAATTGAATTAGGTGTACCTGCCACACACTCCATTAATTTAGAAAAAAATACCTTTTGAGATCAAGTACTAAATGAAGAATTAGCTACTGTTCATGACTGGTTTTGCATCATATAACGATGGGAGACATTTTTCAATTTTCATGCCAAAGTCCACTGCCACACCAACACTTTCATTTTGAAATTAAGTAAGAAAATTTGCCATTAAAAAGACAACCTACACTTACACCAGCACTGTGAACATAAAGAGTGTTAATTATGTAGTACTGACTGGCATTTGTTGAAATTTAAGTTAGGGATTGTTTTGAATTTGAAAGTTCAGGGTTTCATGTCAACCACTGATTTCCTCTCTGCTACAAAGATTCCTTTCACACAATGCATCCAGCTTATAACCAGTCTTGGTATTTTGCCTACCATTTTATTTTACATATTTATTGATAGAAAGAGATTCTGGTCCTAAATAACCCAAGATCTTAATGAACTTATTTGAGCTATCCTACAACTCTCCGTAGCAAATCAACATCATAGAAAAGTTCCCAGAATCCCAAGACATTACATTGTAATGGTGACAATGTGCGGAAGAAAGAAAAGGAAAGCCAAGCCGTATTAGGAACTTCATTAGGAACTCAGACTGCCTGTGCTTCTAAGTTTATCATTAAGAAATATTTCCTTTGCTACTGACATAGTCATGTATATAAAAAAGACCAACATGTGGCATAAAGCAGTATTATGTAGGTCTGTGTGAAGTCTATTAGGAGTACCAGCAAAAGGCTTGCTACACCTTAAGTGCTGTTAAACAGGTAACAAATGGAAAATGCTTACTCTGAGCACAGAGCTCTTATTTTCATCAGCTGAACAAAGAGTAAATGAGAATAGCAAAGCAGTAGCAAAAGGAGTCTAGACTGTACAAGCTTCTAGTATTCTAACAGTAGGGATTCAGCAAGCAAAAAAATACATGGGATGACACAAATCATTCAACTAGTAGGAAATCATACAGTTAAGTATGCCAATTTTAGAAGAAAATTGCAGTACGGTAGTTAATTACATTAAAAAGTAGAAAACCTAATATTCCTGCTACAGCTTTAGGTTAAAAGGAAACTGCACTATCATGTATCAAGCACATTTCATTTTGTCTTATTTTTGTTTTGGTGAAAGATGCAGTAGTTCCACCAAAACTTACTTATGCGGCTGTGCTGGATAAATGGCTACTCTGTGCAAATCTTCACTTCCCACAGGCCAATGTACTTTTTTTTTTTTTTTTTTTTTTTAATGACTAGCAATTTCTTCAGTACCAAGTAACCACTCCCTCAGATTTTGTGGCCAAGTTTGAAACCTCTGGCAGGGGGACCTACCGGAAAATATGGCACATAAGGCAGTGGGTAAATATTGGCTGTGCAGAGCAAGGAAACAAGTCTGCACCAGCTCTGTCCCTGTGTATCTACCTCACCTTTGCCACAGGCAGACTTGCTATTAGACTTTCTCCTGTCACTCCAAGGAATCAGCTGTGAGTGGGGACTGCTGGATATGTGAAATAGCACCATTCTGGTAGGCTGTGCAGAGATAAAATGCTGTGGAAATACAGCTACTGTTCCTTAGATCAGACTACCACAGCAAGGTGCATCACAGATTTATCAAATGGAAAATATAGGACAGAACTCGAACTTTATTCCCACTTCCTGAAGAGATGAAAGTGAAGAGAAAATAAAAACCATCCACAATCCCCCAGAAAAATAATATGGACTTTCTTCATGCAGTTACTTAATAAAAAATAAGAAAAATCTCATTGGGTCTGTGTTTCTAAAAGGGGAAAAACAAAAAATAGGACAAAGTGCTGACAAAATCTATTAAAAACAGTATTATGTAGCTCCTCCTCTTCCACAGATGCCAGAGTCATAAGGGATTTCTTTCCATAGCAGGAGAAAAATATATACCTAATTTTGAAAGATTTTCTTTCCCCTTTACTTCGAAAACTTAAAATTTTTGATTAAACAACTGTACTTCTTTCTCCAAATCATATCCACGAGCATCAAATGTTTAATGATGTTTCAAGGACATTACAGAGAGAAAGGAAAGGGCTGACAAAGAATTATTAATCTTCAAAGTCTAGAAACAGATAAAGAACTGTCTGTTTTCTTTCTTCTTCTTCTGGAAAAAAGTTTAAAATAAGAACAGAAAAGAGGAAAAAATGAATGCCTTGGATGAAAAAGTACATGATGTTAAGAAAAGAAAAATGTTTTAATTCAACTCTATTTTAGTAATGTGGTAAACCTAAAATGTAACGTTATGGGTCATCAGTTCTTAATGTTAGAAAATAAACGTCTATCACATCATTGTCCTAGGCTTCCAAATAAACAAAATATCATAGACAGATTGTTTTATGTAAACACTGATAAAATAATAGATGAGTTAAATGTAATTACAGTGAACCATTTCTACTAATGCATTTTTTTTCCAGACTTCTGCTGTTTTAAAAATAAATACAAAATAAAAACAGTCTGTATACTATCACGTTGGAATAGCTCAAACTATTTCCAGATTCTTGTCAGACGTTGGTTGTTAATAGGTTAACAGTGTTACTGACCTTGAGGGATCTAAGAATTGAATTTCCAGAGGATAAAGAAAACCATTTTGAGATGATTCTTAAAGTATATGATTGGACTAAAATTTCAGACAGGAACCACAAAGGAGAAACC
Source organism: Ibycter americanus (assembly GCA_035590275.1). Classification (NCBI taxonomy): domain Eukaryota; kingdom Metazoa; phylum Chordata; class Aves; order Falconiformes; family Falconidae; genus Ibycter; species Ibycter americanus. The sequence continues at coordinate 59,317,662 of JAVJGI010000062.1, forward strand.
AGTCAAAAGATGATTTATAACACAAACTCCAAAATGGAAAATGACAAAGTGCCTTTCCTCAGAAAGCTCCTTGAGAAGAAACTCAACCACGACTACTTCACAATGATATGGAATCAAAATTTGCATTGATATAAAATAAAGTCCACACAGGCACACACACACAAGCATGTACAGCCCCCGCCAGCCAGGGCCCTTGGACACCCCGCACAGCAGAGGCACTCAGTACACTGGGGCCCGGGGCAGCATCACACTCAACTGAGGGACTCACCAGTTCAGTCATGGCAACAGGCTCTCAATTCACTCCAAAGGAAGAGCATTAGGTTAAATCGCAGTGAAGGAGAATTAAGCAACCATGGTTTATATCATGACTGGTACAGGCTAAGAGTGAGCTGCAGAAGTTAAGCTCTAACCAGTAATTCATTAAGTCCCCTCAGCTCAATTGTGTTGCATCAAATTCCCACAGCTTCTAATAATTTGCTTGTGTTTTTAAGTTAGACATAGTTTTTTAATTATTTTCAGTTGTTGGTTCCATGGCATAGAAAGTTAGAGAGACCAATAAATGCAAGTATTTGGGGCCTGTGGCTTATGAAAGAATTCTGATGCTAAAGCCTACCTGCATCATATACAACACCTGCAGAAAACCCTCCCCCAGCACATCAGTGATTTTGAGGCAGGAGTCATATATTTGTGCTACTCCTTAGATAGGTTCATTTAATTTTTCATCAAAATTTTAGATAGTATCTTGAAATAGAGGGCCCAGTTACTCAAGAAATTCTCCACAGTTACCCAGCAGAACACCTGAATAATATTTTGAAAGTCAAATCCATACAAAATACACTTAAAAATCTGCAAGGGTGCACGTACATATGAGTCAAGTCCTTTACTGCAAAGCAGCAGGGAAAGAAAAAAAGATTTGAATTCTTTTTGTAAGAAGAAAGGCAAAACTAAAATGAAGTTCTGTAAAGAGCTGTGGACACAATGGTGTTCTCAGCACATCTAATAAAAACCATCACAAGCACAGGCAATTCAAGTTAAAATCAAGAGGGAATTAGTTCACACTTGTCCATTGGTTCCTTAAAGGAATCACATATATAATACTAAGCCCCTGTCCTTAATCCATTTGATGCTGCTGAGAGAAGGAATAGGCCTTCTCTGCAATTGATAAGAAGGTAATCAAAGTTTTTACAAATCCTGTGTAGGACCACATCCCTGCATCATATTGTGTACAAGTGGATTTCTGCTGTGACCTACTGAGGACATCAGGGCTCTCCGTGGGTACAGAGTGTACTCTAAGTCTCAGCTGCTGCCTTCTCTAACTGAACATAGTAATACTAAAAAACTAGTAAATACAAGCTTTCTACAGTAGGTTTTCTGTTATTTAGTAATGAGAAGCAGAACTGTTATCTAAATGACACTTCAGTTATTATTACTCGTGACATGAAAATAAGAAAGATTCTAGCCAAAGCTGAGCTGGTGAAGCTGACAGTTGGTTTAAATAAAAATGATTTACTGTGCACTGAATATATCTTCAGGGTATTATATTCACAATTTATAAACATTTAGACTCCACCATACATACATGGAAACCCAGTGACTCAAACAATAACAAAATCAAAACCCTGTCTTCCAAGTACTTCCCTGAAAGAATAAGCTCCTGTGTGAGCAGGCAGAAAAAACAAGGAAATTGCTGGCAAAATGCTTGATCAACAGGTTCTGTTCTTGCAATGTACTTTCTCCACACAAGTTATGAAACACCAATATTGATGAAAGAGATAAATGATAGGGGAAAAAATTATGAAGTCCCTAATTTTACAGAAAATTATTTGGTATTTTTAATACTGCTTCCTAAAACTATTTTTAGAATAACCTTATAGGAACCATATTGCTAGAATAATAGTAATAAAAAACTGATTAAATAAGCCCTGCACTCAAGGTATGTAAAATTTTGCAACCTGGAGCAAAGACCTGAATTCATGGCAAAATTTTATATAGTTACACAAAGCTGTAGAGATAATTGTACCTCAGATGTCTATAGGTTTTCGTATTGTACAAGACCAAATTCACCTTTGCTAATAACTTGACAACAAAAAATAAGAATTTGTGAGGTGTAGTAGATTTCAATACTCTTGATACCAGAATAGTATTTCAGTTTGTTCATTTGGCTTCAGAGCAAGGTTTTATATACAACCGCACACTTGATCCCAATGACTAGCTTAAATGGGTTAGGGTCTTAAGTTCATGTTACAACTCAGATCAGAAATCTTAACATCATGTTAACAGCAAATTTTTTGTGTGTGTTTTAAGACCACAGAGTCTCTTGTTTCTTGCTGGCCAACAATAACAAGACTTAGATACGTATCAGAACCACATTCTTTCACGTCTGAAAGAAAATTTGTAAAATCAGTCTCATGTAAACTGTTCTACCCATGAGGCTAAATATCACGAAATTAGTATTTCAGCTACATGATGAACTTAAGTAATAAAAACTTAGAGGTACTAAGATTTTTAATAGCTGTAAAGTATTTTATTTCCTGTTCATGAACACTTGCAATAAGAATTTTTGCATTATTCTAATGATATATTTGCACTCCACCAAAACCAAGATAAGGATTCAATGTGCACAAAAGCGGTTCAGACTCAAACTAATAAATTGGGTCAAGTTATGAGGTTCATTTTTACCTTAAAACTGAGATAATGTTATAACACAAAATACTCAGCTGTCAGGTCCCAGCTAGGAGTGTAATAAGCATTTAGTAAAACCTGCTCATGTGTTTTTAAGGAACATTCAAAAGCAGATGAGCAGCATGCACACACACCAAAAAAACCCCCAAACACCCCCAAGCCCCAAACAACCACTTTTATTAACAAAGCATTTGTCTCAGAAGATAGAATCTATAAGAACAGTTTAATATACTTGCTTAGATGTGATTTTTACTTTTAGAAGGCCAGATTTAGAGAATGCAGGCCTGTATCACAGGGGTAGAAATGTGAGGGCTGTCTCTTCCCACAGTGCTTCTGAATCTAGAGTGCAGGTCAGACATGGCTGACATCTCTTTGCATGCCAGCTCAGGTGTGGAAGCAGTACAGCAACAGAGCCTGTCCCAGCTACAGGACCCTGCTGTGAAAGCTGTGCCAATTTACTGGTGCAAGCTTAAAATAGGATCAAGGATTAACAAAAGCACTTAAACATATTGGGAACCTATTGTTTACTGGAGGCTGCGCTCTGCGTTGTTAGCTTCATATGACTACCTGGTACAAAGTCAGATAGGGCATGAGCATGGTCTTCGGCTTGATGCCTATTTTACTTTTTTTTAACACCTTTTACTTTATGTCAAAGGTCTGCAAAGACAGGCTAGCTGTGACTGTGGCCAAAGGAGGGATCATGATGGGTGGGTTAGTTACCACTGGTGGGAATAAGTTTAAACACTATCAATATGCTTGACTCCATCTTCTCTCATTCTGCCATTGACAATGGGAAGATCAAGACCGATCTCTCAGGGGTTCCCTTCCACCTTTCTGCCCTACCTCTATTCCTGTCTCTCTCCTTCCTTTGCATCCTTCTTCTACTAAAAGCATCAAAGCCCTGGCTCCCACACCTCATCTTTAAGGTGGCAAAATTCAATTTCACTGACACCTCTGAGAAGCCTTGAGCCAGATCTGAACATAAAAATACTTTTGAATTAAGCTTCAATAATATTTTATAATTGCACAATCTGAATTTGCCTGCAGTAAAGCCTGAAGGCAAAATCATGCATTCAGAGAGCATTCAGAAAGATTAGTCTTATCTAATACTTTCAAACTGTTTCTGTCTTTATGGAAATATTTGACAATAAAGCAGGTCTCACTTTCATTCACAAAGATACAACTAGTTTCTACACAGTGATTCAAATTACAATATATTACTTTTGTAAACTCAACAAAGATATGATAATGTTGTTATGGAGTTGACAAGAGGATGTATCTAGGGTATCTTAACTTGAGGTAGTGAAACTATCTTCTGTGTGTTTCTTCAACCAAAAATAGAATATGGCCTAATACCTGGAAAAAAATTACCTTCTAACAACAAAAAATTAGTCTCTACTCCTCAGCAGGAAAGTCACACCTGTAAGAAGCCTCATTAGCTAAATAAATTTGAGAGGTATCGGCAGGGATCACTCACTATCACATCAGGACTGAGTCTTGTGATAAGAGCTGGGCATTTGCTGTCAGAGGACTATATCAAATGAAAATAGCCAATCTAGTCACTATGGTGGTTTTACTTGCATTCAGCCATGTAAGGGTGTCCATAAAGCAAGAGAACAACTACTCCATGTCAGAACTGTAAGGCACATGGGGCTCCTTGCTTTGTAGTCACTCATTCCACAACTAAACTTGGCTGAGCAGGATGCTGATTCTGACCTTACAGAAATCTCTGTCTTAAGATGCTCCTGCTAGAATAGTTATTCTTCTTATACAGAATATGTGAAGTACCTGCTACATTTTTGTGTCTTGGCATAACCTGAAAAATAACATTTCAGCTATGTAGACTGCTTTATGGAAGAGAGATCATTTACATCAGTTATAGTCAGAAAAGTTTGTAGCTGCTAAACTTTGCCTATTACCTGTATATAAAGGCATTAGTCCTTAGGGAACTCCAAGCAGTGCTGCTGAAGGCAGCAAGCATGTTCTCTGCAACATGGCTACCTTAAAAGTTAAACTTGCCATCTGCTCTCTGCACCAGAGTCCCAGGTACAAGCACAAGGTCTCAGATCACATTTTCCAGATGCCCAGTGACCCAGGTCTAGCACCTTTAAATACGACTACAGCTGGGGAACACCAATTGTGTTCTACAACCCAGTTTCACAAACAGAAATGTCTGTCCTAAGGGCAAAACTTTTTTTTGTAAAGAAAATGGAGTATTCTCATAAGCTAGTTCAAGGCTGTTGATTCAATTAAAGAACTGTTGATTAGAGCCAGCCAATTTGCAGCAATTTTCAATATTTCACCATTTTTATTCAATCTGCTTTGCAACATGATTATAAGAAAAAAAAGGCAGCATATGAAACACTCTACGCTGTCATAGTCATTACAGTAAAACCCTAGGTCACTGGGCAATTGGGGTAGGGGTCCCTCTTCCAAGCCCTATGGACAGCTAGAGTGAGTCAGTCAGACACTGCCCTCAAAAAGGTCCCATTAAACATTTCAAGGAAAACACAAAGATTCTCCTGGTTTTATGAAATGATATGTTTAAATAAGTGGGACCCTTAGCTTTCTGTTTTAAACAGATATAAAACCCATCTCTTGCCCCGGGAAAGAACAGTCTCTGTGATATAAGTAAGCAGTACAGATTCCAGTCTCATTCTCTTGCCTCTTCCAACATTAAGGCTATAATAAAATTAACAGGCAGACTAGCTATTCCTTTTCTCTAGCCCTGATGACAAAAGTAATTAATAGAAAGCTAGTCTGTAATGAGTAATGTGCTAATACTGTATGCTGACTGTATGTATCTTTTTAGTATGCCAATTCATGTACACATACAAATATCTCCTTATCTTAAGTACATTGTTTCCCAAATATTATCTATTTGCAGCCAGGCTTTATCAACCTACAAGGTAAAAAATAATGAAAAATGGAGTACTATAATAATGTCCCAGCTTAAGAGATAGTGAATCACAAAGCCCTACTCCCAGACTGTTAAGACTGAAAAGTTTAAAACGTGAGGGACAAGGAAAAGGATAGCTGCAAAGCTCTGGCAAAAGACTAAACACACATGATGAATGCTTGCCATATTCCATAGCACTAATAGATGCCACTTTACCCCAGTGATGAGAATGGTGTCAAAATATTCCACTTCTGTGTGAGTAGATTGTCTAGAAAAGAAAATGTAGCTGGATCAAATTAAAATGTTCAAACCAAAGGGAGAACCAGGAAAGGAAACAGAGATTCTAAAGAGGGATATAATGGGCCTTCTTATTTGCATAAATGTTTACTGCAGTCAATAATGTTTTTTTGATTTACACAGTGATAATTTACATCAACGATTTTGTGACTAAACTCTGATTTTTACTGGGTGTTTACTTTGTGTAAAGCTTAGTATTGAGTGTCCTGGATTAAACCCATTTGTTCATCCAAAATATGCACTCAAGCACAGTAGCAGTCTCTCAGCAGGTATTTTGATGATGACAATATTGATAAATATCTATAATAAGATTTTTTTTAACTTTTCTTCTGTACTTCATATGGTAAAATACTGATAAATAGTAGTATACTTCTCTGTGCTGGAACAAGAATGACATCAACTTTTGGTTGGTACCTTTATTATGTGACAAGGCTGGAGAGGCTGCCTAACAAACCTGCATAGCTGACATGACCGTGTTTGTGGAATTTTTTTGCTTTTTAAAAGAGCCAATCACATACAGTTAAACAAAAATGGCTTCATTGTCAGAAATCACCATCTCCCCTTCTGCGTTTGCCTTCAGATCTTCATTTTCCCCACCTTCCAATTTGCTTTCTTTAATTCAGTGCCCACAGCAATTCTCCTTGGAAGCAGCAAAAGCTATAATCTGGAACTGCTGCAAGCTCTCCTTCAGCAGAGCCCTACCCCTGCCAATAGCTGCCATCATTCAAGCGGCACTTGCTGGCATGATAGCACAGAGTTGCAGCAATTTCTTTCCACTTTTCCATACCTCATATCCCCAGCTGTTCCAAGGGGGTGATCACCTTGCTGGTTTGATGAGGTCTAGAAAACTCAGCAATAATTACTGTGCTGGCAGTACTGAAGGCAGCCAGCATCACTAAGGCAGGAATTGGAATGCAGCCCAACCAACGTAGCAGAATCTACTAATTTGTTGCACTGAATATTTTGTTGTAAGAAATAATCATGAGCCTTGTGGTAGACAATGAAAGGCAAATTAAATTGCCTGAGCCAGACTTTTCTACGGTGCCTAGCAAAAAAAAACCCCAAACCCCCAAAACAAACTAAAAAAACCAACTAAACTGACAATTTTAAGTTAGCAGCTTAAATCTAGCCATATTAATGCTCTGCCTTGTTAGTAAATGACCTCCTCGAATTTTACAAAAACCAATCATCTATCCAATTATGACTTGTCAAAAAAGAGGTGTTTATAATTGGTTTTGACCAATTTAGTGTGGATTAGACTAGCAGAGGAAGGCTAACTGTTCAATTCAATTTCAAACCATGTGCTATCTTACATAAGATTGTGAAAAATCAAAAAGCAGAACTTTTTTCCTGTAATCATATTAGTCAATGTTTTAAATGATGTATGTCTACTGAATTTCTAACCCTTGTTAGACAGTAGCTTTTAATACAATTATTTGTGGGTAACGACAATATCTTTTTTTAAGTGGACTCCTATTATTAATGAAACAATAGGTAAAACGCCCCAACATTTACATACACCAAATGTTTGCACATTTCTTAGTGGTATAGGTGACCTCTCTAGAGAGAGTATTTTTAACTCAAGGAAAGATAATCTGATAATATTGTGCGTGCTGCTTCTCTGCTAAAGCAAGAGCATACCTTTACTAGATGATTGCTGCACCTGCTGGTTCCTGCTTTGTGTTGCATGGCACTGTTTTGGCTGGGGTAATGGTTTACTCTGTGGTTTATCTCTAGCCTGATGACATACTGATTAGAACTGCATTTACAAGGAAGATGCAGACAACTGACCTCCCTGGCAAATAGTATAGTTAGGTGGAAAAGGACCTTATATTAATAAGAACTGCCTTTTCTCTGAGCAGTAAAATATAACCAAAGCAGAGTCAACCTCTTTCACCCCTGTTGCTCTGTTACTGCAGCCAAGGAAAGCAAAGGATCAACACCCATTCAAAATGTCCTACTATTGACAGGTACTTTTACACTGGAGAGAAGAAGGAATAGATAAAGCTTGTGCACATTTGGGAAAATACAAAGTAAAAACAGGAGTCATCAAATTTTCCCATAATATCTCACTATACAAAGAAAATCATACCAAAAAGTAAAACTCCAGGGTAAAGACAGCTTTGTATTGTGGGTAACTAACCAAAGCGCCAGCAGATTTCTGCTGAGAGCTGCCAGTGCTTGCCAGTGTCTGATATTTTTGAAGTGATGTTCATGTTCTTGCTTTGTGAGAAGCCCAGGTAGGAACAACTGTTTTCTGCATAGTGCCCTCCCCTAGGTGAAACTGCCTTTCCTGCTGTGGCAAATGTTGCTGCTGTGATCAAGTTCATTCCTTCATCCCCTTCCCAGAAGTAGATTTCACCACAAACATGGACATAAAACCCTTACAGCTAAGCAAATAAACCTTCCCCATGTAATGACACTACTTTCCTAGGAAAGAAGAACTGGATGATCCCAGTCATAACTTCTATTTAGAAAGCAGACCCGAGGTCCAATCTACATAATTTAGGAGCTTAACTTCTGTCTATGTTTTAGGTATTGAACCTCCACCAAATGTCTCGTGTATTCAATGAAAGAATGTGTCTCTGAGGGCCTCCAGAGGGGGATCTGATCTGACAAAGTGCAGGTACCCAAGTGAGACAAACTGAATCTGATCCATCCATTTCACCTAAGAGTTATAATTATTACTAAATTAATTGATACAACTGGCAGTCCACGAATAAACTGTCAGGCTATGCGCTGTTCCAGGGACTGCCACAGATTCCCCATGGGATACAGACAAAATCTTTTAACCTCAGGGTAACACACCCAGGCAGTATTTAAATCCTAATTTCAAGACAAAGTCACTTGGAGCAGTAGATTTCATTAACTTTCTCTACTTATTAAGTTCCTATCTTATTTAAATGTTTCTGATTATTTTGTGTATCTGTTTAATCTGTAAAGTGAAAAGTGTTTAAACATTAATATTAGTTTTCAGCATTTTTATACATTGGACTTTCTCTTCCACCCTTGCAAAAGGAGATCAGGAACCAGAGGTGACACCAGCTAATGTCCTACAAGTCAGTGTGAGGGAGCATAAATTTGGTCAAACGCTATTCAACCAGTTTCTTCTCTTCCTGTACTTTGGACTACAATTAGGCTAGATTGGGAAAGCATTTTGATGCATATGATTTGTTGTGGGAGAATCAACACTACTTTGCTGAAGGACGTTACAAATCAGTGACCAAACCTCCCTAGTACACCTGTTCTTTCACAAAGCTTTGGCAATACTGAAAACCTTAAGAAAGCAGGATGTAAGAGGAGGTTATGTGTAAAAGTGCTGAAGTTTTCTAACTACACAAATTTGCAAGGTAGACAACATTAGAATTGACAGCAAATTATTGCAAAGAATATCACAACATTGAATGACCAGGCATCAAAATGGCAGATGAAATAAATTCCTGATAAATGCAAGATTATGTACCTCCCTGGGAAAGAATATTTAACATATGTAATGAATGGTTCTAAATTAACCATTATTACTAAGGAAATTATAAAATTATTCGAGGCAGCATAAAATGTCAGGTTCACAATAAACAAACCCCAAAGCTTAGAAATCATTAGAAAAGAGTGGGCAATGAGACAGAGAACTGCACTATTGGAAAGAGTAATACACTTGCAGTAGCAGACACAGTAGAACTGGAAAAATACAAAGAAATGTAACAGGGATGATCAGAATGGTGGACAATTTCTACTGAGGACAGACTAAACCAGTTAGGAGTCTTTAAGTCAGAAAAGAGAGAGATGTACAGGGATATGAAAAAAAAAATATTTTAAATCAAGGATAATATAAAGTGAATAAGTAGGGAACAAGTTTTATTATTTCTCCTAGTACTAGTCACAGAGGCAGCCAGCTGCAATGATATGAGAAAAACTGAAAACAAAAAAAGGAAATATTTTTTCACAGGGTGAATAATGAAACTGGGAAAAATACTGCCACAAGCTTTTGTGTTTTAGACAGAAAAAAATCAGCGAATTTTATAGAAAATTAGTCCATTGACAGCAGTTAAAAATGATGGTTTGGCCATAGCCTTTGGTTTAAGAAGTCTCAACACTACTAATTGCTGAAACCTGAGAGGGTAAACTGAAGGAATGGCCATGCTCTACAGGGTCCTGCTCTATTCACTAGGCAACCGCTACTGGCTGCCGCTTGATGCAAGTTTCTGTGCTTAGCTGATCTTTTGTTCTCATCTAATATGGCTTTTTTATCTTCCATTTGAAGCAGCTTACAGCTTTTTTTTCTATTTAAACTGCAATGATATTACTACAAAATCACAAATCCTATAAAAATTATGCCCATTGATAGCATACAAGAATATGTATAGTTACGCTTAAGTCACAGAATATTATGCTTTCAGACTTTTGAAAGTGTTAAGATTTAAATTGGGTCAGGAAAAATCCCAATAAAATCTAAAATCATATTGCCTAAACTTATTTAGAAAATTACTTTTAAATGTGATTATTTCGGAGATGTCCCCCCTTTATGTTTCAGTAACACTGCAGGACAGTAATCTCTTTGCAGGTCCTGTAAAAAGCTGCTCTCTAGTGGTTAATGGGAAAGACCAGGAATTAGGAGAGCATAAAATGAAATCACTTCTTTTATTTACCACTCTTTATCCATTTGATTCCATTTTAATCTCATTGCACATGTTATGTAACCTTGATGTTGAACAACACTAGTTCAAATATTTTGAAAAATACTGTAAAAGGTTCGGCTTGCTTACATGTCAAGATACAGGGGTCAACGGGGATGGGTAAAGTTGAGGCACAAGTGAAGTATTTCTGGGTAAAATGAGACTACAAGAAACCTTGGGCCTAGTTTGGATTTATCCATCTTTTTGGATTGCTAACTTCTGTCTATCCTGAGACAGGTATTGCTGTGCTGATCCTACTCAGCTATTCCTCTTCAATTGTTCTTCTCTGTGGTCATTAGCAAGCCTAATTAAAAAAATAAATAAATGAATGAATTTGGAAGTCTGTTACTGTGCCTTTTATCCAAAGACTCTTGCAAAAAGACATGAAAGACCACTATCTTCATTTTAAAAATAAGAACCTGAAGAACGAGGACAGAGACCCACCAAAATTCACCCAAATAACAGCTGAATACTCCAGCTGACATCCTCAGTCTTGCTGACAGCCCTAACCAGTGAGGTACATAGCCTTTGCTTGCACTGAAACAACTGTTAGGTGGCACTTTCATTATCAAGAACCAGAAGAGAGCCATCTATCTGTTTTTAAAAAACATCGGTTACCTGTATTATTACAAGGCTCTAATAATGTATACCATGAAAAAATGTAAGTCTGTAAGGTACATTAGTAAAGTGATGGTGTTCCTGATGCTTTAAAAGCATCCAAAAGATGAACACCTCCTTATTTTAATTAGCCCTTTAATGGGATGAACACTAGCTGGCATGACACCAAGAGGTGACACATCTGGTAACTGCTACAGGATACAACTCCACTCAAAACTGTCACTGTAATGAGAACAAATCACTTAGTGTATTTCCAAATGAAAAAATATCATTCGGATATGGTATATTAGTGCAATATCATTCAAGCTGGAGCACAAGACAGAAAAAGTCTTTTGCAAGCTTAAAGTCTAATGTTTGAGGAGAAAATACATACCCTATGAAGCCTGGATAGGAAGAATAGAACAGCAGATGGAAAACTCCACTCAGTGCTTCATCAGCCACTTGGCAACCACAAATGGTGGCCAGTAAAAATGCTACACCTTATTAAGCTATAAAACTGAAGCTGAAGTTGGCACTAGTGGTAAAGTGTAGCAATTTCAGGTGATGATTAGCTTATAATTAGCCTACGCTAAGCTTAAGAAATTCAAGTTCTGCTTTGAAATAATAAGTAATGGGCAGGGCACACAAGACTGTTGATAACTAGCCTTGTAAGCCTTCCTATACACCTAATCTTCACCCTGAAGCTTTCCATACCTAAACTAGCAGTAAATCTGCTGTGGGCCACAGAACATGAATGAGCCATTTGTTTTTATGCCAGTGATGGTGGCAAACAGGTTGGGTATGGGAGTTTCCTCCCTGTGTCAACTATCTAGGACTCTGCACAGTTTCCTTGAGATACGGGTAGCTATGAGTTCTAGGCTCCTTGACCTTCTGCAATTACATAATGCTACACAAGACATATCTTCTTAGAAGCAGAAAAAATAAAAATAAAAAAGATTATTTTTAATAGATTTCCAAACCATGATTACTTTCTTCTTTTTGTGAATTCACAAAGGGAAATGACTAGAGATGAAAGCAGTATGTAGCCAGTTGATATCAGAAGTCTAAAGTCTACAGATAAACTGCATAATTGTAGCTATGATACGATAATTTCATTGCCTCAGAAAGCAACAGTGATACCAATGGCAAACAGATAGTGACTGAAAGAGACAGAGATCTGAACACAAAAAGTAATAAGGTAGGGAATCAACTTTTTTTTCCTGTTAAAGCCAGCGAACACAGATGTAAGCTGAACTAGGTTGACACTTAATACATGCAAAAAACTTTACCTATGCACATGTCTAATACGGACTTACAAATCTGAGCTTATCATCTCTGTGGTTTTCAACCATTTGGGTCATTAAGATAGTCAACATCAAAAATGGTTCTACTTGTATCTAGATATCATGAGTACCGTAGCAGGCAACCTAGCGATATTGTCTGAGGGATAACATCATCAGATATTTCAACACAGTAAAAATAATACAAACCAATATACACACACTGTACAAAAACATCATTAATTTTTTTGCACAAACATTTGAGATAATGTTAAGAAATTATTAAAAAGAAAGAGTTATGGTGTTATGGTTTATGTTAACATGATGTTTTTCTTTCTCATTGTGTTTCTTAACTTGTGCTGTTTCCCCATGTCACTGCACTCCTCGCTATGTCCTTCACTGGTGGCACTAGGCACAGCTGAGGAACTCCATGTTGTCCTTCCAGAGCCTGTTTTATGGGCTATTGCCTAAGACAAGTTTGTGTGAATGCACAGCACCTGCTAGGGCAGCATTTGGTTACTAAGCCCAATTAAACTATTGTAATTCCATGCATGTATACAGCGGAGACCGTCTCAAAAAATAGAAGTCATGTTAAACTGTATTATTCACTTTCCATAATATCTTTTCTCAGGATTTTTATGAGAAATTACCTCAGCTTTTGGTGATCACCTTTTTATTTATTTAATTCAATACTATAAATGAAGAAATTTATAATTAGTGAGCAAAAGTAAAAACCTCATAGTTATTAGAAGTGGGAAGCTCAGCCATGAACAAAGCCCAGATGAAAGAAATCATCTCTAACTCATGTTGTTTTCATTTCAGTATTGTTAATTCACTCACATTTTACTTGTAAACCAGCGTTGGGTGCCCAGGTGCCTGCACCAGCGGCCTCCGTGAGGGGCGGCCTCTGTGAGGAGCGGCCGGGGCTGCCCCGAGCCAGACACAGCCGGTTCCCGCTGGCTCCAAGGCCCCGCTGCCAAGAACTTAGAGAAGGCATATGTAAGGAACAGCAAACACGCCCGGGAGCAGTGGGTGAGGGGCGAAAAAAGTGTGAGAAACAGCCCTGCAAGCCCCAGGGTGAGGCCAGGAGGAAGAGCTCTGGGTGCCTGAACAGATATTCCCCTGCAGTCCCTGGAGAGGCCAGGCTGGAGCAGGGGGACAGTGTGAGGAGGAAGGAGCAGCAGCAAGAAGCTATCCTGGCCTGACCCCAGCCCGCCATTGCCCACCACTTGGGGCCACCCGGGGTGGGGAGGCAGAGGGGCTGGGAATGGAGGAGTGAAGTTGAGCCTGAGAAAAAGGGTGGTGGTGGTGGAGGTGGGTGTTTAGTTTTTGTTTCTTACCATCCAAATCAATCTTAGTTGGCAATAAATTATTTTTTCCCCACGTCACATCTGTTTTCCCCATAATTGGTGAGTGATCTCCCTTCCTTTATCTTGACCCACGAGCCTTTTTCAACTTACTTTCTGCCCCAGGCCTGTTGAGGAAAGGGAGTGAGAGCAGCAGGGCAAGCGCCTGGCAACCAGCGCAGGTCAACCTACCACAAAACTAGGAGAAAAAAAAACACCTTAGACTTGAGCTACTACTACAGAAGCTATTTAATGGACCAAAAATACTGCTCTGTTATTCTGAATAAAGATAACTTTATTAGGATTTTTATAATGATTGCTCATTTCTGTGGAAGTCCATAAAAACTGCAGGTGGTTGTTCACCTCTGAGGCTCTCAATTTTTAAACAAACTTTGTTCAGAGTTGGTTTATACCAGTTACATGTATACTTAGAACAACAGCTTACATTCATATAATTTCGTGGATCAAAATTTCTTTGAAAAATAAAGTCTATGGCTTTTCAAAATTTGAGGTGTTTTACTAACCTACATGAAAAACTATTTTATCAAGAACTATACTGCTACTGGAGCTGTAGTGAATATATTCTCCCCTGATTTACCTGACTTATTCTATAAAGCCTTCAGTTCTTTTGGTTGAGCTTGCCTTGTCTTGCAGGCCTTTATAGAAAACAGAAGGCAGAAAAGATAACTGATGTTTCCCCATCTGTTTCCTTAATAAATGCCCTCTGCTACAAAGGACTGGTGCGCGAACAAGAAAATAGGACTCACTTATCAAACCATACACCCAGTGCCACCAGAGATCCAAGCTGTGTTTTGATAAGGATTTCCTGGATGATGCGACAAAATTCTGCCTGAATCTCAGAGGTATCTTCAGCATCTGGCACAAACGCTACATCCAGATCATGAAAACAAATCACTTTTAATTAGTCAAGTCCTAAGCCCATCTCTCCTTGCCCCTGAAAAAAAAACAAAACACCCAAAAAACCAAACCTCCAGCTAAAAAAAAAAATACCTCTGGCTCTGACATTTGAAAACACGATGCCATGTTATCTCCTAAAGGCCCCAAATGACAAGATTAAATAACAGAAAAAAGCCTAAATCAAAATCTGGTATGTAAACATAAAACAACCTTCAATTTGCAATCAGAAAAATCCGTATGTGATTACTTTGTGCAGTGCTCACAAATTATTAGTCTAGTTTGGGATATCTTTTTAAGTGCAGCTGAAATCATGACCAGTTTTCGAATACAGGCATGCTAACAGCTAACAGCATTTTTGTTTTGGTCAGATATTTCATTACAGATAAAGCCTTGTATCTTTAAACATATCCCAAACAAAGAGGGATCTGGACCCACCCTTTCTTTAATCTTTCCTACTGTGGTGATTTCAACATGATAGTAGAAATTGGTGATCTTTCAAAAGTAATTGGCAAAAAGTGCTTTTCATACCAATGCTGTGATCGCAAAGGACTCTGACAAAGACACCCCACTCCCTGTGCCTTGCATGAAGGACAGACTCTGTTTGAATCACCATATATCTCACACCTGGCTTTCTCCAGAATACCCTGTCACCAAACAGGGCCAGCTCTTCATATTTTCTATTTCAGACAAAGGAACTCCAGACAAGGGACTCTTAGGCATGCTGCAGTCATGGATACATCAGTTAAGAAAATAATTGAAAAAAAAATTCCAATTCAGGTTGAAAGACTCAACTCATCCTACTTCACTCAGAATAAGCCAATTGTTCAGGTGCCATATGTATGATCTCCTTTTTGGCATCATGTGTTAATAAGCCACTGCCAGAGGCAGAACACTGAATGAGATAAATCAACGGTCATTCCCATATGCCAAACGAAGAAACTGTCAATAGGGTGAAACACATTCCATTTTAAATGCCTGCAGCACCTTCCATATGTCTTAGTAAGGAGTGGGGGTCCCCAACTGGATTAGTCCTGATAGCCTAGGAAGGAAGGAACCCATTTCCCAGAGAGCTATCACTCTGGAGAAAGTAGAAGAGAAAGAAATAGATTTATAGACTACAAAGCTCTTTGGCAAAAGGTCAAACTGTGGATGAGTATTACTCTTCAAGGAGAAAAGACAAGAAGAGATTGAAAATGGTACTCTTACGAAACAAAACAAAAAAGCAAACTCACAAACTGATGAAAGAGCTGAGATAAAAAGAAAGCTGTGGCATAACAATTAGATAATTTTGTGGTGCTTTTCTTTACAGACTGAAGTTTCTGGACTTGAAATAGCTCCTTTGGAAAAAGATTTTCTGAATAGGTTTTATAGTTTATTTCTCTGGATACAGATCACACTAAGAACTTGCAGAACTGCAAGAATGAGGATAATTGTGATTCTCATATTGTGGATGCTATTGTCTCTGCTTTTCCTGAAAACGGAGCAACAAAATTAATGTAACATTTGAAAAGGGAACAGAAAAAAGCCTGTTGTCTTGCCCTTCTTGTAAAGAGAACAGATTTTAAAATAA
The DNA here is from genome assembly GCA_035590275.1 of Ibycter americanus. NCBI lineage: Eukaryota > Metazoa > Chordata > Aves > Falconiformes > Falconidae > Ibycter > Ibycter americanus. The sequence continues at coordinate 59,333,924 of JAVJGI010000062.1, forward strand.
TTTTTTTTCCCTTCACTGAAGAAGAAAATATCTCTCAGTGAAAAATAGTATTAATGGTTTGGAATGACACATCACAAAAACACTTTCAATTCTGAATTCTTCTTGTGATCCACAGATAAAGGACTCAGAAAAAAAAAGTAAGGCGCTTTTTTTTTTCCCTCTGGTATATACTTTGCATAAAGTAAAAATGTCAACTCTTTAATAATCTTTGTTGAAATAAGGTCACTGTGTAATTGTATTTTGATGTCATTGAACCTTTGGTAAGTCCTCAGCCAAGCATTTCAGAAATAGTCTCCTAATCCATAAAATCTACTTTGTTTTACTGCATAGGTTTGAAAAAGGGTAACCAAAACATTCCTACCTTGGAGTTTTCTAAAGCAGGCCTAACCCATTGCTTTAGCAAGCACAGAAGATGAATTGATACATCCTTGAGCCCATTGCTGCATTGACAGTCACAGCCCAGGTTTCTTTGTGACACACTGCTGCCCCAGTGAAACCCAAGCATTTCAATATGACTTCTCTGACCTGGAGCAAAAGGATTGATATGTAGACATTAAATCTGACCAACTGTAATGACAGGCAGGTCATCTAAACCACTACCCTTAAACCACCACTGTCACAATAGCCTTGCTCCTTGTCCTGTCCTTTATGATCTTCCGGTTGTCCAGCAGTATGTCCACATACTAATGATAACCCCCAATCTTTATATACACTCTGTATGGCACCTCTCCTAGGGCTCCCAGCAATGACCTGAGGAAAAGACGAGATTATGCTGTGGTGGTTCTGGGTCATATATGCACTGAGTGTGTGTGCATGTATACTGTGGCCATCAAGGAGATCAGAGAGAAAATGATAGCTATTGAATTCCCTTGCATTCTTGCAGACTTGCCCTCAATGATGCCATGAATTCACTGTCTTTCCTCTTTGTGTAGCCGTCTCTTTTTAAAATTTACAGTATTATTTTAGGGAAAATAGTCTATCAGGATAAATAATGTAAGCAATTAAGAAATACAGGAAATGCATGTATGAAGTAAATGTATGTGAGTTTTAGGTAGCATTGACCAAATCTAATACATCACATTATGTTGTATGCATATGTTACTTATAGAAGTTCCATCAGAGAGCTGAAAGCACCTTATGTGCAAGATTTCTTCTCTTTTTGAGACTGTAACTGTTACGTGAGGGAGGATGATAATACTTTAAGAAATATTAAAGAATGTCAGCAGGCTTTTTAAACCTGTCTTCTAGAGGCAAATGCCTCTTGTTCAGAATCCAGGAGGGACAGGCACTTGCCAAGCTATATAATTTCAGTTTTATTCTTCCTCCCCTTGCCACCCCATACAAACTATCCCTGTACCAAACTCTTTTCTCTCCATCAGCCTTAGTTTCCATTGAGAAGTTCTTTGGCTTCTTTCTTTTTATTTTTTTTTTTCTCTTGTGTGTTCTGTTAAGATGGTTAATTTTTCTGAGTGACTTTTTCAAGGACACTTTATAGAGACAGCTTTATGTGTCAGAAAGCCATACTTGGCAGATCAAGACAAGGTTTACATCTCAGACAGAATTGAAAATTTCATGTACAATGTTAATTTATATCCTTTAAAAGATGTTCTGTCATTTGAATGAGCTTGTACTAAACCATTGGGATTATTAAATTGATTTTGGATTGCTTGTCTTGCAGTTTCCCTCTTCTTACCTCCTCCGTAACAATACATTCTGAATACAATTCTGATTCTGTAAAAGTTCATTATTAAACTTCATTTTTACATCTGCTCCAGCGTGAAACCTGAATCTGACCAGGCTTTTCTGAGGAGAATGGTAGCTTGTGCTGATTGGCCAATACTTAGCGATGGACACTTTTCAAATAAAATATTCACTCAAACATAACCAAAACAGCAAAAAGCATACCAATTTTAAGAAGTCATACTGGATGGAATTTATTCTGGAACAGATGGCTGGAATAATGCCAGTGCCCTTACTGAAGAACACTTACGCCTATAGACCATTCTGACAGCCAGAGATCCCTGCTGCTTTAAAAAGTGTACAAGAGTGTGACATACAAGACGAAGTCTCCATTTGCCAAACAAGATGTGTTGCAAATGACTTTTTAAAACAGAATAGAGCAGAGCAGCCTTAACATCAGGCTTGAAGATTTTGACCAAACTTTCTAGATTTTGAAACATTTTGTCACAATACAGCTTTAGAATGTTGTAAATAATTTTCTGTTTTCTGAATTAAGAAGACCTTGCTTAGCATTCTAAGGATTTCAGAACAATAAAATTAGTATCCTTTCACTGTGTTTATAGTCAGTTGTTTGAAGACTGTAGGAGCTGATGCAGCTTCCTCAATACTGTAGGGTGGGCCCTTGCACTGCTCATTTACTCAGTGTGTAGTGGGAGAACGCAAAATCTGGATTCAGAGATGTTTGAGGAGTTTCCAGGAAAAATACTTAGAATGCCACTTTGTTGCCTTGGCAGCAAAGGTTAGATTTTTTTTGCCGAAAACCAAATGTGGTCCCCAAACCAAGTTCTAATAAATCTGCTTTCCAGCAGATAGTTCTGAAGGTGGTTAAAGTAACCAGGTTGTCTTACCCTGTTTACTCATCTGTGCACACACAAAATTGCCTCCAAAGGCAGGGGAGATGGCATTTCTTACCAAGGGCTCTGTTATGATCCAGAGTCAGGCAGACAAGACATTAATTTTGTTTAAATTCTATTTAAAAACTTGGATTTGGAGCTTGACACTTGTTTAACAGCTTAGTGGTTAAGCACTGATCTAGAAAAGAGCCAATACTCATTATAATCTACGTATAGCCTTTGGCATTCTGCAAAAGTGTGCTATGTGGAGCAGGGGCATTTGGTGGTATCCTGAACATAAGAACACTCTGTCTTATGCTGAAGCTATACGGCAAAGAAAAGTTGGAAATGCAAGGAGGGTAGCCAGGAGGCTACTTAATGTTTTTTACTGGGTTCATAAATACCATGCGTAAGAGGCAGACGGTTAGCTTAAGGAACCCTTGCTACCTTCTGCAGCTGGCTAAGTCAGTTGTACAACCAAACCAGAGAAAATACTCACATTAGCCAGGCTAAAGCATCCACACCAAAACTGCAGGTCTCCAGAGGCATCGACCTGTTGCCACCTACTTCGTAAGGAATTTAGGTAGTCATTCTGGCAGCTGGAGACGCTAGTCAGCTTTTGACTATACTGATACTTGAGATAGACACCTAAAGTTTTGATGTGTGGTGGAAGTTAAAAATAGGCATCTAAAAGACTAGGTTAGGTTTTGCCCTAAGTCTAAAAGCATAATACAAAAAAAGTGAGTCTGAAAAGCTGAAAGTGCCTACACATCCTTGAATAAAGTTACCCAGACAGCTGAATTTCTGCTGTGATATGTAATAATAATCTTCACAGAGGTGAGCAAATCCATGCCTCTCTTGGCCAAGTCTATTTCAGACTTGCAAACCAGGTGCCTGGTCCTATGGAAGTGTTCAGGGCATAAATACCCAAGAGTTCAGCATGAGCTACAGCAGTTCAGACACTTCTAGTCAAAAGCATGGCAGGAAGGATAAAGGAACTGTTAATTTGGTGGCAGCCCTCACCTCATAACACAAAAGCCTAGTCACTAGCCCAGGAAATGGTACCCTGACAAGAGGCAGGAAATGGGGGGAGAACATGGCTCTATCCCAGGCATGCAGAGGATTTTATTTCTAATACAGAGCAGGTACATAATCATATGATTTCATAAAAAGAATAAATTTTTAGGTCCTCATTGACAGAGGGTATGTCTTCATAACTGTAACTGTGTGTGTATTTTTCCTTGTTCACTCTTGCTTCATAAATCTTGTATTCTTGGCTCTTCAGTGTAAGAAGGACATAGAAAAACACGAAAAAATATGGAGAGGAGCAGAAAAGGAAAAAGTTATTGAGTGAGGAGAACAAGAAAAATGAAACAAGTGTGAAAAAATTAAATTTATATTCCACAAAAAGAAGAATCATGATTGCAGTCTATAGATACGTTCAAGTTAACAGTATAAGAAAAAGCAAAAGGATGTATGAACACAGGAAGGAGCAGTAATAGCCTATGGGTATGAAAGGAAACATTTAAGCACAATATTAAAGAATGTATCCCCAATAACAAGGATACTGTGGAAAAGAAATGAATTCCTCAAGAAAAACAAGCATGAAAAAAACATTGTACACATTTAACAACTATTAGTGAAAGTATTCACTAGTGAACTATTACCAAAAAGATCAATGTAATTAAAAGCGGTCTTTGAAGACTGACCATAATTGATGATCTATTTCTGTGATAATAGAACTAATAATTTTATGGTGCTAGGGTTGAAAATTTATGCATTCATTCATCAAAAAAATAATAATATTAAGGATTACAGCACCTTAAACTTATCCACACTGTATGCGATAAAAATGCATGTGGGAAAAAAAAAGGATTATTAATGTATTCTGAGAGGGAAGAGAGGAGTTTTAAATACAAAAAAAGACATTAAATGTAAAAAATATATATTCTGTAATAACTAAATCCATAAAAAATCAAATTTCTAAATAGTAACATTAAACTATAAGGATCTAGTGAAATCAATAAATAATCCACAAGTTTTATTGTTTTTTCCCCCAAACTTATGTTATCACAATATTGATAAGTCTTAAGTTATCTCTGTAAAAATGAAAGACATGAATATACACAGATAGACAGATAGATAAATACTGAAGTAAGCTTGATAAGAAATTTAATTTAGAGTTACAAATGCAGAGAAATTGTTTATTATTTATTATGAGGTTATGCATTAGTAAAACAGAAAAACTGAAGCCATCATACACATATGGTTATTCTGAACCTCCATTATGGATTTGTTTTCTGATTTTCTGAATTGTGCAAGTCTAAACTTGGAACTGAACCGAAGCACTGAGCAGCACAATTGTATTTTGATTTACAAATTACTCTTATTCGATTCCATTTGAAAAAAAATCAATTTCAAAGGTAACATGGTATTTCAGACATAGTCTATGGGAACAAGTTCCATGTTCTGTACTATTTATCTTTTAAGCCCTAAAATGATAATTACATTTAAATTACCCTCCAATTCTATTGCATTAACATAATTGTGTGTCAGCTAGCAAGATGTACTTATTAAATGGAGTATTTCTAGGCCATTTACACATGTAATAATATGTTATTGTTAAATTTATAGTACACCTAACAATAGTTTGCCTAGCAACTCAGTCTTACTGAAAATGGTGCCATTAAATAATAGCAACTCTACTATTTCCTGTTGATCTCAATGAATTCCTCAGTGCTCTGTAAACAACATAAAAATTAGCATTGTGATATTACACCTTTCTAAAGAAAAATGTAGACTTTAAACACAAAGCCAGAAAAAGCATTTTCTTAAAACTGTAACATTCTCTTCAAGCTACGAAGGAATGTTGCCTTTGTAACAGGTGCGGTAAACACAAGAGTTAAGCTTTGCTTCCATTTTATGCTAGATTAGCAATTCACAAAGACATCTGGAGAATTAAACTGCGCATTTTCAGTGGTTCAGTGCCAGACCCAGGAAGAGAAATTTTCTTCTCCCCCCCGGCCCAGTATTAACAAAAGTTCACAATGAACTTATTTTCTCTTTCAAAATTGGAGCTTCAAAATGAGAATTCAGTCATCCTAGTGTAAATTGTTAACTTGTTTAATCTATTCAAATATAAAAAAGATGTATCGTAAAATCTTGAGCCAATGGGATAAAGATTTTGTACAGATTTGGGAAAAGAAGCTCATATTAAGAAATATTGTTAGGTTACAATTTACTTCCTTTTCCATTCCAGTGCAGAATTGCTCCCCACAGTACAAATATTTCTGAAAGCTAAAATGTACATATGGACAGCTTAGCTTCCAATGAAACACTGTTAAGTCTAAAAGGCTCCGTGAATTTTAATGGTCTGTGTGCAGGTTGCAACTTGTGAAACTTTAGCTTTACCTAAAGGACAATGACTCCAGAAGTCTACAGTCATGGTATATTCTGTCATTTAAATGCTGTTTTCTCTGTGAGAGTAAAAGCAGGTATTTCTGATGTGATAGTCTGGGGATTTTTCTGCTCTACTCCCAAAGCAACACTGATTAAGTTCAGAAAAGTCTTAGAAGATGCTTTGTTTTATTTGCAAGTAAAGTTTCTCACAGAAAACTGAATGTACTTATTTTTCTTGGACATGCTTGTCCATTTTCTGGTTTCATAGTAAAAAGAAGAAAGAAAAGACAAGACTTCCACAGTTCTATATTTTTCTCAATAGTTCTTGGATATATGCTATTAGTTTCCAGAAACTGCTATTTTCTTTGAGTCAAATATTCAATCAGAATGAATATTCAACAGAATATTCAACCAGAAAATTAAATCTCCCATTAACAATCAAAGGGTATGCACAGTTTACGGGCGAGTGGTTGCTGTAATTAAAAGAAAAAAATGAAATAGAAAATTACTTAAATCTGAAAATAGCTACTGAGCATTTGCGCTAGCTTCTTTGCTAATCTCTGCGTTCAGAAGGGCAGTAGTGTTGTGCGCAGACCTGGAGACGCCACACCAGAGCAAAGAACAGCAGAAGGGCTGGCACTCCAGGAAACAGGGAGAGGAAAAAACTGCTTATTAAGCCTCTTCTTTTCACTGTCAGTTGGTTCCCTACAGTATTTTTCTTCAGTAGTGTGTTGAATCTGGTTTTAAAAGTCTCAAGAGATGAAGCTACCATCACTTTTCTTACAGAGCTATCACAGAGACAAAAGGAAGAGAGGAATTTTATCCTTTTTGATATTATATTCCAGCACTCTTACAGTAATGGTATCACTATGTACCACATTAAAAACAATAATGGAAAGGAAAAATGAAATATCTTTCAGATACTTATATCATGTGTCCCTTTGCCTATGAAAGGAACATTGGACTGAAAAAGAATTTATGGCTCACTGACTTTAATATAGTGCTACTCCTTGTAATTTATTTTGTGAAGTAAATATGTACTATCTTAAAAGCAGTTAGTTTCTTATTTTTCTGTTTCTGATGGAAAGCTTTAAATGCAAAGCTGTTGTGGTTAGAAATCAGTTTTCAAGCTTAAAATAATTAACTGGCAGTTTATATCCAACTAATTCTCTTGGTATAACTACTTTCTAACTTTGAGATTTTCTCCGTTCCTGTATTTATCATTGTGGTGGATTTATAGGAAAAAATCATATCTGCTCTCAGCTTTAGTTTTTTTCAGCCTCTTGGTATGTTGTACTATGTTGTGTTTTCCCCTGCTTGATTCTTTTGGGATGCTTTCATTCACTAGTTGCACTGTGAATTCATTTTTTCTTAGACTTAGTAACCTCAAATTTACAAAGCTTTTCAGAGGAGGCCTTAATTCTTCCTTACACAACGATATTAGTATTTTTTCATTTTCAAAGCTAACCCATCTACTGAGTTTTCTTTCTTCATGTCTGAATGATTTTTATGATTGTCGTCTCGTACACCCAACTCTTTTTACTCTGCACCTACTGAATATCTCCTAGTTTATTGTACAAATTTGTAACACTTACTAAATCTATGACTATCCACTGTAGTTATTAATTTAATTCCATGTTGCCGTTGTTATTATTTAAGTCTTCAAATTTTTTTAATTCTTTTCTTTTCCTATGGCAGTTTTTCTTTGAATTGACAGAATCCTTCTAAGCATGTACTATAGACACATAATAATGAGATCCTCCTACCTTTTGGACAAAGGTCATTAAGGAAAATATTGAATGAGAACACATACAAACCTATGCTAAAAATCTGCTGCAATGACTCCCTTCCCTTGCAGTGCATCTTATCTATTTCAATATCATATGTGGTTTTCTCCCCTTTACTCATTTCCTTGCAGCACATTAAAATTCTTGTAGTAATCCTATTTTTAATTTACTGTTTGGCACTGAATCAAATATTAAACTGAAGTCCAACTGGATGAGATTTACTGCATGCATTTGTGTAGAAAATTATTTATCAAAGAAAAATTGCAGTTGAAAACCTGTGTTTTATGCCATTTCTAAATGCTTTCAAACATTTCATTATAATTTCAATTGAAATTTTTTCAAAAATTTTGCGTGCTGTAAAGGCCAGATGAACCCACTATCCCAAATCAATGTCTCCCTCTAAATTTAAAGTGCAGGCTTTATCATTCTTCTCTAAGTATATGGTATCAGCTGAGAACTGTTGACTGGGGATGTGTTGATTGAATAGGCCTATGGTTTCAAATATGGTTCTTTCAAAATTCTGGAATGAAGAATATCTAATCTTCCGCATCTGGATCACATAGCATTTTTTAAGCTTTTGTTCTCCTGTGAAGCAGTAAATCACATGTTCATGTCCTCATTTTCATAATTTTCTCCATATACCACACCATTGCCTTTACTAAAAGTTTTGACAAAATTTTCTTTTAGAACTGGGGGCAAATAAGCCATTTTAACATCTGCCTGTTCCTAGAATAAAGAGCCTTTCTTCTTTTTTCATTCTCAATTTTGCATAGCTAAAGACTTCTTGTTTTGCTTACTTTTTGTATGATGTAGCTTGGCTTGATATTTGGCAATTCTCACACTCCTAGTGTGTGTGGAATTCTAATACGTAGCTTTCATATTGACTAGTTTTTTTTTAAAAAAAGTTATTTGCTTACACTCAATTCCTTTAAAAAATAAAAAGAACTATTTATTTATCTGTTATGAGCTTGAACTATTGCTTATTAATATTTTCCCTTAGCTCAAGTATCTTTTGCATTCATGCTTAGGGAAGTTCTAAGTCTTCATGATTTTAAAATTCTGGAACTGTTTAGTCCACTTAGTGTCACTAGACAGTCTACATAATTATTTACATTTTCTCTTCTAAAATTAAGAACCTTATATAGATTTTATGTATTCTTTATGCAATCTACCAAACTGATCCATTTTAGGAACACTTACACGCAGGGTTGTTTTTAAGCAACAGGTCTTATACAATGACTTGCCAATGTACTATGTAAAGTACTCTTTTGTTAGTAGACTGATTATGGGGTGTAAAACTATGTAAAACCTATTATAATTTACAGCAGTTGTTCTTTAAGCATGCAACTTCAAATATCCCTAAGGACATTTATTCCTGTAATACTAACAATATTACACCAAACTTTATAACCTAACACTAGAAATCTGTAACAAACTTTCAAATTAAACCTTTGAATCTTTTCCACACTTCTGTCACATATCTTGGCCTAAAGATACTCAATCTTTAATGATTATATTTAATGATATAGAAGAAATTATTTTCTTCTAATTCCCCAGCACTTCCCAAACAATCCTGCTTTACTGCATTTGCATTTACATATTTTCACACTAACCAGTTCTTCCAGTTTTTGGATATCTTCTCTCTCCTAAATATGTTTGCATCTCCTGTCAACTTCCGTTATCTCTGAATTTGATTAACATGTCATTTAATTCTTTGAAATCATTAATTAATATATTAAATCAGAGAGTATCCTGCAAATACCTAAGTACTTACTTAGCTTTAACCTTGCAGATTCTCACTGCATAACATCTCACATATTTTTTGTCTTTCCACCTGCACATGCATATAAAAATTATAAAAGTCTCTGTCATCTGAAGGCTCAATCACAGTCCCATCCTTTTATCAGGCCAGGATGCATGTGATCTTGCTCTGTTATCTTGTGCATAACACTGTTGCAAGGATCTTTTGTTTCCAGTGAGTTGCTTAGGGGCATCCATTTCACTCCATCCCACTTGTTGCCTTTTCTTCACTGTTGACTCAAATATCTGCCTCAAATATCAAGACCATTTCTCAGCAGATGCAGACTGACTTCTGCCACTGATTAGCTCATGATCCAAGCCTCCATCCATTTACTCTGTTCCAAAAAAATAAATCTGTTTCTTTTCTCCCTGTTTTGCTTTTCAGATTTTGGAAAATTTCTTTGTAAACGCATGCAGAACTACCTCATTGTTCTCCTTCATGTTCTTTCATAAAATCTTTCTTTGTTCTGAAACCACCACCAAACTTGGTAACGTACTACCTAGACTGTTAACGTACTACCTATCATACTCATCAGCTTTACCTCTTCTTTAATCTCTGATGGGGCAGTTCCCTGACACATGGTCAGACTTTAAGGACATGGACCATCATTTTGTTTGATATTCACACAGAGAGTCCTAAGCCACAATTGAATCTTCTACAAAATATTAAAATCAATAAATGAATAAAACCAGCAAAAGTAGACAAGAAAATAGAAACCCTAAGAGTTCCGTTCATCCCGATTTCATATAAGGCACCTGCACAGTAATTCTCTATAGTACTACAGATAAAAATAGAGCTCACAGAAGAGCCTTTCCCAAATCAGTTTATTGCCATTGTATTATTTCAGTGATATAGCTAGGAGTTAATCGAGCTAATTTTATTCCTACCTAAGCCAGTAAGTAGCATTGATATATATTTTTCCAGGGAAGAGACACTGTGTCCAATCTTTCGCTTTTGTATAAATTAAAATCACAGAAAATTATCATATGATTTAGCATGCTCATCATAGACTGCAAATAGCAAATACTGGAGGCACTGCTCACAGGAGAAGACCTTATAAGTGATCTGCAGGCTGATATTCTGTAGCATATAACAAGTGCCAGAATGATTGGCAGCAAAATACAAGTCCAGAGCTGACAAGTTGAATTTTGAATCCTTCAGAAACTGATAAACAGTGAAATCTTCTGTAGATAATTCACCAGCAAGAAAAATCTTTACCCTCACCATGTGAACCTTCTCACTGAAAATGTTTTTTTCATGGCATTTCTGTGAACAACACTGTTTTCCTTTAGTGTGCAAGTCTGAGGTGAAATAATGAAAGAATTCGGTACCGTGATGAAACGTGACAAATTTTAAGTTTCATGACATTGACTGCCATGATTTCACTAGGAAATTGTTGGAAAAACTGGTTATACAGCTATCATATCAAACACACAGTAATTAAAAACTTAAGATTTGCATGGTGCATTTAGTTAACCCAGTGACAGATAAGCAAGATAAGTGTTATGCAGCTGATGTTTCAAAATAGAGTATTTTGAAAACTTACGTACTTGTGCAATTCCTGGAAGAATAACTGGCAAGGCTGGGTCCAGAAGGTTGTTATTTACCACCAAATAACCCATTCAAATTACTCTTGGTTCAAATTCAGAGAAAATAATTGTCCTATACTAAACTGACCATTTTCCGGGACAGAGATAATTTTCTAGGACTGATGAAACAAAGGAAAGATCTTCTGAGTCATTCTGTCAACTTATCTGCCTTTGGGTCATTTCTGCCCCCTTCCATTATGGAAATGCTGCAGCTTAGTCAATAAACTATCATAAGAAGATGGACTCCTTACCAGTTATTGGTTATTAGTGGGCTGATGAGTATAATGTAAGCATCCCTTCCACACTGGTATACAAGGGAATCTAGTAATCTAACAATCACAATTTCTGACATTTCTTCTTCTTTTGTTATCCTCCCTATTCGATCAATACAGAGTTTCAGTGTAAAGTCTGTTGCAAACTCTGGGAAAAGAAGAAAACAGGGCCTCTGGCTTTTCAACCTGTCAAAAAGAAGGACTTGAAAACCTTCTATATATGAACTGTCTCCTAATCGCTTCTAATCTTTTTCATAACTGATACGTGTAGATGTACTTTATTCAAATTTTTCTAGCTATAACTCCGAGTTTAGAAGAAATGTAAAAATATATTCATCATGAGAAAGTAAAAAAATAATGTAACAATAAAATGTGCAACCTTGATTTTAAAACTTATTTCATCAGATTTCCTCATTTCTTTATTTTTCTTCAAAGCATAAAGAAGAAATTGAAATAAAGAAATGAAAGATCAGTTATTGCTTTTCTGACTAAACCCCCTAATTATTGATTTTCAGAGGTACAGTTATAGGTTTAAAGGTTGAAAAGCCTTTACACTACTTGACTTTTTTGCTTCAAACTGTCCCTTCACATCATTTTACAAAAAAAATTGGCATTTAAACAGGCTTATTTTTTTTCTCTATATATACACAGAGGGATTGTCACTGATTCAGGTCGGAGTATATTTTGTATATATGCAGTCAATAGAATTTTACAGCTGTCAAAATTGTTCTAGAAAGGTAGAAAAGCTGGTACTTCTGCTTCAAACATGAAAAGACTTAGTAAGCCAAGAAAACTCCATAATGCACAGAAGGACATATGCTGCAGAGGCCGAGTGATGGGTGAGTATGTGGTAGAAAGTTCTGGTGAAAACACAAGGATGTAGGAGGATTTTGACAGTTGGGAGAAAGAGAAAGGATGCCAGCTCCTCTTTCCTACTCCTGCTGCAGCCACACAGCACAGCAAGGAGCACCCAAGAAGCTGTTTCACAACAAATGCTGTTTCTCTCAACCATGCAGTATCGATGGGGCTTTTCTGAAAGGCCCAAAGACTCTTCCATGTGTGTGTCCTTGTGCTCCCTGACTTTAGGACACCAGACTGGGTGAGTCTAGGGGTTAAATATGAACAAAATTATTGCCCTTCTTGAAATCAAGAGACTTACCTGTACAGATTCAAATATTAAGGAGGTCTACAGTAATCTAGAGAGCATTCACCCCAACCTCCCAGTAACTTCCCACACCCCACAAATGCAGAATATGTGACAGCATCCAAGGCTGTAGGCTTTTAGCTCATACCTTGAACACATTTTAAACACCCAAAAATGAGTTTATTTAAAAATATATATATATTCTTCCATAACATTAGAATAAAGGCTCTTGTAAATGTATCTCTGCTAAAACCGAATAAACATTGAATATCCTTTTAGCCTGAAGAGATGTATTTAAAATTCCTCCCTCTCAGTCCCCAGACAACTGATGCTGCCAATTATAGGACTATTTTTTTAACATCAAGTGATGGAAGTACAACCCTACTAGCAAAGCAGAATGAATCAGAGCTTACAGTAGCTACTAGAGAGCTGTCAGAACTACTAAACCCCCAAACCTCTATCCTGGCCCACAGCCCTGCTATCACAAAACCCAGAGTCAAAACTTAATTTCACTCAAAGTTTGGTTTAATTAAGAGATGCCTAATCCATTTTTGCTGTATTCTTGAAGACATTATTTCAAACAATACTGTTTGGAATGTGCATGAACTTACATTGTTTTGTTAGGTTTTCAAACAGGAGGAGATTGCTTTAAAAATTCTGAAACATTCTGAGTGTCAGAGATATATGCCAATTTGAATAATCTTGTTTTTTGCTTGGCATATATGAGGTGAGATTCTCTACAACTGATACCTGCATTTTTTTCTCTTATTTTCCTGTTCTATTCTTTATTAGCTGCTACTGTCTTCCAAATGTCTTGGTTTATACCTGCTGTACAAATTTCCCTAGAATTGTTATCTTTGCCTTGCAAAGTACACTTACATTTGACCACAGAGGTAAGCACGCTGACTGCAGTTTATAACCCATCCTGAACAGGTCTCACACTTAGTGCTTTTAAGTAACATTTAATTTCTTTTATAAATTATTAAGATTCTTTTGTCACAGTGAGCTTAATTCACATCTCAGAGACTCCCCCAAAAAAGGTGAGGCAGAACGGAATTCAGTACATTCAGCAATGGGATCTGACTACAGCTCAGGATTGTAAGTCATACCAAAAAACATGTTTGAATACAATATAAAACAGTATTCTTTATTTTTGAAAGAATATATACCATTCTTTATTTGGGGTTGCTCTAGAAAAAAGGTATACATCAGCAGGCATAAATCTCCCATGGTGTCTCTCAAATCAAGGCATTTGGCTTCATCTTTTTAGTTATTTATTTTTACGACACCTTTCACCTTTTTGAAGTGAAGATATGAACTACATGGATAGTCTATTTATTAGTGTATCTATCAAGGTACAAACTGAACAAGAACAAGCTATAAAATGGTCCATAAGATAACATGTGTCATCGGAAGACAACAGGCCCATCTGCCAGAGTTCTGCACAGACCGTTTGCTGAGTTCAGCAGCGGGGAAGGAGCACAGGGGTTGATCAGTTCTTGCTACACAAGCAACTGTAACAGCAAAGCATGGGAAGCGTTCTGGATGATTGCAAGGTACTTAATTCTGTTGGGTGGCAAGCATAAGAACACTTTATAATTGTGTTGAAGACAATATATTTCATGGCATTTCTTTATCATCTGAGAAGTATTTTTGACCAAATAAATTAAATAAATTGTCCATGCAGCCATAAGCGAGATGGAGAGGTCCTGGGACAAGAAGAATGTATTGCCACCCTCTGATAAATAAGGTTGCTGTTTACATGGTATCTGCTTGTGGTTACTTGTGCTGCTGTTCATCCAATGTTTATTAAACAGTCACTCAGCTAAACAGCACTAAAAATGAAAGATTTACTGCAAACACTAGCTAACCTCTATTCTTGACATTTTGTATCAAAAAAAGTTCTTTTAAGAATATTAACTTTTTTTTGAAAGATGGACATTAGCTTCTTCCACAAAGTATTTGCAATATTTTTGAAGGATAGAGTTTTTGAGAAATTTCTTGTAACGGCTTTCCCATACTTAGCTTACATCACTATTTCTTTCTGGCAGCTTGTCCCTTAGCAAAAAAATAAAACAGTTGACCTCTTCTGTTGGTTTGGCAACAGCATACATGCTTTGAAGCTTAAAGATCATAAGCTGCCCTGACTAATCTGTAACAGCTCAGCCTCTTCCCCTGCCTCATCAACACCATGACACCAAAATGGCATGTCCTATTAGGGACCTATTCAAGCTTGAAGTAAATAGGACCTTCCAGGACCTAATGGCTTTTGGATGATGTCCCAGAGCTCCTGTTCTCAAATACATAGGTGCTTTGGTGTTTTGGTAAAGAACCATCAGATCTATCCAGTGACGGATAAATTGATGCAGAAGTGATACAGTCAAGCATTGCTTAACCTATTATAACCATATCATAAGTCCAGGGGCACCTTCTAAGTGCACATGCAAACAGAAAGTTACAAAAGCTATGATCATTCAGGCTGTGACAGGGTGTTATACGCTGCCTAGAGCTGAACTAGGTTAAAGGCATACAGAAGCCACTGTCCTTCATCACAAACACAGTGCAGCACGGAGCGGTGTATGCGTGTGAGGTGTCATTCTTAAGCTGGCCAGCGTGGCCCAGTTCAATGCAGCCTTAGTGTTAGTGCTGTCTCGCTTTGAGAGAAATGGGTTAAAGGGCAACAATCTATGTTGTTACGGTGGTAGATCTAAATGCATACAAGCGTCTGGGAAATGGCAAGGAACAGGGTCAAAAATTACACGGCATCCAGATACAGCTGCTAAAATCAGGGGAAACAGGGCTAAGTTTTTGACTTAACACCTTTCAATGAGGATAGCACTATGACTTGTAATAGGGTGATAAAGAATTCCAGATGGGAAGGGGGCAGTGGTTAATGAGGTTGTGTTGGATGGTGTGGGACTTGGGCATGATGTAAATGGTGTGGAATAGGGGGTCGAGAATATGCTGGTTTTGGCTGGGGTAGAGTTAATTTTCTTCATGGTAGCTAATACGGGGCTATGTTTTGGATTTGTGCTGAAAAGTGTTGATAATTCAGTGGTGTTTTAGCTATTGCTGAGCAGCGCTTACACAGAGCCAAGGCCTTTTCTGCTTCTTACCCCACCCCACCAGTGAGGAGGCTGGGGGTGCACAAGAGGCTGGGAGGACACACAGCTGGGACAGCTGACCCCAACTGGCCAAAGGGATATTCCGTACCATAAGACGTCATGCTCAGCATATAAAGCTGGGGGAAGAAGAAGGAAGAGGGGGACATTCAGAGTGATGGCGTTTGTTTTACCAAGTAACTGTCACACGTGATGGAGCCCTGCTCTCCTGGAGGTGGCTGAACACCTGTCTGCCCGTGGGAAGTGGTCAATGAATTCCTTGTTTTGCTTTGCTTGCATGCACGGCTTTGGCTTTACCCATTAAACTGTCTTTACCTCATGAGTTTCCTCACTTTTACTCTTGCAATTCTGTCCCCCATCCCACCGGGGTGGGGGAGTGAGCGAGTGGCTGTGTGGTGCTTGCTTGCCAGATGAGGTTAAACCACAACACAGGGTGATAATGAATTCCAGGGCAGTTTTGACCTTCCACAGATTTGGGAATATAATGAAACCCTTCTGTCATGACTTTAACTGCAATTGTACAGAGATACAACAAACTCAGAAAGACAAGGTAAAATCAAGATAAAAATCCACTCTGTAACATTTGTTATATTTGTAACCTTCAAGATGCACTAGGGACAGAACATAAAAGGAACAATAATTTGAATAAAATAAAGTTAAGGCTGGTGGGGGGGGCCGGGCGTCGCGGGAAGTAAGAATTTCCACTATCTGGGAAGATAGCAGAAACAGTTATAAGGTCCTCCCACTTGGATCTTCATTTGCCATCAAAAATGGAAATGTTTAACAGAAGACTACATCAAAATACAGATGAAGACAAAAAGCTCAAGTGCTTAATTGTGCTTAATACAACATGGGCACTTAATGATTAAGAGGAAAAGGTACACCAAAGTTTTCACAATTTGAAGAATCAGGTCTTCTGTCAAATCCCACTGTCTGTTGTCTGGCTAGTCAGGACAAAATTAGTATCCTTCAGCTACATATTTTCAAGAAATAAATTCCCTGTAACCTAGGGGACGCATACTGAGCTGTAAGTCAGAAGGATGTGTTCTGTTCTTATCTTTCCTGACAGCTGTTTATTTGAGGATAAGGTGGTGTTAAAAGGATGATCAGCATTGCCCCCCATTAGTACTAGCTAGTTGTGTCACACTAGCAAACTAATACCCAATTTGAACTGAGAATTTAGAGATCTGTTCTCAACTCTGCTAAGTGTTCTCAAACATCCAGTAGCCTCATGTAGCGCCTCATACAGCAAATGTGTTAGGTGTATGGGGTTTCTAGTTGGACCATTTGTTAACACTTTACCTAGCTAGGAGTTACGCCATTATTATGAGACTATAGTACCTCTTAGTTTGACTGACAGACATTTGCAATTCTAGCATTGAAATGATGGACCTACATAGGGCTTTCTTCAGATTATACATAAAATAATTGTTTTAAAATTTTTTACACCCTGGGTTTGTTTTCAGGTTAAGGAAATACTCTACATAAAATACAATATAGTTAGAAAATGTAAAAAAAAGAAGTTAGTTTTGACCCTACAGAAGTTATTACAGTAACTTTGGTCATTCTTACAAGCAAAATACCACTTTAGGGATCAAGGGGGAGACTTATCCGGGCAGGGCAGATAGTACTAGCTGAATGAGAGTTTTGGGATGGTAGAATGTGCCCCAAACTTTACCCAAGGCAATTTGAAATAATTACTTATGCATGGCAAGGAGAAACAGGTGTAGATTTTCCCTGCTCTCTTCCATGTGTTAACATAGGGACAGAGTGACAGCAGAAACATCACCTGTTTGGGTGCCCAAACAGGGATTTAGTTTCAAGGTGTTTGACAAGGGAAACATTTACTTGTAGAAAAGAGGGGTGAGAAAGGGGATACAGCACATGGGTGAAGTAGAAATGATACCAACTCTCATAGTATTTCATACTATAAACATACCCTGGCCTAAAACTCCTAAAAAACCCTCAGCTCTCTTTTTAAAATTAGTCTGATAAAATAAGAAATACCCTGAAAAGATCTGGCAAGCTTTGATACAACTGGTATTAGACACATGCTACTTGTCTAGAAATATCTATTCATCATTCTTCAGGTTTTGATACTGATGTGGCACATTGTGAGGGTTTATTAGCGAAAATAATTGAAGTTCATTATGGTTTTTTTAATAAGGGCATATTCAATGTTATACTTCCTTCTGCTAGGAAGAACTAGCAGGTACATATTTTTCAAAAGACTGCCTACAGTTTGTATACACACATTCCAATTGAAAAGTTACAATATGCATAAGATACAATAGTTACAAGAGGCACTTCATGTAGTGTGTCAGAGTTAATCTCGCTCAAGGGCTTTTATTGTGGTTTCACAGTTGTGCGTCTTCTTTCTTTTTGAAAAATATTCCTTACTTGCCTAAGTGTTGTAGGGTAAAACACAAAGTACTATGGGATTTTTGTGCATTCAGTAAGTCAAAACCAAAATCTCTTTCTTTGTTAAGACGTGCAATTTGAAAAAAATGCACACTATGTCATCCAGCCACCTTCAGCAAAAATTAATATCATGTGTGGGAGTGTATCAAGGTATATTATACAGAGTGCATACTACAATTTAGACAGAATGAATAATATGGCTTAGATTATTTGTGAAACTTTTTCAACTCTAAACTTTAGAATATATCATTTAATAAATCTCTATGTTCACTTTAAAAAGAACAGAAATAGTACATACTTAGTAAGTGCAATTTGGCATCTCTAAAAGTTCAGCAGTTTATTCATGGCAATGAAAGTTCTTTGGCATAATAACGATTCCTACTATTGAGGCTTAGTGAACAGAGTTGTTGGTTTTTCGTCTTGCAGTACAAAGTGCTGATTAACCTGAAATAAAAAGCACGGAGATTTAATCCACTGAAAGTAACAGTGTGAATGTTCTTAACCCGTTCATTCTATTCAGTAATTTTATGAGCAGCTCTTTGTACAGCAGTGCATCTTGCAGGAGCTGTAAGCCATTTTTACACTTCATTTACATGAGAGAGGAGATGTGATTTGAGGATATGACAACTCAGGGAGTCTCTCTGTTTGCAAGTGGAATTCTAACTGAGGGTATGAAGTTGCTACATTATTAAATGTCTCAGAGTATATAGTATCAAGGCCATGCCATGGGTCTCCTAGACCACGAATAATAAAACCTTGATAGATGCCATTTGAATGGCCTCATTTTAGGACAACAGACTGATGAAAACTAAGGAAAATTTTTAAACCAAGTCAGGGCAGGAATGGAGCTTGAAGCAGTAGAATTTCACCAGAAGCAAAATGCAGCACTAAGTTATTATCATACAGCAGTCCTCTAGAAGCTAGCGTACAATACTACAGGAACCATTTTTCTCCCCAAAGAACCATACTCATTTCCCTGAAGAATATGTACTCCCAACCACTAATGATCTCCCCCCGCCAAGGATAATGGCTTGGTTTTGTGAAGAGTACATACTAAGGATGTGAATGAGTCAGAAGTACTTGCACAGTTCTGAATGAACAGCATCTTAGCAGGTATTTTTTTTTAAAAAAAGAAGAAGTTGTGAACGAGTTTGCTTTCATTATAGTCACAATTTTACAGCAGAATAGTCCACAGTGTGCATGAACTCATGGATGTCAGCTTGACTAATTGCCAGTGCCGGCGATGTTTGTGTTATACTGCAACCTGAGAACCAGATGCCCATTTATACTTAGTTGGTAAAAGTTCATATCTATAAATGTTTTTGTGTGGTAGGTTATAAAGTAGACACATAAGTTAATACCTTTTAAAGAAAATTTCTGGTAGGTCAAAAAATTGAGATGTCCATGATATACCTCCCTGAAATGCAATGCCAGCTGTGCAGCTGACACTGTGCAGTGTCAGAATACCAGATTGCCAACTACAGCCAGATAACAGGCCAGCAAAACCTTTATTACATATACAGGCAAAACATTTATTATGTAGACAATCATTATTCCCTGACCAGAGTATTATTTGCTTACAACAGCTAAACACTTCAGGCAAGGAGTATTAAAATATACCATCATAGAAATGCAGGTGTTTCAGTTTTTCTGAAGCAGATTTTCCAGTTACTGTTCTGTAGCCTGTAAAAATACAAAGGCACACAAACTAAAGTCTTCACCCCTGACCTGACAGGTGTGGAATTCTTATATGTATGGAGTTACAGATTGCAATCACAATTGATAAACTTGATTATTTTTTTTTTTTTTTTAATGTAGGAAGACAGAATCATAGAAGCATAGGGTGAATTAAGGACCTCTGAAAGTCATCTAGGCTAAATTCCTGCTCAAGGCAGTGCTAGCTTCAAAGTTAGATCAGGTTGCACAGAGCAGTCCTCAGATGAGTTTTGAAAATCTCCAAGGGTGGAAATTCCACAGCTTCTCTGAACATTAGCTCCACTGTCACACCACTCTCAGTAAGACACATTTTTCTCATAATTCATCACACATTCCATTGGTGCAACCTGCAACTGTTCTTTTTTCACAGTGATAAAGAATCTGTTGCTGTCTGTAATTGCATTTGGGAGTAGAAGGGTGGAGTTGTACTCCTCATCCCCATCTCTTCTCCTCTTCAGACTAAACAAGCACAGCTCCTTCAGATTTTTGTGTGTGCTGTGCAGCAGTCACCTAACAGTCTTAGTGATTCTCCTTTGGATTCTCTCAAGTTTGTCAATGTTTCTACTGTACTGACAGTCCCAAAACTGGAACCAGTACTCAAGATCTAATTTTTTCAGTCCTTTGTTGAAAAGAATAGTCTCTTTCCTTGACCTGCTGGCTCCACTCTGGCTAATACATACCATTATTAGACAGGGCTACTAATATGGTGTTAGCTTTCGCTGCCACCAAGTCACACTGCTGAACCATGCTCAATCTGGCTGACCAGGATTCCCAGCTCCTTTTCTGAAGGGCTGCTCCTATCCAATCAGTCCCCAGACTGGTGCTGCTGCATGAGTTATTCCATCTCAGAAGCAAGCCTTTACATTTGTTTTTGTTGAACTTGAATGAAATTTGTCAAGCCATTCTTCTAATTTGTTCAGGTCCTTCTGTATGGCAGCCCTTCCCTCCATCAGTTCAACTATTTTCCCCAATGCAGAGCCATCTGTAGACTTGCTGAGCATCCATGCCATCCGATCACTCCTGTTGCTGCTGATTGGTTTTTTACCTTATGCTTGATGCCCTTCTTCATTTGTTCTCCTAATCTACATTTCTAGCTTCTGACACCAGTCCTCTTGCTGTGTTCAATATTCCCCGACCCTATCTGACCTTTCCTTTCCCATATACTTTGTCCACAACTACAAAAACCAGTGCTGCCATAAGACCTTCCTTTACTATTGTTCATATCTATCTCACCTGAATTGGTTTCTGATATTTACCTTATGATCATACATCATAGATTTTGAGTGGGTATTTGACACCTGATAACTGGGGAGGGATGGAGGGAGGGAAGGAGAATGGTGGTTTGGTCCAAACACATAGCAGCAAAGACAGCACCCTGTGGAGACACTTGCAGCTGTTTCAAACAGGATGCACTCTCCAAAAATTTGAGAAAAAGCAATAATTGACTGCGTCATTGATCTGGTTGAGCCAGCAACTAAGTACCATGCAGCCAGTCACTCACTTCTCCCCCACCCCTGGTGGAATGGGGAGGAGAATCCAAAAAGCAAAAAACCCATGGGCTGAGATAAGAATAATTGAAAGAAAGCACAATATAAAAATACTACTACTACTGAAAAGAGAGATTACAAAAAGAGAGAGAAGAATAAAACACAAGAAAGACAAGTGATGCCCAATACAATTGCTCACCATCTGCTGACCGATGCCCAGACAGTCCCTGAAGCACTGATCGGTAGCTCCTGGCCAGCTCCCCCCAGTTTATATATACTCGGCATGACATTCCATGGTATGGAATATCCCTTTGGCTAGTTCAGGTCAGTTTCTGGCTCTGCTCCCTCCCAACTTCTTGTGCACTTGCTCACTGGCAGAGCATGGGAAACTGAAAAGTCCTTGACTTAGAGTAAGCCCTACTTAGCAACCACTAAACCATCAGTGTGTTATCAACATTATTCTCATATTAAATCCAAAACACAACACCGTACCAGCTACTAGGAAGAAAATTAACTCTATCCCAGCCGAAACTAGGACAGGTTGACAGAACTTTAAATTGATTATCATTCATGAAACTAATTGTGGTAAAACCTGGTATAGAAGATTATCTAAGTGCATTTTGTTTCAGACATATTCCAGCTAAAAACAGCAGAAAAAATAAATTATTTGAATACTATTTATAGAAAATATGTTTTTCTTCTCTAGTTGTAGAAAATTCTGTACTTTCAGTAGTTTATGAAGCTTCTGGTTGTTGCTGTTTCTAATGAGGTGTTCGTATGCAGCCAGACCCACCGTTGAAACACAATAATGTAAAAGCTTTCTTCTGGAGAAAGGTTGTGTGAGACAGAGAGGCTTTATCATGACAGAGAAAAGAAGGGCAATTTGACTTTAAATTAGAACAATTTCACTTTAACTATCCAACCAGAAAGAAAATATGAATAGCATAAAAATAGACTAAGATTGTTTAAAAAAAAAATAAACCAAAACAAGAACCCAAACCTGGAACTCCAGCTATTACTGTAAAAAGAACAATGGAGATTATTTTTTCTCCTTTTAAGTTGTTTCATGTAAGATTCTACATTCATGCAAAATTAATTTTCCCTCATCAAAAATAAGAGATTCAAAAGTTAAATTTGAACTTTTGAAGTCTTATCTCTTGTGCATATGAATATTTTATGTACCTTTTAATTACATAATGATATACTACCCTTTGACTCAGGTCTCTCTTTATTAAGGAGGTGTTATATTTAAACCAGTTCAATATTTTGAGCTGTCTCACGATTACAACAGAGAAGAATGCCTTTTCCCTAGAAATAACATAATGAAACAGGAACTCCAAGAAGAACTCTAAGAGCTAGGACTTAGCAGAATGGCAGATACGCACCTGCAGGAGAAATCCTGATGACATTTTTCTCTCACAGACACACTGATTTAAAAGATATTTATTGATAAAATGTCATATATGAGATTCAACTACGCTTCAAAGTTCATTTGTAAGGAGATCCCAAATGAAAATGTGTTGGAGAAAGTGCTAAATTTTGAAGAGTAGAAATATGAGTAGAAGATATTCTTAGTTCTTCTAGCTTCAGGCTGATTGATTTGCACTAATTGCATCACTTTGTTTTCTTCCATTATAACTCTTTCATAAAATCTAGATGTATTTTATAGAAACCGATCTTCCTGAGTTTATATCATATATTCACTCTTGATAGAAAGAAAGATGCTTTAAAGCATATAAATTCTATAAAAAGACAGCCTGCCTTTTGGGTGATTCTTCAAATGGATAGACTTCAACATAGAAACTATTTAATCTATTCCTATATTGAAATTTTGATTGATATTGAAAACTCTCCATTTCATTTGTGATATTCTAAGTTAATGGTGGTTTCTGAAACTGCCATCAATTACTGATGTGAACGTGACAAATAGTAATATGAAATTCGCCCTTTTTTTAACTCAGCGTATTCAAAATCTTTTACCACTGAATTTGCAAATATTAGGATTAAGGGGGGGTGTATATGCTGTCTGAACCCACCTGTGAACTTCAGACACTAAAACAGGCTAGAATTTCAGAACTGCAGTAGAAGAGAGATCTTGCAAAGAATGGCAGAGAAAGGGATAGTATAAAAAGAGACTGTAATTTGTCTTTCCCTGAAGAATTAACAGTAAATGTCATCTCTACCTTGGAAGTATGAGCAAAATATAAAAATGTCTTTACTTGAACAAGGCAATTACTATAATTGAAAGGTATATGGAGAATATATGTTTTGTTCAGCAAGCACTAAGAGTCAAAGCATTTGGCAGAACTAATTTTTTTTCAGTATCTGGGCCTTAATTCTTAGAAATCTGTACTTGGTCGATCTCTGCACAAAGACACCACAGGTTCTAATCAGCTCATGCAGGAATCCCCTTGAGTTACAGTTTCCCACAAAACGGTCCTTTACTTCCAAAACAAAACCTTCATAATCCTCAGAGGTCATGGAAACATAAAACAAAGCCAAAAGCTCCACTTCGTGGGACTCCTTTTCTCTCTTAGGGGCTAATTAGCTATTTTATTTAAATCCCAAAGTAGGAAGGTTGCTAATCCTTGACTTCAAAGTTCTCCAATTCTAAAATGTAATTAAAGAGAGCAACTCTTTCTTCCAGTCTGGGAAGAGTTGATTTAACATTTCTGTTTCCTTTCTTTCCATTTCCAAAAGAGTCTCGATTTGCAGGAACTCCTCCCTCCCATTCAGCTCCTTGAACAGTGCTTGGGGAGGTAGGGCTACTCGAAGTATTAGCTTTTGGTTTTTACCCTTTCTTGCTGTCTTGGATGTGGGTTTTAGGTACTGGTGCAAAACAACTGCTCAAAGTGGGAATATAACAGCATGGAAGGATACGGTACTGTCAATAGTGGAAGGAGAACATGGAAGCACATATAGCCAGAGTTGTCTTTAAAGCATTATATACTCTAACTTCTCTTCATAGGTAGTATCACCATGATAAAATCTTTTGACTTACAATTGAAAACAAAAACTTCTTTCAATGCGACAGATAAACCACATTACTTTCCCCAAATACAATTTTAGTGAATTTCAACACTAGGTAGAAGCAAAACACTTTTTAGTATGGATTCTTTGTTAGAGATTCCATTATATTTTGTAAAGTAAAAAGGAAATCAGTATTAGATTTTTTAAATTGCAACAAATTATAGCAAGTCGGCTTTCTAGTTACCATGGTTACAAGTCCCAACAGACCATTCTTTAAGAATTTTCTCCCCCACCCATGATAGCAACAGTCTTTTAAAAATGTTATCTAGACTACAGCAAAAGACAATTTATAGTACATTTATGCTGATATGTAAATTAACAGAGCTTTTGTTAATAAGACTGCAACTTGGGCACAAGCACTGGCATCCTTATACTGAGAATGACAGCTGGTGGAAATTATAGGTCTTAATTCTAAATAAACCATGAATACTCTAAAAATAAACTCCACAGCATTTTACTTTGACAAATATGGAAAATATTTACTGTAACTATATGACTAACCTATGAATAAGAATCGAAGACAGTGGCTTTCTCTCATGCTGTCATTTCTGTCAGGTGCCTCTGTTCTATTTTGCACTAATCTCTATAGTTCTTCTGTAATCATTTTCACCATAATTAGTAAGCACCTTTACTCACTCACAGCTGCATACTAAGCAATTTGACCTATGTGTTACATGGGATCATTCTGTACGTTTTGCTTCTCTTCTGGAGGTCTCATACAGGCTTAAAGGAAAGGAATTTAGTACAATTTGCAAATAAAAAACTCCAACTAATTTAAAGGGAAAGTTGCTCATACGCATTTTCTTTTCAAGATAATCACACAGAATAATGCAACAAATAGATTTTTTTTCAATTATCCCTTTAAACAGGTGTGAAACTTCACCTACAATACCCAGGTATACTCACAGAATTGTCAGTTCCCCAAAATTTTCCTTTCAGTTGTAATCATCAGACATACACTGAGGGGGACACACTTTTCAAATTTCTAGAAACAATGGTTTGGAATGACTGCAATAATACAGATTAATGCCTAGGCCAAACCTAATATTTGGTGGCTTTTTTCAGCAAAATGATGGAAGTCTACTGCCAATATTATCAGCTGCAACTTTACAAATGTAAAAGAAACTGAACAGGTTGAAGCTATCAATGGCTTTGTCTAGCACACACTGAAATCAAGGAGTATCTAAACAGCTTTAAAAACCTGGTTCTTTGGGTTTTTTTTACTTCACCAGTATTACTAATGGAGTCACATGTTTGATTCCATAATATGCTATCCTGGAAAGTGTATAAGGAAATAAGGACCAAAAACTTGGTCAAGAGTTATCTGGAATGCTTTAACATGAGGGAACATACACAAAAGTCTATATGAGATTTACAAGACTTACTACGTGTATCATGACACAAAGGCTGTTTCATGTATACAAATAACTTTAAAAATTATGTAAAAATTTACCCTTCATTAAAATATCCCGTAACTATTGTGTTTTCTGGTTTCCTTAATATCAACATTATTTTCTTTTTCCCTCAGTCTTATGACTCAAACTGGTTATCATGTCATACAGCTACTATAAATTCCTGATTATTTTCCATAATCCAGTCCTTCCACTAATCTAATCTTAACCTGCCAGTATGTTTATTTTGTTTCTAATACAGGACATTATATAAAACTTTGGTGAAGTTAGAAAAGCAGATTAAATATTCAGGTAAATATTAATTCAGCAATCCATCAAGGTATTAGACCATCTGCTCAGGACCCAAGAATTCCTCATCATTGACAAAGAAGGGAGAGAATGTGGGCAGCAGCTCCTTACTATAATCTTGTTCAGGTAGATGCATTTCCAGGTGTGGGAGAGAAGTCATCATTCGATGCTCATTTAAGAAACCAGATGTGCCTAACTAAATTGCTGGTTAAATACCTCAGATTCATCTAGGTCCACACTAATATAGTCCACTTTCCAACTCGAGGTGAATGTGTTTTCCACCCTCCTCTTTTCAGCTAGACTGTGGGTAGCCAGGCATAGAGCAGTCAAGAGCCAGAAGACCAGAAGGAGCATGAGGAAACATAATTCTAGCAAAGTGCTTGGCACTGAGCTGGCTCCTGGCTGCTGCTGTAGTGCTATTTCTTTGTCTAAAGCAGTCCTAAGTGGAATATGTTCCTGTTCGTGGGACTAAAGTGGAATCCAGTAGTGCCTGTCCTAAGTTCCCTGGACATAAGGAGAGGCTCACCTCCCTTCAATGAGCTATTCGTCATGGCTTCTGTGCTTATAACAGAAGATGATGAGTTCAATCTTTCTTGAAATGAACAGGGCCAAGAGCCCAGGTTGCCAGTTCTCACACATGGGGCTTCTCTCTGCCAGACAGTGAAGCAGGTCAGAAGTAGCAGTAATAAAGCAGTAAGTGTGGGTATAACCCACACCCCATTAGGTGCACATCCACAGTAGACGGTTATGCAAAATAAAGCTCAAGGAGACGTGCCCCAAACACTGACTACTAGCTCTCTACACATGTAGTGGTGAGCTAGATATCTCACTTAAAAAAGGCAGGACTGCCTCTGCTTGTTGCCTGAATTTCATGAATAGCATGTCTTCAGGAGTGGAACCCTGTTTTCATTCAACTTGTAAGGCTTTTAAGTGGTTATTTTTCTCCCTTCTCTTGGATGTTTCTCAGGAGTTAAACAGTATTTATATGACGTGTAACTTGCAACTGCAAGACTTCTGTGCCTGCCATTTTATAGCTTAGTTATCTAGAAATCACATAACAATTACAAACTTTAGTCAAAGATAATAATGCAGTGATCATGCTTCCATTTTAAATATTGCTAGAGATTTTTTATCACTGATTAACATTAATTTCTACGGCCATTCTATCATGTTTATTTTGAGCAGAACAAGTATTTTAAAAGGTAATGAATAACAACAACAACAGGGCTAAGCCAAAATTTTCCAAGACTTTATGTAGTCTAAGATGCAGTTGTATGCCTTGGTACTGGTCCCCTCTTTTGGAATCCTAATTGTAGAAACCAGGGATCTGGAGAGACTTCATCATGGCTCCTTTATGGCTGATGAACCCAAGTCTTCTGTCTTTGGAAATGAGTGGCAGGTACTCATGTTGATCCCATCTTGGCTGGAAGTCAAGATACAGGAAGGACACATACATAGACCCTTTGGCTGAGACGCACAGCTTTACTAACCTCTTATACCAGCTGTACAAAGCCAGGGCAGGGTGAAGCAGAGGAACAACTCAGAAGTAAATATCATTACAAGAAGCATTAGAATGCATTGTAAATGAAAAAAGATTGTGATATCTCAAAGGGAGAGAGTTCATAGGAAGACCGTATACCTCTGCTTTATACTGTAGGCAGGGTTACTGAGTAATTTTCATATTGCCAAAAATTTTCCACGTACTGCTACACAAATAAAAATAACTAACATCTCGGGCCTAAGGACATTTATGCTTTCTTTATTAAGTTCAAATATTACATACTTACTAAAGACTCTTTTAAAGTGTTCCCTGAAAACTGTGCACAAATTCAACTGAATAAAACCCACTAGGCTGGAAAGGGATGCCTGGCAGTACACCCCTGTTGTCAGTGGAGATCTTCCCTGACATAAGCAGAGCTTCATGTGGTATAACTGCTCCGTAAGGCACTCTGACTGGGTGGCCCAGGCATTACAGTGTCAATAACAGAATTATATTTGTTGGCTAAAAAGACTGGGTTTGTCCCTCAAGAAAATTAACAAAAAGTTTATATATTTCTTTGCTTGAGGGATCCATACTCCTTACAAGAGAAATAACAGCTGTTCTAGGAATTATCATTACAATCTGCATCCTCACAGGATTAAAATGTTATCCTTTCTAATATTTTGTGATGTTCAAAACAGAATAGTTATTTATATTTCCCACAAGTAGAAATGTATTGTATTATTTCATTTTCAATTACTTAGGCTTATCAGCTGGTTGGGATAGAAATGGTGCGAAATACAGTTATATGTAGCGAGAGTCATAATACAGAGAACTGCAGCCTTCCAAAATTACTGCCACCAACAATAGATACTAATTTCCTTTAACTGCTATGATTCCTATTACAACTTATTATAATAGCTAGCTTCTTAAAATCTGAAGCTTGCTTCATAGTACGGTTCCAATACCAATTATCTTAGTGTGTGCAACACTTCCGAAAAGCATAAGATCAGCAGCTTCAATTATTTATTAAAAACAGGTGTTCACACACAAATGTGTTGTTAGCCCCAGAAAGGAAAATGAGACTGTCTGGGAGAACTGTATTACATTTGTCTGATTTTCAGCAAAGGCTGTTCTAATAACATAAAACATAACAGAATTATCACAACTGATCATAAACCACTCATTTTCTAACAATTCCCTAACTTATTTTTACTGTTACATATAAATTTATGCATTTTAAGAGAAGGCAGAGGCAAAAGTTATTACAATTGTTGGAAGCGTGAAATAAGATGTTGGAAGAATAGCAGAAAATTGATTATATAGAATAAAACAATTGGACCTTGTCAGCACTGTCTGCTTAAGCTCTTCCTTTCTGCTTCACTTTTTCATTGTCCATTCAGTTTAGGGCTACTAGTAAGAAAATATAAGCCTAGTAATGTTATAGTGCCCAAACTCTTGATACAGAATGAAAAAATGTCTTTGGCAACTAATAGTCTTCTGTGAGCTGCTTTCCTTTTGTTCCACTGGCATCCAGCCTCCTTCCGTATTCATCTTTTGCTCTAAGCAGCAAAATCATTTACTTCCTAGTTGTACTGGAGATAACTATTCTCTCATGACAAGGCTATCTTCAATGCTGGTTAATTAGCAAGCACATGGTAGCAGAGCTGTCCATCTTGCCCTTTACCATGCAAACCAGGCATTTATATGCAGCACACGCTGCAGACTTAATATTAGGACAAGTCTTGCAGTGGTAATCAAGTTCTTACACTTGATTTTTTTTTTTAATGGTAGTAATTTATTTCTGAAGTTCCACCTATCTATCCATTAAGTGATGAAGTGTCATGGCACAGAGGGGAGTAATCTGTTATGTTGTCTATGCATAATTTAACTCTTAATTCAGAAGGGGAAAAAAAAATGTATCTACTATTAAATAAAGCCAACTATTCTCATGTGCATTAATGTTTTCTTTACCTCCTCTGCAATCTGTGCTTTAGGTATGCATAATTGAAATCTAGCAGCTTTCCAATTTATATTCTTTATACAGCAAAACCTGTGACTGAGAAGTCTACAACATCAGCCTTTGCACAGAGGAGTCCTAGCACACAGAAAGTGTGAAAAAATTGCAAGAAGCTATAAAAAAGCAGAGGTCTGAGTGTCCACTCTAAAATGATTCTAGAACACAAGTCACCACGCTTGCTCTCACTTCTACATAAACTCTGTGCAAATCCTGGCATTGCGTATGTTAATTAAAATCCTGTTTATTAGTCAATAAATGGTAATAAAACCATCCAAGACACTGCTTAAAAGAATATTCAAATACTGGTCTACTCGTGCTGGGAAAGTGGGCTTCATAAGTTTACTTATAGGATTAATACGATGAAGACTAAATAGTATACAATGGATCCTAGACATATTTGTGCATGTACTGAATACAGATTATTTTTCTTTTATCCGTTATAGGAACAAATATTACCACATTTCATCAAATAAGTTTAAGATATTTCATATATATATTTAAAGTTAGACTTTTAAGAAACAGGTTTAATTTTAAAATGTCTCAAGACAGAAGTTTATGCTATCTTCTTGTCTTTCCCTGTCATCCCCCAAATAAATTTTGAGCCAGCGGGCCAATTTCAGGTAGATTTAGCAAAGGGGTAGAAGGCTCAAACAGAATTTGACTTCCTAAAAGATGTTATAAAATTGGACACTAGAAAAAGGGGACATAAACAGATAATTGTGGACACATCCTGAGATACAATTTCCTGAGAGGAAGGTAGGCAGAATATAACAGCTACCTACCCCATCTGATGGCAGCTGGGCCAGGCAATCTGCACATATCTAGTTGCAGACTAATGACAAAATGCTTTATCTGCAGGGGTGTCACAGACAGACCCAGGAAGGAACAGATGTTATTGCCATGGAAGACAGATCTGAGAGATTAAAGGACAAAAGTCTGTAGGAAACCAGCACTCTCATTAGCTCTACAGCTGATAGAACAACTAGTACTATACTTACATATATTCACTAGCATGCTTAAGACATACCGCCTCCTAGGTGGCTGAGCAGAGAAACCTTTCAATGAATTCCCTGTCATATGGGTGATGTGCATACATTGACAGATAATCTTGATTAACAAGACACCATTTTTTTGTGTGTGTGACTGTCAGAGGAGGAGGATGCATGTGTGTTCCCACAAACTGAGGGTTGCTTCTACAGTTCTCATTTGAAGAACACATTGGGCAACAGACTCAGGGAGACACCAGGGGCCATGTTGTCCCTTGTAAGATTTACTGAACAAAAATACCAATACTCTGGTTCCCTGCAACTATACTGACTCCATGGTGCAGATCTTTCTAAAGGAATGCCCTACAGATGACTGCTCACTAAATTTTATTTCTCTTCAAGGCACAAACGTGAAGACCACCAGCTCTTACAATTTCACAAAATACTGAGGCCTGGCTTCAGTGGAGACTGTCTGCAACGGATAAATCCTGCTTCACATTTATATGTACTGAGAGTTACAACACAGAGAACTGCTGTGCTCACAAATCACTGCAGCCAGCAATAGACAGCTAATTTCCTTTAAGCACATCATAAGGATGTGCCTGCAACAGGACAGACAGGCAGCCCTTTTCAAGAAATTCTTCTTGCCCCTAAGAGAGAAAGAATACTTGCATAATGATAGGTAAATTAAACTTTTTATCTTTGAACTGAAGATACTTAGAATTGCTTTCTTGGTGACTGCAAGCCCAATTATATTTGCTTATGTTTATATTTGCAAGGTTTTCCTAGGCACCACGATTTCCTTTGTAAAAGGACAACAAGTTAATAGCATTACTAGGCAGTCAGAAACTGAAATACTGTAGCACCTAAATGCTCACCAACAATAGAATCAGGCAAAGTACGTGAACTATGCACATACTTTTGCTTTCCAATATAACTCTGATATAAGTTATTGAAAAATACTAGTGTGTATACTATGTGTATATATATGGTACTTGTCAATATAACCGCCTTAGGAAACATTGAATTCATTTGTATACTATCTTGGTGTATTTAGCAATGTCCTGACATCCTGACATCCTAACAGCTGATGTCCTTTCCTGTTCTTGGTGGGGACTTTTAATTATTCAAAGTGTAGCTGTACTACATTAGTATCATGAAAGACCATTTTCAGCTTGTAGAAGAGGTTCTAGATCTCCTGACAGATACCTTGAGCAAGAACAAAAGCATTTTTCACTCAATCCTTTCTCTGACAGGTTTTTAGTCCCCTGCAGACTCTGGACTGAATTGACATTGAAGAATAAGTTTTGTTGACTGATGAGAAAAGTGCCTGATTTTACACAAGGCCTTAATTTGTTTCTTCATCATTTGCTAAAAATTTTCCAGAAGTTTCCTAGCTTTGGGGAAGATTGGCCAGATTTTGTAATTAGAGTTGCATAAAAAAGACTGAGACAAGCATTGGTTGGAATTTTCTCAATCTTACATTAATTATTGTCCACTTAAGAGACAAGCAGTAGTTGCCAGTTTAATCGTTTTACGAGACTCCATTTATCATTCATGCTAAAATGGCCCTGGGTAGGTTCTTTTTATCCATTATAAATCAAAATAAATAATGAATAATGATAAGTAATTGCAACTAATGAATCAGACATGGCATTCCTTATTCCCACTACATCAGCTCTACACATGTGTACTGCTTAGAAGCAGCAGAACCGTCTTCACAGATAGCAAAAAATAGCAAAAAGGGTGTCGCTGCTATTCCAAAGAGCTTTTGCAGCAATTCAGCATTCAGCACAAGAGAATAAGTTGGAATTAGTGTAGATGCTTTAAAAACAAAGGAAGACAGCAGTGCTTATTTTCTTGTTGCAGAGCTGTGAGGTGGACTTGCATCATGAACGAAATGTTTTTTGCATAGTTATTAGTAACGTGTGGGCTACATATAAGAAATAGTACTCGGGTCTACACTGCTTCATCCCATTTACAAAATCCCTTAGTTCTATAAAAATAGATTTGTGGACCCTTGCTAGGTTTCCTTAAATACATTTAATGCTTACAAAAGTAGTCCTACAATAAATATACACTTTTTCTATTGGCAGTTTTGGCTTACATATATCCCATATGGTGGTGAATTAAAGATTAAAAATTACGAAGCACTCTTATTATTAGGAGTAGCGTAAGAGTTCTCTTCATAGACAGACAATAAGGTAAAAATAAATAGCGGACACAGAAGTGCTTTTCACTGCTTTACACAACTTTTAGGCCACCCAAAATCCAGAATGTACATAAAGCTTAAGCTAAAGGAGCATATGAAAATTGCAGAACTATTATACTCATCTTCCCTACTGTGTTGTATGCAAAGGTATTTGACACAATAGGAATTTAAACAATATACATAGGAGTCCTGCATGCAATGTAAATTTGAACTACCATCATGTTATAATGTTTGACAGACCAATAGTTTATTTTATAATAAATTTTGAAAAGAAAAAAAAGCCTCACTATTAGATCTGATGAACAAACTGGCCAAAAATTTGTTAGAATTAAAAAGACAATACAGCAAAGGTGTTTCATGTCAAGAGAATTTTTCATTTGATTTAATCTGAAACTCACTTTTTGTTAAACACTTGAGAAATAAAGACTAAGCAGAAAAACGTATTTTGAGATGAGAAATGGGAATGCTTTTTTCTAGACAGCTAGAAAAGTTTTTATTTTGATGTTTTCACTTTTTCAAATCCTTTTCGTCAAAACAGTTTGCTAAATTCAATACAAATTGTTTACCTCAATCAGAGAGTCATGCCTCAATGGGAAGTGGTATGCCAGAAAACTACTACTCCTACAAAGTGTGTGCAAAATAGCTCTCTGAAGGTATTCATGATGATCTTGTAGGAATAGCTAAATTATAAGAGAGTCTTTATTATAGCCTCAGTCATAATGGAGTACAAATATGAGAGGAAAACCTAAATACATTAATTTGATGTTTTCAAGTAACACAGGAAAATAACCAATGTTTTATCTGAAAGAAAATAAAATAAGAACAATTATTTGAACTGCAGTTGTACAAAAAAAAAAAAAAAGTATGCAGAATTTTTCCTACATTTTACACATGATTTAGAAGAGACCCTTTTCACAAGAATGAAGAGCTATTGAGCAGGGCACTGAAGTCTTGCATTAACAAAGCCAATTGCATCCTTCAAATATCTATTGTTTTTGCAAGGATCACTTTCCCAGGGCACTGCATTGATCATACCATCACTATGCAGCCCATTTAAGCATAAACTTTAAGACTTGTCTTTCTTTCATTTTCAAAGCACTATATATACTATTCCATTCCTTTATTATTTTTTTTTCCCATTTGTCACAGTTTCTGTCCCTGATTAAATTATGGCACTTGCATTGCTACTAGCTGTATTTTCCAACATGCAAAGTCTTCAAAGTTGCCTCTAATCTCTAATAGGAGTTCCCTGTAAGCATCCACAAAGACTCCTCTTTAACCTCCTTTAAATCCCTCCTTGAAACTTTCCGTTGCCTGACAGTGATTAAGTCCCTGGTAGGCTGGTGATGGTGCCTCTTCAGATGAGCAGCTCTGTCTCATTGTTTCAACTCACTTCCCCATCTGTCTGTAGGAACCGGCAATCTCTTTTCTTATAACCTCTTTGAGTAAGGGCAATATTTTCATGCTGTTTATACACTATCTGGTACAACAGGATTCTGATGCATGACTGAGAATGTAAGTTTTGATCAAATACTGACCGAACATATATAAAACCACATATAAATAAAAGTATTGCTGGTTTGAGTTAAGCTTCTGTTCCCTAATTAAAGCAAAATATTCAGCACCCCAGAGGAAATGAAAGCAAATCTGCCTGTAAAATATCACTGTCCTCTGGGGGCTGGGGGCTTGGCATAAAGCTGTGTTTAACCTGTGTATAAACCTGGGTAGAAGAGGGGATTTTTTTTCAGGTAAGGCTTATGCTATTCATTATTAGCAGGCCCACAAAAACTGCAGGGACTTAACCATTAGTGTGTTCACACTCTTTCCTTTCCTCGAGACATGCTAACCAGGACCTGCAAGAGCCCTGAACTGAACTTACTCTGTTCTCTCCATTGCTCCTGTGGGGAGGATTTGCCTTAGTAGGGGAGGGAAACAGTACCATGGCCATTCTGTATCTCACAAACCCATCAAGTAACGCTGAGTGTGCATGAGGATCTGTCCTTCAAAATCCAAGGAGAAATAAAATATTTGTCAGTCTCGCTTTATCAAGAGAAGTGATTTAGAAGGAAACATGTAAATCCCTTTGTAACAGGTGGGCAAGACAGGGAGGCTGCAAATGTCTTGTTCCCAGGCTCTGCTCTCATAACTCAGTATTAATAAACAACTGGTAGAATCAAAAGAAGATGCTCAAAATTATTCATTTATACTGGATAGAAAATCAGACAGAAGTACTAAGTCTTTTGCACTGTCCCAGGATGAAGAAATATTTTGCAATAGGACTGCAGTCATTGAAGCATAACAAACAAAAGGCACCCATCTGAAAAGACATCTGTATTTGCAGAATGGAAGTCAGTGTTTCCATCCCGTGGATTATATGTATGAATTACTTCATCATTATATTTGCAGAAATTTACCTGAGTACATTTTCTTTTTCAGTCTATAATTGGAAACAGCAAAGGTGCCTTTGTAAACCGGACCTGAACTAAACCAGCAAACTCCACAGGCAACATTTTTTGCAGTGCAAACCACAGGAGCAGAGAGTTTAAACCAGTTAAAAAACATCTTGACTATATAAGAAAGACTGAGGAGAGGCAGGACTAGGAATCTGCTTTAAGGTTAAGGAACATATTTAGGGGTGACTGAGAGTGCCGAATACTAGAACAGGGTATGTCACATCCTTGTCTGTATGGAAGAGGGTGGCCAGCGAACTCTAGGTCCATAACTAAACAGCATGCCAGCTATGTGCAGGGCAAAAGATACATCTTAATTTTTGTAATCTCTACTTAGTAATTATAGCCTAACAAGAGGAGCTGAAGAATATTTGCAGAGTCCACAAAAGTTAATGGAGATGATGCATATTTCAGGGAGGGATTTCAAGGAAGTCTCCTGTTTAGAGGCATTAACCTGTAAAACAAATTTCTGCCAAAGATTATTATGACCTCTGTAGAGCATTGAAGAGGAGAAGGTGTAATTTTCTTTTTCCTCAATGACCTTTCTGATAATTTCCCTGAGATTTTCTTCAAGACCATCTTGAATAAGGCATAACTAGACACAATTATAATATATCTAGACCAAGGTCTGCCTGTCTTGTTATCCCTGCTTGGACAGTGGCCTGTGGCTGATGATGAGAGAACAGTCTTAACAGGGGCAGTGTGCAGTGACCCCTCCTCTTGTATACAGTCCAGGCTTCCAGAAGACTACAGGTCAGGGTCTACACATTTTGTGTTTGCTGGTATTTTTACTCTGTTAGTGATTGTAATTTTTATTCATCTTGATAACTTGCAATTGCTTTTTGAAATCAAGAAAAACCTGCTAGCAAAAAACCCCCATGTTATGGTCTTCTCTGGTTTATTACAAAACCAAAGGAAGAGTACATATGACAAACGGTTTTTTGACAAGCTATAAAAAAGATTTAAAAAGCAGTAATTTTCCATACCCAACAGATAAGACCAGTTATTTACCACTAACTAATGAATGTCTTAAACGACAGTGACGTGTTATATGGAGGTACTTAAACAGGTGCATTCACTGTTTCAGATGGAAAAAGTTCACAATAAATAGCTCAGCCCAGTTTTGTATTTACTGTGTATTTACCAGTTGAAAGGGAGGGGGACACAATAAAAAGATGGTTTCTCTTTGCCAGTCATTAGCTGTGAAAGATGGTATGGAACAGTAATACCAGATAAAGTGAAGATGCTTGCCTAGACTTCAAAATGAGCAGGTTTTGGTTGACATCAACTACAGCTATTAATTCTAAGCCAATGGTTACCATTTTCTGCTTTTACTTTGAAAAGTGATTTGTATTTATATATAACACTTCAAGAAAAATTAAATCCTAGGAACAGTATAAAGTGATTATTTAACTGCTATAAAAAATCATCAATTACTGCCTTTTATTTTTCTCTTTCAGCACACTGGTCCAGCAAAAAAATACTTGTTGTGACTACCGGCCACACAAGAATTTGAAATGATTCAGGGAAACTATTCAACTAAAAATCAAAACTTTTGGTAGTTATTGATTGTTCATGAGTCTACATCATTATTGTTGCTGACAACTTGGATATGTTTCTGACAGCTTAGGTATTATTGAATTTACAAAGCTATTCAATAATCCTGCATTAATCTACCAAAATATATGCACATACAAAAAGGTATAACTGCTTTCTCCCTTTGTTTACTCATACTTCTGGAAAGAAGAATTCAACAACTGGATAGCCTTAAATTATTTAAAATAATAATAATCCTTCAGAAGGTCATTATCAGTCTTAATAAAGCCCTTACTATACAAATGAATCTCTTTAATGGAACACCTATGTACATAAATAAATGTCACTGCTGTAATGATAAAACACCACCTATGTAAAAAAACCCAAAACAATTATGCAAGACGGAAACAGTTCAGTCCCTCTTTTAAATGCTTAGGTTTCCCCTTGTAAAACTGCTGAAGAGGAAACAACATATTAAATATCAAATTGACCAGGGACAGATAATATTACTGGATTTTAGCCATCAAATATTTCCTTTTTTCTTAATTGGCTATTAGTCTCTATGAACACAAAATGCTCAGGAGAAAAAAGCTTTTATCTTTGTTTTGCTTTTGCAGATTTGGTCATGCAGAGCATACAAAGCTGAGCAAACCCTCACACACCATACATCAGGTTCTTTGTAGAATACAAGACTTTGAAGGTTTATTCCTCTTCTGAACACAAAGCTTCAGAATATAATGAACAGCATGGCTAGCTAAAACAATTGCTTGTGCTACCCATGCGAGCTGTATATTTTCACTTCCAAGTCATTATCTTTTATAACTAGCAGTTAGCGCAAGTAAGGAAGCTCAAACCAAATGATTGTTATAGTGTCTAATCAGATGCCCAGATGGTTACTAAACAATATAAAACTGTTATTAAACAGGACCTTACAATGAACATGTTAATTCAAGGCCTTTTGTAAAATAACTCTCAGAAATCGACACCACCTACAGTTAATAACTACCTATGGAAAGCTAGTCAATGGAAATTTTTGCTTTAAGCTGAATAA
Organism: Ibycter americanus; assembly: GCA_035590275.1. Lineage (NCBI taxonomy): Eukaryota > Metazoa > Chordata > Aves > Falconiformes > Falconidae > Ibycter > Ibycter americanus. The sequence goes on from JAVJGI010000062.1 coordinate 59,371,700, forward strand.
GCGATGGATGAAGCCCCCCTTACTCAGCATCTATTTCTTACAAACTTATTTATGAGGAGGGATTGCACCACTGCTGTGTTCTTCAAGTTTTATGCTGCTGTCACTGCATAAAATTACACTGTTGTAAAACTAGAAACTATTTAGCTTCCAGCATTTGAATTTATGTAACAAATACCATGATTTTATGCATTTTAGGGCAGCTTCAGAGCTGCTTTAATACAGGATCAGGTACAAGCACAACCAGAACATTCAAACTAACACACCAGCATGCCCTAACGAACAGAAAAAGATTGAATAGAAATTGTTGACTTCTGCTAGCTGAAGGTTTCCCAGCTATGATGAAATGTCTAAAGGCTCTGGCCAGTAGGAGTTGAATAGGTTAAGAGAAAGACCTCTTGTCCAAACATTTTAAATCAACTAGCTTAAGTATTTATAATTTAAAAAATTCTTCATAAAAAAATACAAAATAACAGAAATACACTTACTGTCTTAAATTTAGTTGCTACTAGTTGGCTGATACTTTGAAGTCAATTTAAGACTAGCAAAATCAAAAGAAAAACCTTTAATTTTTTTGACAATTATAAATTGCTTTATCATATTAACTGGTATTTTTAATTTAAAGCCATAAATAGCTTATTTCTTCTCTTTCATTTTTAAATAATAGTTTTGCAGGTGAAAGAATGCATTACAACTGCAAATGTGCCTATTTGAATAATTACAGATATTGTATTCCATTGTTTAGTTACAACAGAAATGAATGCAGGCAGCATAAAAACACGCACTAAACAATACCCCACCCACCTGTGATAACTTTTTACAAAGCATATATTTTCTGACATTTCTTATCAATTCAAACCAACCCGACATCAAACCCAGCTTCTATGTTTTTGTGTTAGTAAGGACTGGGTTCTGTATCATTCATAAGTGTTTTGGTTTTGAAACATGCTTCCTTTTGGAGCATATTTAATTCTGTGAAAATATTATTCTTTTCACAATACATATGAGTACTAGAAGATGGAGTTTTAAGGAAGGTTTTCCTGAATTGAAATGAAGAAATCAAATGCAACGTGTTTAGCAAAATATTTAATGAGACTAAAGTCTGTTATTTTCATACTGCCTTTTCCATTAGATGGTCCTAGCTTCCTAGTTAGTCCTAACAGGCAGCGTGTCATTCAACAGTCTCAATTCACTAAGGTACTTAGACATGTTCCAGGTCCCTCTGAAGTCAATTACTCACGTGCCTGAGAACTAGGCTTGTTTTTAACCACCTTGCTGAAGAGCAGCCTCATTTAATTTTCATTAAAGGCAGTGGAAGGACTCCCACTGAATTTTGAAAGACAACATTCAAGTCCTAAAACCCACATTATCTTGTGAATTCTGAGTTGGTGGATATCTGTACCCAGTTCATATTGGTCTGCCATATTATGGCATAGCACCTTTAGTTTGGCTCTTTCTCACACATTGGAGAACTTCCATTGCAGTTTAATTCTGTCCTAAGCCTATTCTTTTCCTTTTCTCCACTGTCCTATCGCCCTCTGCCAGGGTCTCACAGCTGGTGATCTGATTATGCTAGTGCAAGATATCAACTGGCTACAACAACCTCGATATGAATGGTGTTGATTTGAAGTGTTTGAACACTTAAATTTATTCCTTTGGTCAGTCACGTGAAACGTTGAAGAGAACATTACCTGCCTTTTTGGCCTTTGTAAACCTAAGGAAAATTAGGGGCCTCTATGTAAGCAGTCCACAAGAACCAGTATGTTGACAGAGGAGCTGCCCACAGCAAACCAGTAACAAGTGCTAAGGGCTGGGCTGCAGCAGAACTCCTGCCCATGCTCAATGCAATTCAATAAATGTACTCTCCATTTTATTATTCCTCCCTAAAGAAAAACTCTGTGTTATAATTGAAATAAGTACTTTGGAGACTTTAAGACCTTTTTCTTTCTAATAACAGGAATTTACATGGTCCTATCGTATCACCAATAATAGGGCAAAATTCTCTATTACAGTGAGAACTTCAGCTTAAAACTCAGTGGTACAACTTGTATCTTTCCTTTCACAGCTCCATATTGGTCTGTCCCTATCAGAGAAAAGAAAGGTTGAGATGATAATTTGCTTTATGTTGCACTATAGTAGAAATCATTACGTCATTCACCATCTTTTCAAATACAAGAACTATGGGGCATCAAATGAAACCTAGGAGCTAGCAAGCCAAGGGAGATGGTGGTGCAACATGTAGCTAAGGTGTGGAAATACTTCTTCAGGAGCTTGTGGATGATAAAAATTTAGATTAATATAGAGGAGACTGGACAAGTTAAAGGAGAAAGGACTATCAGAGCTAGTAAATATGAAGGTAACACCTTAAACTTAGTGGCTGATAATATTCTGGAGAACTGTTATGACAGGCCTATTCTGAACTTATACCCATTTGCAGTCTGGTTATCACTAGATACAAGAGACTAGAGTACCTCCATTCTGGTCTTGATCTCACTGAAGTGACCAATAAAACTGTCACTCAACTAATTTCAGGAAGGCAGGACATCATTCCAAATTTATTTATTATATCTAGTATTGAAACATGAACAAGGTAGAGACCTTATTTTCCTGAGTACAGACACATAACACAAGAGATTATTGCTGTGAAGGGCCCCAGACCGTAGCAGTTTCTGTTCTTGCGTAGCAGTGCACGCTGCAGAATTCAGTGTGCAAAGTCTAACAAGCTTGTAAATCTTTGATTTTGCAGTATGAAATGGCAAACAACGCTGAAAACACAAGGGATCATAAAACTATTAATTAAGCACACTTCAAATATTTCTGACTGCTCCTCAGACTCTCATTAATAGATTGGCTAATTAATCATAAGTATCTTAAATGCTTCATGATGTTTTTGAATGTTTTGGTTGCCTTGATATTTCAGGTGAATAATATTTTTATTTTCCCAGCTTAATTTTAAAGAAAAAGAGGTGCTAAACCAACAACTTTTTAAAAATGACCTTTTGATTTACAAAACATTTAAGAGCCTTTGTTAGAGCTCAAAATTAATTTTGAGTTGGAGAAGATTCATAAATGGGAAGGACTATAAAGTCAAGCCAGGCATTGTACTGTACATTGAGTTATATTTGCTTTGGCTGATAAACCTTTTTCTTGTTTTCTGTATCAATTCTTGTCTGTATTCTCAGTTATCTGTATCACTGATATACAGAGAATGAGCTAGAACAGAAAGTTGTCTTTGGTAGGAGGCATGGCAGGATGTTATAGGAAAGCCTGTATGTTTCTCAAAGCTTAAGTCACAATGCCTGAAAAGTGCTTAAACAAAGCCAGGCCTAATGTCATTAAAAACAGTGCATTCAAAATAATGCACAACGTGCTTTTATTAACAAGTTGTAACACTGGTTTATTCCAGTAGCCTGTCTCAAACAGAGCGCATGACAAGACACCTTGGGGAAAGTAATGAACAGTCATGGAATAATCTGCCTATTGGGGATGTTTCTTCTTAATTCTTAAGCCTGAAAGGCATATTGCTTACAAAATCTTTATTTGATATAATACAAAGTCAAAAGAAGCATGCAAATGTCTAATTCATTTAAAAACTGTATTAAGACTTTGGCCTCATTTCTATCCTGCCTGTGAAAATGAGATTCACACATAGTGTGTGCTTACAAAATTTGTATTTTACAGAAGTACATTTTTGTTCTTTATTTTCTTTTGGTTATCCATTCTTTCTTATACAATAACAAAATGTAACTACGAGAGTATGCTTTATCTTTCCTGTGTGTATCTGCTTACACATTTTATCACTTCTTCTCTTTAATCCTTTCTACATTAAAATAATATGTTGAGTCTTATATGGAAGTCTTTCTACTCAGCCTCCCTTCATATGCCTACTCTATTTTCTGAATTATCTTTTTTGACCAGAACTGAACGTTGTATGCCAGCTGAGTGGTTATAATTGGCTTATGCATAACATAGCACGACCTCCTATCTGTCTGTTTAAACATCCCAACACCCTGTTTGCTTTTCCAATTCCTGGTGCAGTCATTGAGCAACCTCTGACAACATCAGGTCTTTACTGCTCAGTTAGACCCTGGCAATGCGTATGGTTAGCTCAAAATACGCCTCCCAGTGAGCCCTAACTTTTACTTGTCAACTATGACGTATGTCAGTCACTGAGCTAATCCCTTGTCTGGCACTGCCATGCCTCTGCACAGGGCTTTCCCACTCACTGTTGGTTTTCAGTATTACGCATTCTGAAAATGGTCCGATTTTTTCTCTCAGCCACATCTGATGGAGCCAAGGAGATAAAGTTGGTGGACTGAGACACTTGGCAAGTTGTAGCTCTCCTGCTGTAAAAAAGGGCTTCAGCAGACAGCTTTGCCAAAACAGCTGTGCCATGGGAGAAAGACGTCACCGGAGGTCCTATAATCTATGTTCTTCTGTAGGAGAATACTGATTCACTGGAACAGTGTTTCATGGAGGTTACTCAATTCCTGCCAATTTACAGAACCCATGTTTTCCAACTCCACCTGCCAGCTTCAGATATTCATCTGAGTATCTTGAACTTCCAGGCCTTACATTGTAGCAGGCAGAAAAGAAGATGAGCTGAGATGCAAAGAGCCATCTCAAAAGCTCTGACTTATCCTGTGGTCTATCTAAAAAGCCAAGAAGAAGATCTGAGGAATGCAGAAGCCCTGGAGTGCATGTTTTCAAACAAACTCAAGACTTCATGGCTGGGTGGAGCCACCACTTTCAGATTGTCCCTGTCTTGTGAAATGGGGAATGATGCTTCTGCTCTCAGGCAACCACAATTTCTATATATATATATATTACTTTTTTTTTAAGCTTTCATTCCAAATCAGAATGAATTCTAACTTAAAAAACAAACAAACAAACCAACAATAACTCCTTTCTGTTTATTACAATCTATTAATTTTATAAGAAAATTGAAAGTTTGTCACTAAAATAGGATTTCATATATATTTTTGTCTTATAATCTTGTCATACAATTTGATAGGACTGAGAAAACTGCTTGAGTACATCAACATGCACAACTACTAAACTTGCATAACTTTCAATGAAAGCATTATATGCTCAGAAAGAGGCTTCCTATTCTTAATTAGAAATTAATTTCCGAAGAAATACATTTATTCTTATGGCTTAGATGAAAGGGTAGTGCAACTTAAACAGATTAGAAAATTTTTGACAGAAAATTTCCCATCAGAAAGTATCTCTGATTTTGGACAAACTGCACAGAAAGGCATGTTGTCAACACTGAAATTCATTACAGCAGTGTACACTTCTTGATCAAATTTCATTTTAGGAATGGAACACTGATTTTCAATTTCAGACTAGGCTTCTTTTTTCAGAAGCATATTTCTATGTTACAGCAAAATATCTTTTTTTTAAAGTTAGCTATGTTTTTAAAATTTTTGTTGCAATTTTAATTTCAATTGTCAGACTTTGAAGCTTGCCAATTTAGACTTTGCAGAATACCATGCAAAACAGCAATTTCAATTTGTTACACTTCTAGACAGAGCAGCTTTCCAAGTTCTTCAGAACTTGCATCGAGAGGAAACTGCAGTCACTACAAGGGATTTCTAATAACCGAAACATTGTACTGCTATTATACATTTTTATAAGATGTACTGGTGGGAGTCCTCTTACAATGGGAATAAAAATGTATGGAAACACTGACTGCTAATCTTTCACTGACTTAGATGGAAAACCTACATGCATTTCTGGCAGGCTGTGCAATAACTGACAGTTGTGACTAGTTGGCAAAAGATGGGATTGAGATGTTTTCAAAATAAGGCCAGGATGCTCCTTTCTCTAGCTAAGTTTTCCTCCAGCAGTAGCAGTTTAAAGATTGCTTTTTTCCAGTTTTAAATTGCTTTTTTGCAACAGTGGTGCTCACACTTTCTTCTGCATCACTTGCACAAATCAAGTTCTACTGCACTTAGAAAAGTAAAAGGCAGACCAACACCCCCAGACACACACACAGAAGAAGGACTTTCTGTTTCCTCTGTTTGACAGTCTCAAACAAGACAGCTGCTGTTCTGCTGCAGGCCAAGCTACATTCAAATCCGGTATGAGCTTTTAGTATGTCTTTTAGAATCATCCTGTACTTCACATGAATCACTTTTCTGGCAGAATCCATAGACAAACAAGGCAATAGTACTGAATATAGGTTTACCTTGGCGTCTCACAGCTCATTTTTTTAAACCTGTACAAGTTGGGGGTGGGGGAGCAAGGGATAATAATAGCCTATAAAATAGTGACTTCAAAACGTCCAGGAAAGGTCATCTGATATACACAATGTTACCACCAGTTGCAGGACAAGACCTTAACAGTCAAAACACTAAGAAACCCGACTTATTTCATTAAGAAACTCCGTACAAAACATATTGAGCACTAACTCCCCAAAATTTATAACAATATTAACACTTGTGGTGAAAAGACAGTTATAATCATGCTTGAATAGTAAAATTCAAGCCTGGATTAGGCCTCTAGGGTCTACTAAAACTAAAGCTTGAATAGGAAAAATCTAGTTTGTTACAGAAACAGAATGTAATCACCCAGTTAGAATCTGTGTAATAAACATTTGTGCAGAAATATACACAGATTTATGTGCACATGAGTTTTTATGAAACAAAATTCTAATCACAGAACATTAAAATGGTTGCAAGGTTGAGTAGTCAAATGTAAGAGAATTTCAGAGGCTGACTCTGCAACTTTCACATAGCCCCTTTTGCATATACAGTATGATTATGCCTTTGACTGCATGCTGGTTTTTTCTGCATAATCTCTACCTTATTGAGGGCTCCTGATAGATAGTACCCACTTAATTAGGTAATGATTCAATATTTTGTTTTCTCTTTGTTGTTCAACATGTGTCTCCATGCATTACCTACAACGTACTATTCACATCCTACTCTTAAAGACAGTTATTAATTTCTTCCCAGAGTTACTGATTTTCTCAAAGCTACTTTGCTGGTGCTTCTTTCCATGCTTCATATGATTTTCCAAAAAGTTGATGAATTTATTTTCACAACAGCTTTTACACTACTGGCTACTACAACTGTAACACAGAGAGATTAAGGTCAAGGCATCCATTATTTCCTGAGAATCAGTATGAGACACTAAAGACCTGATTTTCAAGGTTCTGAGCAGATGCAGCAATACATACACTGAAGCCTGTCTTCCAAGAAAGAGGACAAGCTCCACATCTGCAAATCGGGATCTTAGGATAGGAATCTTAAAGATGAGCAACATACAATCACACCTAGGAAAAGTCTGCTTTAATCACCTGTCAGGCATAAGATAGGAACTTGATGTTAGTGGCAGGCTTAGCATACAATTTCTCAGAGCAAGTGGCAACTACTTCTGTCCTGAAATGATCCTTTCAATTTTCTTCAGTCCTTTGCCTACTTAAAGAGTATGCTTTCCAACTTTTGCAACAAGTGAGGCAGATGTCAGATTAAAAAAAAATACTTTCATTACTCAGTATTGATGAATTCCCAGAGTAGGCCCATCCTGCTCTTTGTTTGAAGTGTAAAGAAGAAAAAACCTTACAAGTATGACAGAAGGGGAAGGAGCTGAAATTGCAGAAGCATCCAGAGCAATATCATTTCCAAACGTTAAACTCTGCTTTCATCACTTCTGTTGTGTCCTTTTAAGCTATTTCTGCAATTTATTTCTTAGTTGTCTAGGCTGATTTTAAAAGCAGAGTGAAAAACCAAACCCCGTCATTTGACATTTTACATCAGTGTTCCAACACCAGCTATTTGGGCAACTTTCAGAACCACCACATAGTTTTTCTACTTGAGGTAGCAAAGCAGCAGCAGTAGCAGACAGGTCACTGTTGGGTCACAACCACTTGAAAACATCAGTCCAGAATCTGCTGAAGGTTTTTAGAAACATTTACAGCTAGCAGAACAACTGTGTTCAGGAACCCTGGAGGCCATCCCAAGGCACTGTCCATCTGGGGAACACTCTTCTGCCTGATCTTCACATGCCTGACATTCCTCTCTTCTCCCAATCTGTTCTTCCCCACTTCTATTTCTTTCTAAGCCTTGCTCTTTTTCTGTCCTGGTGTCAGCTGGGATAGAGTTAATTTTCTTCCTAGTAGCTGGTACAGTACTGTGTTTTGGATTTAATATGAGAAAAATGTTGATAACACACTGATGTTTCAGTGGTTGCTAAGTAGGGCTTACTCTAAGTCAAGGACTTTTCAGTTTCCCATGCTCTGCCGGTGAGCAGGTGCACAAGAAGCTGGGAGGGAGCAGAGCCAGGAACTGACCTGAACTAGACAAAGGGATATTCCATACCATGGAACGTTACGCTCAATATATAAAGCTGGGGGAAGGAGGAAGGGGATACATTCAGAGTGATGGCATTTGTCTTACCAAGTAACTGTCACACGTGATGGAGCCCTGCTCTCCTGGAGGTGGCTGAACACCTGCCTGCCCGTGGGAAGTGGTCAATGAATTCCTTGCTTTGCTTTGCTTGCATGCACGGCTTTGGCTTTACCTATTAAACTGTCTTCATCTCAATCCAAGAGTTTCCTCACTTTTACTCTTGCAATTCTCTCCCCCACCCCACCAGGAGGGTGGGGAGTGAATGAGCGGCTGCGTGGTGCTTAGTTGCTGGCCAGGGTTAAACCATGACATTTTCTCAGTCCTGCTTTTTGACTACACTGGACCTGTATGAGCTGACGAACTCAGTGTCAAGTTTCTTTACTCAACCAGCATTAGCTTGTTCCTTCAGACATTGAATTCCAGGCTGTCTGTACCACATCATGTAGTGAGGAACAGAGCGAGCTGAAGCAGCCAGCTTAACAGAGGAAGCATACTGAGTGCTCTGCAGAGGGTATTTTTCCCTACTGAGAAGCCTTTTACCACAGAGGTGATATTTTTAATAACTAACTCATTTAAGCTCCCTTAATTTTCTCTGACTCATGTTGAACACTTCCCACTTTACCTATCCCTATTTTCTCTATTTTTCCTTCCTACTCCCAGATACTTTTCAGTCACTGCCCTTTCTAATTCATCATCCAAAACACTCAAACCCATCCCTTGCCAGCTAGCCCTGCCCTGACAGCTCTGTGCTCCTCGTTTCCTCATTTCATCCCTGTCTTGCTCCTAGAAATGTCTTAGTCCCCTTCTTCGTTTCCATTTTTACCCTTTGTCCCAGTTTCTTCTTTCTCAACTGCAGATTCCTCTGTGTTCTCTTTCTTGATCCACTTGGTGGAATCTGATTTTTATATGATTAACTTCTGATAAGATTTTCTTTCAGGGATCCCCTAATACGTAAAATTTAAACCTAAGCAGGACATCTCTGCCAAATAACTAGTCATCAGGTCTTGTAATACTAAATGCCAGGCATCTAATGATAAATGCTTACTGGTCATGCATATATTATAGTGAAAAATGATTGTGTAAAAATGATTCAGAGTTGTACACAGTTGAGCACACCTGACAAGTATTACAATCTGAAAGTTCAAACCGAATTCTGCATCTAGATCTAAAATTTAGTGATAAAATGCATCATATTAGCCCAATGTTCAAGAACTTGTTACGATATTAAGGATTTCCTCAGAAGAGCTGAAATCAATTTATCATAAGATAAGTGTCTTATCAATAGCAAAGATACGTAGGTAATCCTGTTGTGAAAAGCATTTATAAATGGAGAGCACCCATACACATATTTAGGGAATAAAGCACATCACAATAAATGTCTTGATACAATACATCTATTAATTCATACTGCTGAGATCAAAATCTTATGCTTCAGTTCCATTGTATCACACCTCACAGTGATAAAATAATAAAACTCTGCTTTAGCAACAAGACGTATACTGGAAAAAATATCTACTGCTTGCAAGAGGCATATCACTAAGCCATTAGAGAAGAAATAGGACATGAGTTTGTCATGACCTCTAACAAAACATGCCAATAACAGTAATTCCCCTAATAAAGGTTACAACTGGGGTTATATTAAGTCTAGATTAATCTTTCTTAAACATGCATTATTTTTTCAATGGTAAATTATATCTGGGACTGTCATGGTTTAACCCCAACTGGCAACTAAGTACCACACAGCCGCTCGCTTACTCCCCCCTACCCTCAGTGGGATGAGGAGAACCAGAAAAAGGTAAAACCCATGGGATGAGATAAGAACAGTTTAAGAACTGAAATAGAGTAAAATATAATACTAATACTATGAATGATAATAATAATAATAGTAACCAAAAGGAATATAAAAAGAGAGAGAGGAATAAACCCCAAGAAAGACAAGTGATGCCCAATACAATTGCTCACCACCTGCTGACCGATGTCCAGCCAGTCCCTGAGCAGTGATTGGCAGGCCCTGGCCAACTCCCCCCAGTTTATATACCGAGCATGACATTCTATGGTACGGAATATCTCTTTGGGTAGTTGGGGTCAACTGTCCTGGCTTTTCTCCCTCCCAACTTCTTGTGCACTTGCTCACTGGCAGAGCACGGGAAACTGAAAAGTCCTTGACTTAGGGTAAACACTACGTAGCAACAACTGAAACATCAGTGTGTTATCAACATTTTTCTCATATTAAATCCAAAACCATAGCACTGTATCAGCTACTAGGAAGAAAATAAACTCTGTTCCATTCAAAACCAGGACAGGGACCAAAGTAAGTTCTTCTACAAAATTTGAAGTGAGCTGAAGGAGAAATTTCTGAAACATATTACTTTACTGCAGACTAGTAGGTAGGTAAAGAATAAGAGTAAATAAGTTAAAAACACTGGTTAACTACATTTATCTATACAGAATCTAATGCACAGAACAGACTGTCAAAAACCATTAATTATTAAAATAAGTGCACTAAAAAGGATTGCCAGTTCTAGAATGTGTTAAACAGTAGACACCTGAACCTGTATTTGGTAATAATTAGAATCATTCCATTCATCTTCAAAGATAAAATACTAAGTTCACAAACTCAAAATAGTTCGTGTGAGGTACCAGTCATCAAAGAGGATAGCACAGATCCACGACAGAATGTCCTGATGGAACCAAGTAAACCAAGAGGTTTCCATCTTCTTTCATTCTCTCTGAGAAAGGTGCACATTTTGTCAACATTTTGCAATTATTTGCTAACATATAACTGGGACCCTCACTTCCAAATTGCAGTCAGGCTCCCACTGTCATTCTCTGCACTGATGCAGTTTTAGTCACCCTAATCTGTATTCATTATTTCAATGAAGGCTTACAAACCCAATCTGGTATATCCATTAATACTTTAGTAAAGTTGTTTCTTGATGCATGCTGTCTGGAAGCTTGCAGAGAATGCTGAGGGACATGAATCCCAGTGTTTCGTTCCTGTGTCCCTAGCACTCATACATGTGGTGAGAGCTGCAGTTGTAGGGAGTGCACAGCTGTTGCAGACCTTGGTGGAGATGCTCTCAGCATCTGAAAATCCTGAAGAATTTACCATATGCATATTCAAATTTCTGAAGACTTGACTGCTTGCCCTTCTAGTCTTGGCTCATAAACTGAATATGTGTTTCTCAGTCTTTCATGGCCTCTGTCTTTACATAGCCAGCTGGCACCAATTTCTTTCTCTCTGCCCCTTTTTTCCCCTTGTCTCCAAGCCTAGTCCCATCAGAGGATGGAAGAGTTACTCAGAGTAGATCATGATATGTGAAGTAAAAAAACCGTAACAGAGACAGGGTTCCTGAGCTTTCCACCCTTGTCAGCCTGCCAGGTTGCCAGTCTTTGCTTAGTGACAAAGAAAGTTATGTAGAAATGTTAACAGTTCCCAGGTGTCTACTTTCTAAATCTTACTTTGAAGTTTGTGTCTACAGTGCTATTTCATTGTGATGAAGGTATTTTGGGAATAAATACATTTTACATCTGTTTTTCTGAACGTATGTTACATATACATGAATAGATATGCTATATACTCCTACCCATATATTCATATCTATGGAGAAATTTTTTCCTGTCTTACTCAGGCTTTGAACTCAGCTCGTTTGTTGGGTTTTTTTACTATCTCAGCTTTTAGGGAGAGGGAAGTCAGAACCACAAGGCTGAAAATTAATCCTAAATAAACCAGATTATTAATCATAAATTGCATGCCCTTATGGGGTCTGACCACTTTTTTATCTTAGATCAAAAATCTCCATGTGATTTTAAATATTGATCCTCCACATATACACCAGGATGAGCAAACCCAGCAGCTTCAGCTGGTTTATTCTAATGTGAGAAATGGATCTCATTAATAAAATCCCTTGAAGCTTCTCAAGGCATTCCTGCCTTGGCACTTCCAATGGTGAGGAGAGAAATAATTCCCAATCTACATTTCTTAAAAGCAGTTAAAGGTCATGAATAAATTACTGAGAACTTCAGTATGGAAAGAAAATGGACTGGTACTAAAATGAAAACATAAAGATTTCTTATAATTAAAATCCTCTACTCACAGAAATATTTCTTTACAATATTTAACATTTTGATACCAAGGAGGCAAAGGTTATAAATGCCATTAGCAAAAGATGACCTTTACATGTCTCTGTGAACAACAAATAAGCAGGCACAATGCAAAACAGCACGCTCTGTGTTTATCTGTATCAGGCATTTCATTAGTGTAGCTTTTCCTTAAGCCTTCAAATTCTTTGTATTCCCACATATCTGTAGAGAATGCACTTTCTACAGTTTCTGAAGCCAAGCTATCTTCATTAGGCAGGAAGTAAAAAGGCAAAAAGATAATAAGTAGTTTAAAAAAAAATCCCAAATGACTTCACACAGATTCTCAAAGGTATTTGAGAGATGGCTTCAGGTAGTCATTTTTATTTGCATTACAGTCACTGATTTTGTTCTAGAAATAGACAAGCTTTCACCGTGGAACCTCCATGAAGTCCCACAGTTCCATTCAGGTTTTTGGTTTCTACTCTTTGCCTCTGCAGACATCGATCATAGGTAACATCAGCAACGAAAAAGATTAAGTATAAAAGTTCTAGAATTTGTAAGGCTTTATCTCACAGCTTTATGACAAGCTACACCTTCCTTACAAAACAAAAATTCTATCTGGTATAGTAACACTACACCCTGTTTTGTGTTTCTAAGACAGTATTTTTTAAAATTTCTCTCTCTTCCAACTTAATTTAGACCTGTGAAAATCTCAAACCATCTGGAGACTGATCTCTCCTAATTTCAGTCAGACAATACAATTCTAAAGGAAGACAACAGATACTTAGCTGATATAATTATAGAAAAGAAAAAAGAAAAAATTAAGAAAGAAATGTAGTAGCAGAGAATGAACTGAGTAGAGAAAAAAGGAGATTCTCACCACAGCAGGAGAACCCAACCTAACTTTGAACCCAAACTAACCTTGAGTTTCAACACTGAACAGTTCCTGGAAAAGACCCCGCGTAAGCAGTGCAGGTGCTGTGACAGGCTGCTCTCACCTTCCTTCTGCTGCCCACATGCCTAAATGCTTCCTGAGGCAGGTAATGAAAGCTATGATCTAAGTCAGAGTTAATCAAACGAACCAGATCGAAATCAGATATGTTATTAGGCATTACCTTAGTTCAAGCTTTTTTCCTCAACTCTGAAGTCCTCTTGGGCATCTCTAAGAAAGCCAAGAATCTGCCTAACTGTGCTGTGGAGGAGCAACTAATTACATGCAGAGACGGTAGTTTGCTTCTCCATTCAAAGTGCTGTGCAAAGTGTATGCTTGTCCTTAGGAACTGGTCTATGATCCCATTCCTGCTAGATCCTTTGCAGCCTGCTGAAGCCAGGCTCCCTGTGGCTTCTTTCTTCCTCACCCTTTGCTTCCTACGGTCTCAGCTGCACGGTGCCCAATTCCAGCCGGGGTGGGGATCACACTCCCCCCTTGCACACAACTGCATGGCCGCAGGGAGAGCTGGGGCAACTGGATACACTACGGATTCAAGCCCATGAGAGCTGAAGAAAGCCCAGAACTGAGGTCTTCCATCTGAGACAGAAACCTTCACTATCTCACTGGATGTGGCTGTGGGGCTCCCATTCTTCTCTGCCAAACTGCACTTCTTTGGGAGCATGAATGCTAGGGCTATTGACAAGCAAGGAAGTATTTCTTGACTATGACTTGTAAGTAGTTCTGCATTTATACTAAATTCTCTTTGGAGCTTAGGTCTCAGGAGTTTAAATCTCATGCATACTGGTTTGAATGGGAAATGGACCTTATCCCAAAGGTCCCTTTTTAACATGTGAAGTACATCTACAGGTCTAAAATGAGGAACAAGCAGCAATGTCCTGCCCCACTGTCAATAACAGTGAAAATCCAGGGAAGATAGAACGTATTTTCATACTTGGTATTTTTGTGTTCCATTTTTCTCAGTACTATATTGTTAATAGAAGTGCTTTGTATGGGAAAAAAATATTATTTGAGAAGCATTTAAGAAACAGTAAATAAGATTCTGTCTTAGGTCTTTCAGAATCTAAAGCAAACATGTATTAACAAAGCTCAGCTCCAGACATGCACAGGCACCGTAAAGACACATTAAAGGAGCACCACATGATATCTACTGCTTAACCAGAATCCCAATATATAGAAGGTCAGCAGTGTTGACACCACCCAGCACCTACACTGCAGTAAACCACTGTGCTGTGCCATTGCTAAAAGCACTTTCTATTGATTGTTTCTTCTAAGAAAACGACGTGAGAGTAGTAAGACAAATTTAGGCAACAGCAAGCTGAAGGAAATAGTCTGACAAAAAAAGTAATTCACGATGAAACACCAACAAAGATAAAACATAAGGTGTGTAATACATCACTAGCCTGGAAATAAACTAGGAGGATTTCTGCCATTTTTTCAAGTTTTCAGGTGACCACAACTAATTGCCGAAAAAGAAATCATAAATCTTCTGTGAAACAAATATACTAATAGACAGAAACAATGCGCTATCCTATGTTGACTTTATCAGTAAGAAATCTGGAGTCCTATTCTGCCCTTGCTCGTACGCTTACTGCTCCTCCTGCTTTCTGTGCGTGGTGACTACATGCACGTTAGCATATTTGCTCCATACTACTTGTAAGGTAAGGCAGGGTGACAGAACTGCTGAACTGAGACCTGGTGTGGCCTATTAATGTGATTCTAAATCCAGTGTGAATAAAGCACTTGAATTGCTGAAGCTTCACCTTCTAGCCACATCAACCTTCAGCCTCCCCACCAGCAAGGATGTGGATGTTCCTATATATGTTAGTGTTGGAGGGTCCTACAGCATTAAAAAGCTAATTTTGTGTTAGCAAATGGTGCTGGATTTACAGCTCTAGAGGATAAAATGCTTTAAAATGGGTAAATAGTTTGACGTTTATACAGTGCCTTTCATCCTGAAGATTTGCTACAACATGCTTATCAAACTGTACACATGTGGCAGCACTGAAATACAGCCAATTTGGTGTGCAGCCCAGTACACAACAAAGCAAGATGAGAAGGAAGGTATTTAACTAGGTACACCAGGGAAAACTTACTCTTGAAATCTTTCTTAGGAAATGTAGTGTCCATATTGACCAGAGGGAACTGTGCATTTCAAAGTTTCAACCCCAAGGCTGTCTCAAAGACGACTGCAAAACAGGCTTGTATATTCCCTCTCTCATTCAGACAGATATAACTGCGAATATAAAGAGTCTGTTTTCTAACTTTAGGTCTGGACCACTAAGCCCTCAATTAATACTGCGATAGTGTCTAAACTACAGAACAGTCTTTGCACGCCCTGTTGCTGCTAATGAGCTCACATTTGTTCACCAGTTCAAAATACCTCCAATTTTAAATTGATATCTCCAGTGGACACAGGTGATTCCTGTTCTGTAGCCCACTCAATACCTAATTTCTCAGCTGAGACTGTAAGCAAAAAAGCTAGAAAAAAAAAAGACAGCTTTGTGGCTCTGGGCCTAAACCAGTAAAATTCCAAAGATCAGATACTTTGATGTCATAATAATAAAACAGATTTGACTTAATTTGACTTTGAACCTGCTGCAATCTCTCCAAAGTTCCCAGTTTTTTGTATTTGCACAGAAATCTGAACATACACACATACACACAGATTTAATATGCTTAGTTATATTTTCAAGAAAGTATGAACATATATATAACAGAAAGCAGATGTAAATCAGACTGCTATGAATACAATAAGAACAAATGCATAATCTAAACAGGACCAGACTGCAGGCTGTCAGAATGATCCAAGATAGAGAATATAGAAAGTAGGAGTGAAATCAGTTAGTTGGTTGTTTAAACTGTGTAGGACCTAGGATTGAATGACACCTGCTCCCGGCCAGCTTTCACACTGGCTTTTTTGTCATTAATTTGGACAATTGAATCAGCTTCTTGATGTCAAACTCAAACTTTAAAATGGAAACTGTGAATATAGTTGTTTGCATTAACATTTATCTAGGTTTTGTTGGAAAATCTAATGATAGTACTGATCCCTTTTACAGAAGAAAAGTTTGTAGTTGATGTATGGGGACTGATAGCCATCCTCAGCAACATTCAGTTGCAGAAAGAAGTCTCCCAGCCCATATGCCTCTGATTCACTTTTGCATTGTCCCACCTTTTGTTGCATTCCCTTTGAAACCTCTGTGATAGTTGTATGAAAGTTTCTCTATTTTTGCTGTATGGGCTGCATGAAGCAAGCATAAATCAGGCCTCTGAGCAAGGGCACACACTTTTTTCTCCAGTCCTCCTTCCATGACCGATACCTACGCATGAATATGAATGCCAGTTTACATCAGTTTAAATACAATGAGTTTTCATTGCCAGATGTAAACAGAGCAAAGATTTGGCGTACTACATGCTACTTACAACCTCTGCTGAAAGGTGGGTGTCAGTGGGGGGGGAGGATTTATGTTCAGGACCATTCCTAACAGCTGAAAGCAAACCTCTGCAAGTGTCAGTTCTTTAACACCTTGGACAATGATGCAAGAAATCATCTAGGGGTAGGGGCTTAGACTATCAAAGGTTATTTATAGCAATTTGATTAGC
Organism: Ibycter americanus; assembly: GCA_035590275.1. Lineage (NCBI taxonomy): Eukaryota > Metazoa > Chordata > Aves > Falconiformes > Falconidae > Ibycter > Ibycter americanus. The sequence goes on from JAVJGI010000062.1 coordinate 59,388,692, forward strand.
CAGTGAGGCTTCGAGACACTACTTTACCTCCCTGCCTCCAATAAACGTCCCAGTCATTCATTAAAATTAATAAAATATTAAAAAATCCATTTAAATTATAGGGTTGTATTTGAGATGTGAAGAATTGATCCAATACGTATTTTACATGTAAAAGATATTAATGTGGCTTTCAGGAGCTCAAGTAAGATAGTATTTATCTAACATTAGCAAGAAATTTCTGTTTTTACCTGCAAACTTATTTATGTGTTATAAGCTTGAGGAATTTCAGAAGTGTCATTACTTGGCAGCTGACTATTTGATGTTCACATAAAATATGCTCAGCTTGAAAATTCTCTTAGCTACTCAAGAACAGAGAGGTCCAGCAGTACTCTTCTCAAGAAATATGCTGTCCTAATGTGAAAGCACACCCAAACAGGATACCAAGTCTACTCATCACTAATGTAGCTGTTGATGAAACCATCTGTGAATACAACACACTCTAGAAATATTTCGATGCAGCCTAGTTACAAAGCTATACAAGCGAAAATCTCTCAAACTGAATTCTGCTTGGAAGCTTCAGCAGGTGCATCCTGTGGGGAGCACACAGTCACCAACGTTTTCAGACACCCACAGTCAAGAGAGAATTTTCAAGGGAAAATCAGCATGTCAGCTGCTGACCTCTGAAATGTTTGGTCATCAGTGTCACCATGGGACATGCCTTTGATAAACTGAAAATAAGAGTTTAACTTTGTCAAGCTCTGTGACCTGCAAATGAATACTGAGAGCTTAGAAATCTGGCCCTGAACTGTTTTGAACGCATTATTTCAAATGGCAATGAAAATTATTTTCTTTTGGACAGAGCTGAATCCAGAACAGAAAATATTTCCACAAATATTTGTTTGAATGTGGCAGTGCATTGAACTTCATTGTGTCCTTTTGCTTCTCCCAAATATTTAAAAGTATCAGCAAGACCAGGAACGGTCCTCCTAATGTGGGAATTCTTTGTTTCAATCCACAGAACATGTGACTGGATAGTTGCATCACACACTCCAGAAACTGGAAGTCCCCCAGATATACAAAATAAAGAGCATATGATTTGAGCTCTCACAGTTATCTGGTCAGTGTATAGTTCATATGATTAGGGTCTTTGATCTCCAGGTTTGAGGACTGGATGGAATTTCACCCTCAGTCACATCAGGGGCTGTCTCCAAGGTCGAAACTCCAATGGCATGGTGGGGACAGTACTCTTGCAGGCACACCTGGAGACAGTTAGGACACTGGCAATGCCTTAGATGCCTCCTCTCTCTTTGACACGGATTATATATATTTTTTTAAAAATCTTCAATCCTTTAAGTATTGGAATTTATATAAGCTACTGGAAAATGCTTTGTGGCCTGGTTTGTATGGGGTAGGTGTTTTGTGAACCATCATGAACTGTGTAATTGCATGATGTCTATCTGCTGTTCTAGAGTATTGAACTTAAAGACTTAAACGGTCTCCTACGGCTTTCTGTTCCTACCAATTTTTATATTAATTTTATTACTATTAATCCACTGTATTCTTAAATGTCAACATTTTTTTCCAAGAACATCCTTAGCATTTGAAATACCTTTATATTCTGGTGATACTGGTTTGATTAGTAGGTTTAAAAAGAGGAGGACATATTTTTACATCAATTGGAAACAGTTGTGCTTGTTCAAGCAGCCAGTTCATGTCAAACAGAACTTGACTACTTAGGAAGCGAACACTTCATTTAGATTTTTTTATTTATCTATCTATGTATCTATATTATATCTATATATATTTATATATAGATATAATATATATAATATCTATATTTATTAGTAGATTTTTGTGAATAACGTTGGTCATTTTTTTAAAGTGTTTTTTGAAATTAAAGGTCTTGAGCTGAAATGCTGAAATGTTTCCTTCATTAAATGTAAGCTGTCCACTTTCTTAATGAATTACTTGGAATGAAAAATTCATTACAAGTTTGCAAGTAGTTACAGTCAAGTTGTGTTCATTTTTCAACAGAAACAGAATTTTCAATAGAAACACAGTGCTCCAATACAGCACTCTTTTTATGTTTTCACATGTGGTAATTGCGACAACACTTTATTAATAGCTTTCATGAAACCTTTTACAAGTAATTAGTTTCCAAGCTATTCTGTCAGTCAGTCTGTCAGTACTAGAGTTTATGACACCAGCATAGATGGCAATAACAAGCAAAATTGACAAAGATGTACTTTGATCTTCTGCATTGTTATTAAAAAAAAGTAAATGTTCAATTTGCACAAAGAATATAAGCAGCAATAGATGATAATTAGATTTTGCCTCAAACTGTTCACCTTTTATTCAAATGTATTGCAACTCATTTGGCATCAAGGCAGCATAAACACTTTCCTTTTTGGAGAGCACCATATGGATTTTGTATTCTCATAAGACAAGGGAATGGCTAGAAGTATATCTCCAAGGTCACATGCACTTCCATAAACGTTACGTTGCAGTGTTTCAGGGGAATGAGTAAAAGAGCCCAGCTAATTAAATAAAACAAATGAATCCATAAATGAAACATTAAGTGCATACAAGTGGATCGACTTTGCCAGATGCTGAATGATTTTCATCATCAACAACATGATCAGTTTCAAAAATCTTATCAGTTTGCAACTAAGATTTTAAAATTAGAATCCAGAAGACTAAACTCAGAGCTTTCTCTGCACTCTTAATTTGTTTTTGCCTTATGCCAAAAAAAAATATTTATTACTTTAAGAATCTACCCCATATTAAATTATGCACCATCAAAAGACATCTCCAAATGGCAGAATCCATCCCTCACCAAAATATAGACACTGGAAAAGAAAGGACCAAGAATATGTTGGACTTGATGATCTCAAAGATCTTTTCCAACCTAAATGACTCTGTGATTCTATGATTTTCTTTTTTTGTCCTCCTCCTCCCAGAACCTCAATTTTGGTAAAAATTACAACACGCAAAGCCTTCTACTCAAGTAGAATAACATTCAGAGGAGAACTGAAGTATCACAGAAAAATTATTTGATCACAAAAGCAGAAGTAATAGAAATGGCAATGAGCGTAAGATCAACTCATGAGTAATATAATTTCTGCCACAAATTCAAAATTTAAGAATAATAGAAGATGAAAAAAATCAGATAGATTAGTAAAGTAAAAGTGATCGCTGTAATGTGGGCACAAAAAATGGAAATGAAACCCTGCTCTAGCTCTGATAAAGGAAATACTGAAGGCAGCTTACAAGGTGGGCTCAGCCCTGAATACTGCATACAGTTCTAGTCAATCATGTTCACAAAAGTCAAAATAAAAAGTGAAGCCTACTTTTGTTATACACGTAATAAATAGAGATAGATAGATAGATAGATAGTTAGATAGATAGAAAGAAAGAAAGAAACAGAAAAAAAAAGAAAGAAGGAAAGGAAGGAAGGAAGGAAGGAAAGAAAGAAAGAAAGAAAGAAAGAAAGAAGGAAAAATATGGTGAAATACTATGTTTACAGACATCCTTCCAATGCTTTTGAAAGACTCGTATGCAGCTAACATTTTTTGGAATTATACTGAATTTTTCTCTCTCTGTTCTACTTCCTGCCATGAATTGCCTCAGCTCATCATGGTTTTGTAATTTTGGGGAGCTTTGTATGATCTTCTGTCTAGAGGAACAAAAGAGAATGCCCTACCAAGAAAACCTGTTCTAACAGAAGCTGTGGACAGAACCTGAAGATATAACTGTTGTGTACTTATACTAGACTAATTAGGTACATCCAAATCACGGCTGCACAACAGTGTAAAAAAAGTGTAAAAAAAGGTTCCTGATTTAGAGCATCACTCAGCACTCTTATACAGTTCAAGTGCTTTGTCATAGGTAGAATCAGGCAGACAAGGAATCATCTACCTGCACACCTGTAGATGAATGCTGTCTAGTAATAGCTAGACAATAATAGTAATAAAAAGCTCAGAAAAGTATACCTCCCACAACTCAAACATTTTCTTTAAGTTAGAAGAGGGTTTTCTGGTCTTACAGCTCTGAAGAACTTACACCATGATACAGAGAAAAACATTATTTGTATGTGTAAGAATACTTCCAGAATACTTCCACTAGGATATCTAGTGCCTTGAGTCAAAGGAGCACAGCTTGCCATATAAATTTATGTGGTATTTAGAGGTCAAGGAAAGCAAACCTAGGTTTTCCACAAATCCTTTGATGAATCAATTTTTTAAAAAGGGACAGAAAACCCAATGGTTCTTATCAGGGCACCTGTGAAACTCAAATAATCATCCCCTGCACAGGTACAGTCCCTCACGTAAAGATAAAAAATGTTATCTCTGTGGTTAAAGATTTATTAATAGAGACATTTTTCCTGCTTCTTGCAACTACAGATGTTTTCAACTTCTTATTCTACTTATTTGAAGAAAGACCACTAATATCTTCAAACCTAGTAGAATTTTAAAATAATGGCACTGGGAAGATGATCAACAGTATCAACTTGCGTAGGTGTCAGTGTAGGCATCTCTTCCTGTCAGACATCTCCTTGGTGTGGATACTGTTTAACCATGACTCCTCAAAGACACTGCCTTCATAGGCCTCACAGGTGACTGACTGGAATCCCTCAATGAAATTAATCATCTTGTGATGCTATATGCTGCCAAACATAGGAACTAACAGCAGGAAATATCACGGGCAGCGTTATGCTGTACTGTTCAAGAGAAATATTGCAAAGGCTTACATACAAAAACTATAAAAGATTAGATCAAGAATAAATTCTAAGCAATCCACACAGCAAAACAAAACAAAAACTCTGATAGGAAGGACACATGAATTAAACATAATCCATACAGAGTAACTGCAGCCAACATTTGCTATCTTTTGTCTTAAGGGAGGTTACTGTTTGTTGAGGAGAAAGCTGCCAAACTTCTAATGTGTACGTAGGAGGAGCAGAACTCCCTTTAAAATTTACATTCAGGATAAATATATGTGCCTGAAAAGAGCACTGAACACCTTGGTACAACTACCTTATTCAGAATTACACTGAGATTTCCAGTGCTAGCTAATGACATTAAAATATTTAAGAACTCTAATCCTGTGAGATTTAAAGCAATAGCTAAAATGCATTCATTAAACAAATCACTGGTGGTGGATAGACTCCCTGGGGAAAAATAAACTTGATACAAATGAACTTGCTCCTCAGATTACATATGTATATGCCTATGGGATTCTCCCTCTGCCCAATGCTACTTTCAAAATGTGAATTATACCCTGGAAAAGGTTTATGTGGAACAGACACCATAAATACATACTTTAAAAGACTTAATCCACAAAATGAAAGAGGACAGTTACATACTTAGATCTTCAGTAATACTGTACTGCTTTTTTTTTTTTAAAACTATGTCATGTCATAGATGGAAGTATTCACAAATAAAATGCTTATATGATCAAGTTGCCATGTGTAACTACACCGATCTAAATACTGTATATGCCAGAGAACAAACCCCTCATCCACATATCTCTGTAGATACAATCTGGTTTAGTGTACCAAGAACAAACCTGCCCTTTGTCTTGTGCTGACACTTCACTGAATAGACTTTTATGGTAAAATGTAGAAAAAAATGGAATGCAGCATATTACAGGGAGACCATATAAAACTGGGAAATGGTCTGCCATAAGAATAAGAAAACTTCCATTCTGCAGGCAATCATAATATTTTCTAAGGCCAGAAATTAATCAGAGTGGTTCCTAATTATCTGTCTGGCAGAACTAGTGAAGTGACAAAGAAAGTGGTAGTGCAGGAGGAATGCATGCTGCATGGAGTGCATCTACATAACCCACTTAGCAGACTGGAACCATCCTGTTCACTTGCAAAATGATAGAAACGCATTGCATTGCATGTGCATTTGAGTCATGTGATATGAACTCAACTGCACCTTGAAATTGACTTGAAATGCTTTCTCCTCAGGTAGAACCAAGGCAGAAGTAATATGCTGGGGAAGAGTGCCCTGCTACATGCTATGTGGGCACAGGATGCCTTCCTCAGGAGAAAAACACATCTTCTTGGAAGTCCTCCAGCAGTGTACTTGCTACAGATGCATGAATTTCTATTAGTAACAGTATGTGTAATGTGGATGGTCATGTGGGATGGCTACACAGAAATCTACTTTGTGTTATCTGTTGGATACAGATCCACCTAATGTACCTAAGAGTAGCAGCCAGCATGAAACTTATTGCCAGAAAACACAAAATGCAGATATATATACTCCTAGAACAGTAACAGAACATGGCAAATCAACATGTTGTCCTTCCTTCTTCATCCTGTACCAGTCACTACTGTAGGCACACCTTATAGACTTTGGCATGATGGGATATAGGGTGTGCAGGCTTCACTGACTAGCAAAAGAGACATGACGTAATTTATGTCAATGATTTCCTAAAGAAAACATTACTTTTGTTAACCATTATTTTCACCACTAACCATAACTGCTCTGAGATTTGGTGCTGTGATAAATCAGTAGTTTAATTATCACTAATCTTTCTGAGTGATGGGTGATCAATTTCATTCACTCCTCTTAATTTTCACTTGTACTCTTCTTTGTTCAGGCATCCTTGAATGATTGTCTCTCTCATCTCATCACAAATCTCTATTTATTCAATTTCTAGTTAATAAGATTTTCTGTCACATAATTCTCCTTATGAAACTGACCCAGCCATTACACTTCTTCATTGGCCATACAACTCTAAACAATTCTCTGTAAGGCCTAGATTCAAGTGCCTTTTTAAAATAAAAAAAAAATTTAATAAAAAATCCGGCGGCGTTGCAGTCTGCCTCCAAAAGATTTTTTGTATTTAAGTTGAACTCTCCTTGATAAACTTGCAAGGGTTTTCTTTACTGTCTTGGGTAATAACGAAGCCTATATACCAAACTTTCAACTTAAATAAAACACTATTCCTCTCCATCAGAACATTCTTGCTCCTTTTTGTTTTAGCTGCTTTGTCTGGGAAATTAACTTCAAATCTATACTATTTTCCTGTGATATCCATCCCTTTCATTAACTACAATCTTTCATTCATCATCTTATGAACTAATGAATCTTTTATCACTCATGTACTTGAAATTACTGGAAAGTCTACTGTTCATCTTGACGGCTTCTCTAAATCCTTCAACCACCTTTCTCATTGCTATCTCTGTGTTGAATAAAATGAGGAGGTATTGTGCACCTCGCTTTACCCTCTTACTGACTACAAGCTCTTGGATAACATTGCTTCCACTTTTTAGATGACTTAAACTAAGGTTTCTCTGATTTTGAAGGACTCATTTTAAGCCCTAAGTACTTTTATTAATCTGTATGGAAAGAAATCTCCTGAATAAAACATGGTATTTTTTGAGAAAAATGCTATTTTTTCCTCATAACTATGGATTTGTCTTAAAATTTTAAACGCATTGTTATTTTTGCTGTAAAAAAATTCACTTAGTCAAAGAAAGGCTGAGTGGAAAAAGAAAAAGTATTTAGATTACCAGGAAGAAAATGATTTGATTATTATGGATGAAGAACTCCATAACACAAGGACATATAGGTGATGTAGCAAAAAATGTTGACTGTGCAACTGGTTATAACTGTAAAGGATGCTGAAGGTTATAAGCAATCAGAAAACCTTGTACAGGCACTTTGAAGGGCTTGATCCCACCATCATATATATATATATATATGTGATCGTCACCTACTTCACAAACTTTTAAATGTCATTTTTTACCCATAAGGTCTCCTACCCTGCAGACTGAATATCTGTGGATGATATTAAATTTGTTCAGCTTTGTTAAAGACAATTTAAAAAAAAAGAAAAAAGGCAACAGTTCCTTTCTGAAAAGAGGAACTACCAATACTGGAAAAGAAGGTTTAAAACATATTTAGAACTTGTAAAAATAGGTAGATTCAGGTACATTACAGATTGTGCTTGCAATCATGTGGGAAAAAACCAATCTGTTTAGTTAAGTACATGGAAAAGATAGAGATTCTTTTAAGGTCACTAAAGTTGTTCATGAAAACAGACAGAAACATCAATTCACACAAACAAACCAGTGCTGAATCCTTAGAGAGGAATTTTCCTCTACTCTGAAACCTTTGACATCTGATTACATTTACTTTTCATTTCTTACTCAGCTGTAAACTTTGAATGGGCCTTCAGTGCCAATCCACCCAACTCTGGACACTACCTCCAAAACAAAACTTTAAAAACAAAACCAACAACAGGATCAGCATCAGCATAAATCCAGTTTAATATAACTCTTTTCCTCTTATACTTCAACAGCATATTCCTTTCAGGAGATTTTTCTTTTCCCAGTGTTAAAGGTAGAAAATATATCAGGGATTGAAGATACCCGCCATCCCCATGAGAAAGACAACCTGTAGACCCTGGACTGTAACTTTTGATCTGGGAAGTGACACCAGATGAAGATAACTATAGTCTGATTTGCTTGATTGCTTAGTGATTTCATCTTTGGAGGGATAGCATATGGTGGTTTTTAGCTGGGTTATATACTGTCCTCCATGGGAGAGATATACCAAAACCAGAATTTTTTCTTAGTTTTAGCCTCCATGACTATGTAACATAATGTGGGTCTGACAGAGGAAACTATTGCTTTACATCTTAATGGGCCACCCTTGGTCAAACACTGATTTTGTGCGAAAATAAAGTAAGTTACATTAAAGATGAGAACCCTGTGAAGCTAATGTCATCACTTCTCTACTGGAAAGCTGACCTGAAAGATCACATACCTCAGCATCCTTTCGACAGAATAGCGACACTTATGCAACCAGACAGCTGGTGTCAGAAAAGGGAATAGATCACCAACAACACATTTAATTTTTCATAGCTTTACTTAAGTCTCCCACAGGAATCAATATATCTGAGGAGAAGGGAGCCTGGTTTGTTTTCTTTTTAATATTTTTGCTCTGTCCAGCATTTTGCTCACTGTTTTTGATTTAGGTCCTCTTTGAGTGGAATGCAAATAAAGCAACATTCAAGCTTAATTGTGGTAGCATTTTTCAATACAGTGTAGCTGAGATGGTTTTAAACTAGAGAAAACAAATAGAAAGTGCTAACAGCTTTTTGCCAAGGGACTTTTCAAGGCACAATTATTTTGATCTTTTTATTTAAGTCTGAAATATCTTTTTTTTTTACTAGCTGCCTAATGTTCTATGTCTTCCTTAGAAAGTTTAATTCGTGCCAAAATACATATAGCATTTCCCAGCTTAAAGTGCCTCTGAATTGCTACAGGAAGATTCAAAAGTTTCAAAAGGTGACAGAATGTCTTTGCTAACAGAACTATAGCTCTCTTTCCTTTGTGGTATTATTCAGCTTTCTCAATGGTTTGCAGTTGGAGAGAGCTCAAGAGAACTGTATGACCCCTTGCATGTCTGCAGGTTTGGACTGGGACATGCTGTTGCTATTAGAGCTCACTGTGTGGGAGGAGGTTTTCTGTATGCGAGTAAAATGTATGGTTCTTTCTGGCTTTCCCTTCTGATGCTTGCATTGAAGCTACATTTTCCTGGTTTTAACTCAGTTGCCATTCAGCAAATGCATCCTTACTAGTTTTGCAGCATGTGGGAGTCAGCACGTGTACTTTATCTTGTGTTTCTATCGCATACCAGGTGAATATTTTTAGCCTTCAGCACCTAATTAAAAAAGGTGAGGCTGACATCTTCTTCCATGCCTTTGCTAGTGATACAGAACATTGCAAATGACTCTCTGCTGGGCAGAGGGAAGGTGAGCTTTGACTAGCTTTGTGCTTCAATTACAGTTCCATGCTGGCAGACAATTTATTCCAGTTGCCAAAGCCCTTATTTTCCTACATCCAGTCCCTGGTTACAGAAACCATAAGCTCTGCTGATCTGTGGCAATGAACAGCATGAAGGAGAATCTTAGCCCTCTATGGAAAGAAAGAGGAATCAATGGTTAGACCTTGGGGGGATGGAAGGGGATTTTAATTACCCCCCCAATCCCTATGGAGTTTAAGAGATGGTTTGAACTCTAACACTGCTGCATAATTCTGACATTCAGCCACATCAAAGTTTTGAGATTAATAAACATTGCTTTAGTTCCATACACGTAGCTGAAGACTTTAAATATGAAGCATAGGTTTCTATGCATTTCCACTCCCAACTGCACAAAAAGATTGCTTTTGCTTGATAATTTCTAGAAGCTGACTCTTTAGCTTGACTTGTGTTTGTCCCTATTTTTAATCAAGTCTGGTTTTTATTTTGTTTTATCTCTCACTTTCTTACTATATCCAAAGTTGGATTTTAACTAATGAAAATAATAGATTAATAATAATTACTTTTATTAAAATATTTTGGAAATTATTTGAAATGTTTTAGATCTAAATTTAGGTACAGAAAATTGTACTACATTGACTTTAACAATGGGATTAGATTTACATTGTTAACAGCAGCATAAGAGTACCATACTAAAAACTGTAGATGTTATTAGTTCAGTATATTGTAATTTGAAAGTGCTTTCTATAGAACTCCTTTAAAGGAGTTGCTCATCAGCACCGTGTTGCTACACAACCTGAAGTATATAATTTGCTTGCTTTAGAAAAAGCGCCCTTGTTCTTCTAGGTCAAGGAGGTATAATACCAATTAAAGTACTAAGAGAAGGCAACATAGTCTATTAGACAGATGCATTTAGCTTTAAAAAGCAAGAAGAAAATAACACCTTAAAAGAACCACTGAATCAATTGTGGGGTGGGGGAAGCCTAAGCAAGAGAAGGAAGATATTCCAACTTTTTTTTTTTTTTTAACATTAATGTTTAAAACTCTTCAACATTACTGGGAATTATGTGCAAATGCATTTAAAAAAAAACAAAAACAAAGAAAAGAAGAGACACTGTGAATATGTTTCAAAAGAGATGGAAGCAAACAGGAAATGGAAAAGGCGAGTTGTGACAAGAAAAGAGAGCCTCTTTTCACAAATAAGAGAGATGAGTCATTAACAACTAAATGTTAAAAAGGAACTTGAGTGATGTGACAGCAGTAGTGATACTTGGGGACTGTGGCTAAAAGAACAATTAGATTTCTGCTGTTAACAATAAAAATACAGGTAAGTGTGAAAGAGACAGCCTACGGGGAAGGATAAGGTGCTGTAAGTGTCTCCCTGAAGTTCCAGTGGTCACTGAGCCAGCACTGACACTAGTCCCTGCCACCCTACCCAACTTTTTTACCTTTTTCAAACAATTGCCCTCCTAAGAGAGATCAAATATAGGAGAGGAGCCTGATCCCTAAACCCACTTCTAATAATAAATGCCCTTAACCCCCATGTCAGTATTTTGGGATGACTGAAGAAAAAAGGTGGCTGGATCATAAATTCAGCTCTCCTATGGAGTGGCAGCTCTTCCGACCTAGACCCCTGGGCTCCCTCTATAGCCAAGAGAAAGCAACAGGGACCTCTGTAGGGGCATTCATTCATTCCAGAAAGCTGATGTCTAAAATATGGGAGTTGCATTGCCCTCTGGAAGCTCTAGTCTTCTTGACAATAAGTTGCTGCCTAGAGGACTGGGTTGCAGTACTTGGTAAAAGTCAGATGAGTGAATCCTGTCTGGAAGGTTCTCAGGAAAGGCCCAAGGTAATGACTGTGGTTCTGTATAAGCCTGTTTGCTGAATCACCTTGAAGGAACCAAGCTCAAAGGACTAATGTTCAAACATTAACAAAACAAAACAAAAGCAGGTATAAAAGTTAAAAAGCATTATTTTTCATATTGGTTCCAAATTTCCACTTCTCTTATAAACTAAGGTAAACTTAAAATACAAAACTCTTGCACAAATATGAAGGGATGCATGGAAAAAAAAAAGATTAAAAGGAGGTACTTCTGTGACGGTCATCTGGAAAACAGTGGACACGGCAAATAGGACTAATGAGAGGAGTCAGTTGACATTTTAGTATCAAATGACAGACAATAAGGCAGGGATAATCTGTAAAAGGCATTGTAAACTATCATAATCCTAAAACTAACTGAACAGAAGAGGCAAAACAAGTTAATATGATGCAGAGAACAGAATACAGCAGAATATACAAACTAAGAAACTGGTCCTTTTATTGGCATCAGAAGTTCAGTAATCACTCCTTCTGTTGCATGATACTTTCTCATAAAACCTTCCTGAAACTTGTATGGAAAATTATTCTCTCTCAAGGGTAATTTCTCTCCCACATCAACAAACAAGTTCTTTTGCTACTTTAAAGAGGAAGAAATTATTGCTTTATTAAAATAGGGTCCCACTGTACTGGGTCCTCTTTTTCTGAATATTATACTTGGCAAAAGTATTTAAAATGATACTAGGTAAATTTTGTTAAGCTAACAGTAAAAGATTGAAGTAGACTTCATAGTGGGCAATAGCACAAACAGATCTGGCCATCAGTAGTAAGGATTTTCCAAAACCTAACTCATCAAATTTATTTTTGTACACATCCATGGCTTTTGCTCAGGCTGTTCACTGAGCATCCCGAACTGGTAGCTACCAATCACTGCAAAGGCATACTAAGGCTGGTATTTTGGGCTCCTGTAACTGGTATGCTGTTCATTCATTTTCCCCATCCTAATTATGAGTAATCCATGCTCAATCTTACTGCACTGTCCCTGGTGTGTCCTATTCATCTATGTGCACTTTAACCCATAGAATAACTTGGACATGTTTAAACTGTGGTGCTTCATTAGCAACCCAAGTCGTTAGCATATGTGCACAGTAGTCTATATTGTGGCTTTGAAGTTACAACCTGCACCAGGGATACAAGAGAGACTGCTTTGGAGACGGTGTCTGCTTGATCCTCGCAGAGTGCTTGGTCAAATGATACAGAGATGGGAGGACTCCTAGCCAAATGTCCTCCTGGTACTCTAACTTCCCAAGTTGAGAAGGGGGCACTTTGTTTCCCAGAGTAAAAGGGGTATTGGAAAGTTCAGCGGCCACATCCGGGATTGCCCCACCACCAGCACTTCCCTGAGAACAGCATAGCCAGGAGCTGCCAAACCAGGTGTTTGGTGGGTACCTGCCCCCAGCATCCCTAATTTCCTCTTTGCAGTTGGTAGCACCTTCAAGAGAAAGGTGCAACAGATTGCTAAGGAGTACTACAGCATGAACTCAATACAAATAACAATAAAATTGGTTCTCCTCAGAAAACCATTCTAGAGGTTGAGAATTCAGCCATGGGCAACCTTGGTGCTAATCTCATTCACAAGGTATAACGGACATGAAACAAAGCAAAACAGCTGTCAGTGTGTGTCCCGTCCTCCCCCCCCCGAAAAGACAAAAAAACCCCACCACCAAACTCTTCAAAGCTGCCATAGCTTCTTCATTTTGCAGTCATAAAAAAAAAAAAAAAAAGGAACATCCTCTTTAGTTCGCTAGACAGAAGCAAAAATCAACTCATGAGTTTTTTCCAAACACCTCTCTTAAGTACTGAGAAGAAGAGAAATTTTATCTTTTCAGTGTGGTGTGCATGGTTATCGCTGAAAGGATTATAAAAATAACTTGCAGTTCCCATTAGGCCAAGTTTGTTTGACCTGAAAGCATTTATAGGGACTACATAAGTTAAATTTGCAGTGTACCACTAGAACCCTAAGCAGTCAGAACACAAGAACATTATTGCTTTCCTCAGCTTTTCCAGCTCCATTTTTTTTTAAGTTTTGAAAAATCTTTTACAAACTGACAGTTTAAATTGTTCCTAAATGGCTTTCCACACTACTTTAGAATGGGAGAACCATGTATTTAGTTTCTTTTAATTTTATTTGCGACTACACTTTGAAACATTCATCTGCTTTCAATTTATGCTTCCAGAGATAATCTCCCACTCAGTCTTGAATATTTGCATTTAGGGCATATTAAGGAAAGCAAAATTCATGAAACTCTTCTTTATGATATAAACTACGATACAGCTTGAAGTTTAATAGAGATCATAGTGAATATAGATTTTTTTAAAACGTTCAGGACTTTTCAGGGAATATCTGTGCTATTTCTATTTATGTGACTCTAAACTACTTTTCTATATTCACCTTTTAATTAGACAAGTCACATTCACCTCCATATGATGTATTCCTGTCCTATTCAGAAAATAATAGATATGTGAAAAAAAAATTGGTTTATCCAGAGGTTTAGCTTTCCATAGAAATGCCTGCTTCACTGCTCTTTGGATAACACTGATATGCATTATACTTCTATTGCAGTTCATTTGTTTGTTCGAATATTTTATTTATGGGAACTGTACTTCTTCCACGATAATCAGATATAAGACATATTAAATGTCATGAATATTCATAAGTTTTCAACCCCACTATAAATAGCAATCCAGCACCCTGCCTTCATGAAGTAAAGGAGATCATAAATATAGATTATAAAGAAGAATGTATGCATGCTTCATTACCTATTTGGATTTACATATACGCCCATTTAGCACAATCCTTACAGACACTGACTTAAAATCCTAGTATCATCAAAGGAAGGAACCTGTCTACCTGAGCACTTAACCAGTGCAACAGGTCACATTATAAAGAGTAGCTACAGAACTGAGATCCTTTATCACATACTAAATGCAGTCCAATATGACACACTCAGAATAAAAATAATTTAATATATCCTAGTTAAATACAGTACTATGATTACTGGTGGGAAAAACTTCTTGCACTGTTGAAATATTTACTTCCGTACTTAAATGAATTCATTCTTTATATTATTTATTAATACTAATAGAACTACCAAACAGAATCACACATCTTTCTCAGAGGCTACTACAAATAAAACCAAAACACAGCGAGCTCAAGGAGACCTAGGTTTTACTCCACTGAATTTCACCCTACCCACCCATTTGCAGACTCACCACTACAGCAGTCTCGAGGCTGATTTGCTCTACTGATTTGCCTGTGACCTCTTTGTCCTCAGGCAGTGCCATAAACAAGCAAGACAAAATAAGCATTACCAGTTCTCTGAAATATTTCAGCTACAAGAAAATTATTGCTTATTTCCCCACTTTTATTTTTTTCTGTAAAAAAACGGTCTAGAAGTGCAGACAGCTCTCCTAGTGAGATGCCATGAATTCGGCGACTTTTTCTTAATGCTATTTATTATGGAGTTGAGCAGCATATGAGCTCAGGGTCAGGGGAAAATTTAAATCTCATACTAGGGGAGTATCTCAAATAATAGCAGTCCTGCAACATATTTTTCATTCTTTGCTCTGTAGGCAACCATGCTCTGCCAGTGAGGTGCACAAGAAGCCAGGATGGAGCACAGCCAGGACAGCTGACCTGAAATAACCAAAGGGATATTCCACACCACAGAACAACATGCTCAATATATAAACGAGGGGGAGCTGGCGGGGGCCTGCCGATCGCTGCTCGGGGACTGGCTGGGCATCGGTCAGCGAGGGGTGAGCAATTACATTGTGCATCCCTTGTTTTTTTCCCTTGGGTTTTATTCCTCACTCTCCCCCCTTTTCATTACAACTGTTGCTGTTATTAGTATTGCTATATTTTACTTTATTTCAATTATTAAATTGTTCTTATCTCAAAGCCATGAGTTTTACCTCTTGCCGATTCTCCTCAGCATCCCATCGGGGTTGGGGGGTGGGCAGTGAGCAAGCAGTGGTGTGTGGTACTTAGCTGCCGGCAACGGTTAAACCATGACAGCTTGTTATCTTCTAAAACACAACATCTATTTTAAAAATCAGGCAGAAAATATCCTGAAAGGTATTAAAACTAAAAGTACTTTTGGTATGCTATACTCAGAAATGTTTTAACTTTTTTTTTTTCATGTGTTTTTAACTCTCTTTGACAAATCCATGCAGAGCACACCCTGATATTAGTTCAAAGCTCTGTCTCCTTCAAAAAATTCTTCTATTGATTAGATGAAACCTCAGAAAGTTCTTCATCACATTCAGGGTCTGTGATGCAACACACTGATTTACATATTTCATTAATTCCAAGCCTGCAGGTCTTGCTTTATGTTTAGAGGCTGATCTTCAAATGATTTAGATGTTTGCTCTGTGTAATCCCCATTAATATTAGTGAAAATGATTTTTATACTAATTTTATGTAAACCTCAAAACAGCAGGCAGGCCACTTCTGTCTTTCTATGAAAATGGTAACAGGAATAGTCTAGAACACTGTCTGGGAATTCAGTGATTCTCCTAAAAGAATGCTGCAAATAACTGTAATATTAGCTGTTATTTCTACAAAACAGGAACAATCGTTTTGAAAACATATACACAATTCAATGCTTTGTACACTGTTCTTAACTGTAGAAAGCCCTTTTTATAAAATGTGCTCTAGTTACTTCTACAGAAAGACTTAATGTCAGCCCCTGAAATGTCATGGCAACAATGAATCAAAGAGCATTTTAGGACATGATGGTCTTGGGAAACAAGCCACAGAACCTATTTAAAATCTGAATTAGATGAAGGATAAATTCAGGATTCTGCCAGAAGAAAAATTAAGAACTTGAGTTTAACTTAAAAGTTTGACTGCATCAAACACTGTAAACACCTTTTAAAAGATGTAAACTGGAGAAAAATGGATGCCACATGACCCTGTAACTGATTTGTTGTGGTAGATTCAGCTAAAGTATTTCAAATTCTTCCCTCTCACTGCACAATCTACAGTGAATTAGTTTTGAGGTTGTTACTGAATTAAATTCCGAAGGTATAACCACACCAATTCATTAAGAGTTCAGTTTCAATGAAAAGTGAATGTGGAACATGTTTTTTGTATATGTTTTTGTACATGTTTACATATGTTACATATGTACATGTTTACTGTAGAAGGCCATAATAATCTTTAGCTCAACTGAAGAACAAAAGTTTTTTTATTATGATAGGAGGCAAAAATAGATGCTTTGTTTTAAATTAATTTTCTCGTTAGTGTCTTTCTTTAGTGTGTAGTAATTACATGGGGAATCTTAACCAGCTTTTGAGTAAAACTTGTCATTGAGTAGGGAGGAAAAAAATGTTTACAAGTGATAAATTTCAGCAGGTATAGGTAATTCAGCTATCTTAGGGCCAAACCTCAAAGGCACTTCGCTGCAAGTGGCCATAAGCAACGGGCATAGCTGCAAGGCTGCAAGATTTCTCCTCCCTCGCTCACACTACTGCTAATGAGACTGTGGGATGTGATAACTAAATGGGAGCAACGTTTCTCTGACCATACACAGTCTTGAGTGGGATTATGGCACTGGAAATAGATGCAGGGAAAAGATAAAAATTGAAAGAATTGAGGGCAGTCAACACAGCCTGTGGTGAAATCCCCCAGTCCCTATTGTTGCTCCTTGTTTGGGGCATCTGGACATGCTCTTTATTACGGAGAATGTAGTGATGGAGGGAATCTTATTCAAGGAAGAAAATTATTTGCTCTGGAAGGCAGAATAAATGGAAATGTTCTTTCTAATGAGCTATGAAAATGTAGTGGAGAAAAGGAAAAAAACCCAAACTAAACCAAACCAAAAAGGGGGGGTGGTGGGGTGGGGTGGCCTGTATCCAGCACAAAGGGTTGCAGTTCAGTATTTGGTCAATGTTTTATATCCATATGGATATAGTAAACAGAGATGACCCAGTCCTTGACAAAATAACGCAGAATATCTTGAAGATGTCATATTTATTTTAAGGTCACATTGACATTTGTGTAAAAAAGAATTCAGGTTTCATTATCAGGAAGGATGTGCAAAAAGCCAAAAGCAAGTGAGACCTCACATGAAATGGAAACCACAGTGTAAGAATTTCCTGAAGAGTAAGAATATTGTCTCTGATAATTTTTTTTTGCCTTCTCTATTATATGAATTCCAGTAACAAATTAAGATGGAGGTAATCCTTCAGATTCCAAACTTTCAGAACAGATGGGCATCAAAATCCAGACTCCGATTTAATTTCAACTTCTCTGTGTGAAAGTGTCAACAAAATCTCGGACACGTCAAACAGCTAAATCTTCTAATCATTGATTGGTTTGTCTGGAATGAATGAGAACTAAACCTAAGTGAACATATATGTTCACAGTAAATTCCCTCTGTAAATGTCCTAGTGAGCAGCAGCCCTAAATAACTTCAATCACATCATGCTTGGTTAATATCAATAATACCCTTTTATAGTACTGAACAAACACAAATTAATTAATCTTGACAATACCCTAGATGCAGCAGTTAAGCATTTCCCCACTGCACAGGGATAAAAAAGAGGAAAAAATATATAGAGGTCTAATTGTCCATGTCTTCATTTATTTATAATAATGGACGTGTGTGGACAAACAAGGTACACTTACATCACCTATAAGTCTGTGGCTCATATTCTTTCGTTATTCTGATTTTGTACCTATCAAGCTACTTGGGAGTCACTTGGGTAGTGACTTCACTGGGACTAAGACACTATCTGGACAGGTCAGAATTATATCTGAGTTACACTGATGCAAAAGAGAATGAAAATCAGATCTTTCTTTTAGTCCTGTTCCAGTGGATGTTGATCTTTATTACTGTTCAAACAGACGAGGAAAAGGTACCAGCTAGACTGTCTGCAATAACACATTAAAGAAATACCACCACAGTAACAGGAACTCCAGAATAATTGCACAAGTGCAATTTTTTTTTAATATTCCCGC
>JAVJGI010000062.1:59416693-59428709 GCA_035590275.1 Ibycter americanus
ACCTGGAGCATCTCCTGCCCCTCCTTCTGCACTGACCTGGGTGTCTGCAGAGTTGCTGCTCTCACATATTCTCACTCTTCTCTCTGGCTGCACTTGCCAGGGTTTTGCCCCTCCACTTCTTAAATACATTATCCCAGAGGTGCTACCACCGTTGCTGATGGGCTCGGACTTGGCCAGCAGCAGGTCCGTCTTGGAGCTGGCTGGCACTGGCTCTGTTGGACACAGGGGAAGCTTCTAGCAGCTTCTCACAGAAGCTGCCCCTGTGAAACTTCAGCCCTCCTAAATGAAGTTAGTAATACTTTTTAGCTGCTATTAGCATTCAGAGACATAGTCAGATAGTCTTTGTCTACCTTCCTAAAGGTAACAGAAAGGAGGCACAGAGATAAACCACGATAGGGGAGACTGCACAGGTACTAGTACCAAGTGAGCAGTTGGTTTTGCTCTTCTTCAGACTGCAGCAGGCTCTGTAAATAACATACAAAACAATGAATGGAGATCTGAGTTTGGGGAACACAAAGCAGATTAGGAAGACCAGTCTTTGCAGAGGGCCATTTCTATCATCCCTGTTCCTAAGACAGCTTTGAATATTGAGACAGCCACCTACCATCCTATGAGAGGTACTGTGTACCGCAGAAACAGTAACACTGTCATTTTTTTCTAAATGAAAGATTACTTCGGTCCATCCTTTATGAAGAATGTGTGCTCTAATATGAATTGTCAAAAATTTCTCAGGAAATTACCATTTTATCAATCACTTGAGACCTTGCCTATCTGTAATTTACTTCTTATCCAACAACCAAGTACATATTACTCCCTAAAAGTTAAATGCATTCTCAGATTTGTCTCTCTACCTAGAAATCTTCTTTGCAAGGCACTGAACCTGACTTTCAGATCCTCAGGCCCTGGCATTTCCCTTCAGAGCAGTTCTCTGGAGATCCTCTGTCCACAGCACCTGATCTGATGGCCATGTCTTTTTTCCCCTACTCTGAAAGGATTTCATAAGCATCTCCATAAAAGATATATACCACGATCCTTGGCCAGACTCTTCTTCCAGATGCGCTCCTCTTACGGTTTTAGACAACTAACTTTAATATGTTAATTTCTGCATTTATGGCCTAATTTCATTAACTTGGGACATTAGTTCATTTGCCATTCATAAAAGAAAATACATTTTGAGATACTTTTCCCCTTGAGAAAAACTCCCGCTGCTTCAGTTACTAATATGACTTCAGCAGACAGTGGTTTCAAAGGACAACACATTCCTGCCTCCACTTTGTTCTCCATCTTCTGTTATTCTGTTTTGTGTCTTTCAAAAGTGTTAACAAGTTGCCAAAATAATTTTTCATCTATGAATTAATACTATAGTTTTGTAATCCCAACAGCACCAAACAAAACATAGTTGATAGAAAGAGGAACACACATGAGGTGAGAATATACTTCTGGAACGAATTGCACTTACTGTTCCCAGTCAGATCTTTTAACTCATAAATCCTGAGGTGGTTCTTTTGGCTCTTGTTCTGTTCTCGATAGCTGCCTGTGAAGTTCATTATCAGGAAAAAATGCAAATAAGACCTCAAGATACACATCACTTTTGGCAAAGGGAGTTTAGTTTTCTCTTCCAAGTTACTCCCAAGACACTCTGGGCAAAACGCTGTGATTGAAGCTTCCATGATCTCTTCCTCAGCGTACCTTTTTTCAAATCCCATATTTGATTTGATGAGCTGAACTGATAATGTTTGCTCTGTCCTCTTGATGGGTAATGCCAACCTGGGCAGCAGGTTGATTATTTATTTATTTTTGATAAATGAATCCCACTTTCCACAGCGGTAGTGATATGTTTTCAGAGGGGCTGGGCTACCTCCTTTGTTTCAGAAGCTGAATTAAAAGCAGGTTTAAATATTTTCAGTTTACCATTTCTAAGTAACTCCAACCTACTATGACTCCCCCTCCCATCTACTCCTCTTCACACTAGTGAAAATAACATACACAATTTGGTCTTTAAACCCCAGACAGGTAAGCAATTCCTGATCTTCCAATTTATACCAACCTTTATTATTTAAGTGTCTTGCTTGCATATTTAATCAAAGCCAACTGTGTTTGCTGCAACATGTTCTCAAAACACTCAGATTTACTAGCATGTCTTGAGCACGCATCACTTAGCCTGAATGAAAGTCCTTCAGCTTCCATATGAAATACCTCTGGTCTACCTCCCTTGCAGTAACTGTACTCGTAAAACAGCTTTCCCTGTCTTGGACAGGATACAATAGCTGGTAGAGAGAGGTAAGATCTCCAAATTCCATTCCATTCCCTGAGTAATTACCAATGATTTTAAAACCAGGGTCAGAATGAAATCAGAACACTGCACAGAGCTTGCATAGGCTCAGCACAGACAAACCTTCTTGCAATGGCACGACAAAGTTTCTGCTTAACAGCTGTCACCCTTTACCTCTGGTGAAGATCCTTAAAAAGACAAAATAAAGACAGAAGGATCCTTGTACATAATGCTTGAAGGACATGGGGTAGGTGGAGGGAAAGTGGCACTAAGCCATGTAAGTTAGGATGCCTGCCTCACATGGAAGTGGAAAGATACTTTGTGAGCTCCTGGAGTCATTCAGATTCTACCATGAAGGATCTCCTGCTTCCTGCTTATCTCCTGTACGTACAGGAGCAATTGCCTCTCATATTCCCTCCCATATGATCTTTATATTCTTGCCTCCCCCCATGTGAAATGATGGCTCTGGGCTTCCACTGATACTGCCTTCAAGACAGGCAGAGGCTCCCGCAACGGCAGCAAGCTTGCACGGGACCAGAGACCAGCGACCAGCCTTTGCGCCTGTGAGAAGGCTCAGTGTGAAGCCGCAAGTCCTATTCTCCCAAGAAACAGGAGCTGTTGCCTTCACAGAGACAAGACAACATTAATCAGATAATCAATAACACAACAAACAGTGGCTCCTAATCCCCTGCTGTGCACTGGTTGCTGTTAAGTTAAAGCTGTCAGGAGCCAGGAGTCATTGATCACACAGGAGCAGAGTGACTTAAAACAGCTGGCTGGCACACCCTTGCCTTTGTGCCAGGCGATGGCTCCCGAGCCAGCCTGTCACTCAGCTACAACGTGCCACTGCTCATAGAATAGAAAAAGCAGTGGCATGGCATCTGCCCCAGTCTGGACGCTGGGTAGATACCACCCAGCACTCATTTACAAGTATTATACACGGTTTAGTCTCAGCAGTTTCTGGATGAAACACTGAACTCCACTGAAGACCAGGAAATACTCATGTTCCAGAGGAACAGCAGTTAAGACAGAATTTGGATGAATATATTTGAAAGTGCCAAAGCAGCCTTACAGACACAAAGTGACAGCATAGACTTAGAATAGAAAATATTTTGCCCCGTACAGGGCAAAACCACTATCTGCTTTTACCCTTAGCACAGTTTGGTGAGGAAACTAAGGGCACAGCAGTGCAATTTGTGGTCTAAGGAAGGGAGTGATAGGGAAGATAAAGAGGTTAACCTTGAAAGTTTAATATATAAAGAATACAAATCTCCCTCCTCAAGAAAACCGTTTGCAATAATTACATTTGGAACACATGCAACTTTGAAAATCAGCAGTATAACGTCTCTGATATTTTAGCCAGTGAAATAGAAAATCTATTATTTTTATTTATTTATTTTTAGAAAATTATTAAGGCTTCTGTTCATACAGTCAAAATTTTACCTCACTCCTTGCATCTCGCATCTCATATTGGTTGATTTAGGTCTTCATAGAAGTTAAGTGACAGAGAATTTGAGGCTGTGTTAATGTGGCAGCCTTTTTCCTCAAGGAGAAAGCATGGGAAATATTAAGTAATCCACTGATTATTGATGTTAAAGGAAAACGCAGCAAAGACTTAATTCTGAAGGGAGTGGGGACTGCATTGCTACCCTAGTGAGTCTTCCTAAATTATATTTCCTTATTACCAGCACAAGATGTGGCCCAAAGCCTTGAGCCTCTCCTTAAGATGTCAGACATGCCAGTGCCTGATCGCAGCAGTGAATGGGGATAAACGGGGATAGCATTCTTTTTCCTAAGGAAGGCAGCAATAAGGCACACAGACAATTCTAACTCCACTAAAATATTAATGCCAACCCCAGTTAAAAAGGTTACCATTAAAACTGAAGGAAGTTTGCAGTGGAAAAAAAGAACTGACGGGATCTAGCACCATATTACATTTAGAAACACAGAAATTCCTTTGTTCTTGTTCCTGTCTGTTATGCTTTCTTTAACGGTTTTCTTTAAAAAAAAAAAAATCTTTTGAAAGCTCAGAAGATAATGTCTCAGTGGGCAAATTAATCTAGTATCCAGGAATTCAGTAGCAATTCTTTCTAGACCTCACAGAGATTAAGGTACACAAGGTGCATGAGACAGTGGGACTTTGTAAAACCTCTAAGGTCAAACACATAAGAGAAGCTTCTTCTAAAGAGGTTAAGGTACACTATATACCATTAGAGCAAGACAACTTTAACTGATAGCGTTAAAAATAACTGTATTTTGAAAACAAAATTCACAGCTAGTTCTCTATGGAAATAATTCTCTATGGTCATCTTTGAGCTAGGATACCAGCACTTACTCCATAACACACAGAAGCCTTTAAAAAGCACTATACAGATTATTTTTGCTATTGTACGCATGCGTCACCATCAGGAGGATGTTGACAGCCCACTACAACATACACACATTTTTCACTGATACCCTCTGCATGTCTGCAATTTGTTGAGTAGCACTGACAATCATTCACATATATGTCCACAGAAAATTTGAATTGGGAATCAATGCATCTGTATGTATTTTTTTCTGAATTCTCTATACGGTTTCTGTGTGATGCAGAAATAATCATAAATAGGACATAACAAATTTACTAGAATTAAATTTACACCTATATAAAGTGCAGACAGAATGGTGTGTCTACCCTAGCAGCTGCACACATGTACATTTCTTCTTGGCAATCTGGATGCTTATGAAAAGGTAGCATCATTACTTCTTGCACTATTGTTACCCTACCATCATACGCAAATCTTACTGTTTTAGCACATTGCTTTGCTTATTATATCTGTGTACTTCAAGCTTCTTAATTCATACATTTATGAAATTGTTTCAAGGTTGCTAAGATATGCATATCTAGAAGCCATTTGTTTTTCAAGAGATGTATTTCTTTCTATAAAAACCCTGAAAAACTAATTCCCCAGCAATGCACAGCATTACACATTTAAATCCAAGTCATCTACTGCAGTAGATATACTGTACAATTTGTCCTTCAGCATATTTTAAACATACAAATTCTAGGTTTACTTCCTTCCAGCATTCCACAAATTATAGTTCTGAAACCTAAAAAAACCCCAAAACCACCAAAAAACACAAGAAAGAAAGCTTCCTTAGAAGTGACTCATGGACAGAAAATGTATAGATTTTCAATTCAAAGCCAGCATAAAAAATTCCCCACGGTAATGCGATTGCGAATGCTAATTGCATTCCAGTAAATTGCTTTACATTCATCAAACAACAATCAATGGGAGACACTGCTATCTTCTTTTATTGTACTGATGCTGTTCTCAGCTATATAGATAAGGTAGTGTCAGACAGTTATAATCTTCCCCCTTGCTATTTTCGGGGGCTTATAACTTCAGAATAAAAAATTCTGCTGAAATTTAGCAACTCAGCCCAAGAGTCTTTCTTTTTAATTGAAAAATATGCTGAAGTATATATCTTGGAGAGATAAAGGAAGACCAAGACAAATATTCCAATTCAAATACCTAAACAAAACTAATTCAATCTATCATTAGACAAGAATAAGTTATTCCAGTCCCTAAATTTCAGAGGTGCTGCTCATCCAGAGCTCCTGTGAAAACAGTAGCCTTCTATCAAAAATATGCTTTTCTTTGTTTTACTTGGAGAGCAGGATCATAAAGTAAGCAATAGTGATTTGGAGGTTATATTTAGAGTTACTGATCAGGTCAGGTCATTAAGGTATGTTACAATTTAGCAGCTCTGTGTGTACATGTACAGCGTTGATGTGCACATTTTTAAAAATTTGTGTATATATATATCAATACACATATACATGCACACACACACATACATATACATACATAAATAAAATAAAATTGCAAATTCCATTTTTGTTTCTGAGAATTGTCTCAATTTCAAGGGTCTCTGTTGCCAATATTTCAGTCCCCAAATTTCAAGAGATCATGTGCTACATTGTCTCCCAAGAGGGAACAATGCACGTGATTAACCAGAATTGTCACTCTTTCAAGTAAGAAAAAAACAACAACAATGGAATAGCACAACCCATAGAAAACTTGGCTGCATGAGAGAGCTTAAACAATAGATAATCATAATTTTTTTTTTTTTTTTTAAAGTGGGGGGAAAAGAGAAAGTTAAAAGGGATGGAAAATGAGTACACAAATACTCCCAGTTCTTTTCTCACACTTTTCCTGGAATAAGTCCTCATAGCTACTGCGATAATCAGAGAAGATAGTAGTCCAAGGGAATGTTTTTTACTGCTTGAGGTACAAGATCTACACAGCATTGTAAAAACAGGGCAACTGAAGCATTAACAGGGAAACTGGAGAGTCCAAGTATCTGTAAACACCACCAAAAACAAATATTCTGAATGCCTCAGAGTGATAAACATGCAGGAAAGATTTAACTTGCAAGATGTTTTGCTATTTCTTGGATCCTTAAGCCTCTCTTTGCCTCCTGAATAGTGAGCACACTAACTAGCAAAGTGCTGCTTTGGAGATGCAAGAGCACTGGACCATCTCTTTAGCTGTAGCATCTCCTGCAGTTGAGCTAATGGCTCTACATCATGGAAAACTGCCATGCCTGGTTTCCACCTGCTTTTTTGTCCCCACTCTCCTCCTTATACCTCAACAATTTTTTTGGTTTACTGAGACTTTTTTTTATTTACTATTTTTTAATAAAGTGCTTGAACTCTATGTATCCATCCACCCTCAAAATTTGCCATGTTTCCTCAGGTAAATTTGTACTGCTTTTCCTTTGGGACCAGTAGCACCCACAGGGTAGGACAGCTCATCCAGAAATGGGAAGAAAGACTTCTTCCTTCTGGTGGCAGCCAGCCATTCAGTCAGCTGAGGAATGTGTCAGCTAGTGCCAGATCAGTGTCTTATGAAACCCTTCCATGAGAAGGGGTATTGCACAGAGGTTATGTTACTCAGGAATGAGTCTCAAAACTCAGAGATGCTCTTCCAAACATTTTTTATGCTCAACAGATTAAGACACAGCAGCTCGAGGGGCAAAACAGCAACAGTAGCTCAAGCAAGCCAGTGGAGGCGATATAGGCTGGTACCTCGAATTCAGGGATGCTTTAGAACACCAATAAGTTGTAGGGCAGACAGCAACACTTACAGTTATACGCTTATACAGTAAGACATACTTAGCAGAGAAAGGGTAGAAGAATCAAAAATGCTAGAGGAAAGGAAAAAAAACAATCAACCCAAACCCCCAAAACCCAGCTTTCAAATTCAGAATTTCACAGAATCACAGAATGGTTTCAATTGGATGAGAACTTTAAAGGTCATCTAGTGCAAATCCCCTGCCATGGGCAGGGACACCTTCCACTAAGATCAGGTTGTTCAAAGCCCCATCTAACATGACCTTGAACACTTCCGATGATGGGGCATCCACAACTTCTCTGGGAAACCTGCTTCTGTGTCTCACCACCCTTATTGTAAAACAATTCTTCCTTGTGTCCAATCTCAATTTACCCTCTTTCAGTTTAAAACTTTTGACCCTTGTGTTGTCATGACAGACCTTCGTAAAAAGTCTCTCTTTGCCTTTCTTATGAGCCCCCTGTTATGTATTGAAAAGCTATTTATATATTGTTTTGTATATGCATTAAGTAGCTTCTAAAATGAAAATGAAAATTGCAAAGATCTAGAGTTTAAAGACCATATAATGCAGTTTGAGCACCCCTTCTGCTCAAGATGCCATTACATGTCTAATATTGAGCCACTGTGAGCTTCTGAAAGGAAGTGGCCTTGCCCATACCATTTTTATACTTCCATCTCTCATCATTCCATGCCACTTTGTGTCCCAGTCTGATTTATGTTGCTAAATTAAAAGTAATAATAGTAATGTGGAAAACTCAAGTGTATGATTTGCCACGTTAGTGAGTTGAGTTGGACCCAGTGAAGCCAATGATAAGTTCCAGAACAAACAAAGGGGAAGGACCACCAGGTGTAAGATTGAGGCAGTGGGACAGAGAAGCATCATCCATCTCCTTAGGCAGTTTTGAACTGTTAGAGTAAATCAGTCTTGATGGGTAACATCCATTCTGGAATAGATTCATTGGGTTTAACTACTTCCATAAGCAACACGATTACAGTCCTAATTTAGCAAGACCTTTAAACAGCATGCATTTATTTGACTTGCATATATGATTAAAAATACAGCTTTTAAAAATGAAATTTTTTTGTAATAATTTCTCTCAAAACATAGATGGTTTTGGATAATGAAAATTTACTATTTTCACTTATTTATGATTAGTTTGTGGAGGCTGAATTTAAAACTGTTAAGAAACTAGCATTAACGGGCAGCACTGGTAAGACACACTGTCTGTATTACTCCCTATAGTAAGAAATTTCATTTCTGTATATATAAATTTTTCTTCAGAATTTATGGTCCAATATTTTAAAAACTGCAGCTTCCACTGTTGGCTCTCTATTAGCTTTTTGCTCTGAATTTCATGACTTAAAATTTTATAACATGCTTTCTGTTAGCATGGACAATTAAAGATTCCCACTATTTCACTTCTGCACAACTGTTTCCAGTAAAAATTAGTTATAAAACACAATCTTCATATTAACATTTATCATTTTCTCAGATTTTGAAATATTATATAAAACCATAGGCAGTGCATTCCTTTACAATGTAAAGGTGTGTTCCTGCTTTGCTCCTCAGGTCCCTACCAGTGAGCACCCCTACATACTTCTGAGACCAATTATGTGTTGGCATAAATGACTTTCAGATCTCGATGAACTAGCTAAAATGCAAAGTAGTACAGTAACTTTTTAAGCCCCTTTTAAGTTCCTTGTGTGCATCAAAAGACTGATCTCCCCTTCTTCCACTGTGTCTAATGGACACTATAGCTGCTATAGTTCTATTCAAAGATTACAATCTAACAGAAATAAAATAGTAATAATAGTAGTACTACACCAATTCTCTAACTGCATTTATAAGATGACCAGTGATATCAATGCAGTGCAATTTACAAAATAAGATGCTGCAATAGTACAGTCAAATATACCCTGTAATGCACATTTCTCTATGGAAATTCTAATCCTGTCAGCTGAGAATTAGCTGTTTTCTAACTACACATTTGCACCATACACTCTCACTTTAATTAAGAAAATAAAATACTCTGTCTCCCCCACCATTTATTTACTCATTTCCAAATGAGTTCTTTTGCACCTCCGCATTCACATTATTAAAACAGATGCACAATTCCCAAAACACAGATCTGAAATTACTTCCTGTGCATATCCTTGCAAAGAAATAGTCTGGAACTCAAAATACTCAAACCAAACAAAAAGATTTGTATAACCTTAGTGCTAATCCAATATTTGAAATTACTAGATGCTAAGCATACTACCCCTTTACTCCAGCAAAATATTTAAGAGTATGCTGCACTTAAAGCATGCAAGTACTCTCACTGAGGTTAATAGCATTCTAAAAATACTACTAGTTACAGGCTGCAGTACTTAAACCTCATGCAAAACCCCTGCTGTCCACTGCAGGTCATTCATTTCCTACTACAACACTATAGGGACCCATTTACAAAAGCATGGTGAGTTGTTTAAGCTGCAAAGCTCCCTTTCTGCATCAGATATCTAGCCTTAACACTGACAGAATCCACTGCTCCATGTTACAGAGCATTATTTACAAATTTTGCTCTCACTGATACGAAGAGAGGGGTTATTGAAGTGCAGCTGCAAAGGAGGCTCCTGTAATGAACGTACTACAGAAATTTGTTTTCATAGAATTGATTCAGTGAGAGTGGTACCAGTAACTCTCTGCATCACTTGTTTGTGATCCCTGGCTTACACTGCTTTTCCTAAGGGCTTCCACATGCGTTCAAGGCAGTACAAGAATGAACAATTTCAGAACCACATGGCACAAATGTGTATCATCCCTCAGTTATGCAACAAGGAGAATTCCCTGCTTATAGGGTGACACATCTGAGTGGGACGCCATAAGTGCACGTGAACTGAAGCTGGAGAAGGTGTTCACGCATGTTTATCTTCTTCTGTCTAGAGGTCCTTCACACAGCTCAGAACGCTGCAGGAAGAAATCTCCCCAGCACACCTCATTTACTTCATCAGCAGGCATAGATGAACCAGCTCAGCTAATTCTAAATTGTAGAGCTGTAAGGGTGGTAACAGTTAGGCATTTGGCATCACCTGGCAGTTGGGTAGTATTGTCTGCAGTGAACTCAGCTGAATTTGGAAGACTGCACCTGTCCCTGTATTAATTTCAAAAGCTTTTTAGAGGTGAAATGTGGCAAATCTGGGTAATTTAAAAGTTAGCTCTAACTGCTACATGGCCCTGGTCATCCCTCATATGAAAGGTTGGGACAGAAAAAACTCATTTGAAATAAGGCTAAATTTAAAGAAAACACTATCTCCTTTAAAAACCGGGTAAGGTATTGGCAGCCCAGATTTGGGCATTGTGCCATCGGAGACTACCCCAAGGCAAATACAATAGTTTAAATTTCTTTTGGCATGGATCTAGAGGTAGGAAGGAGGAGGAGCAAGACTGTCACAGCAATTGCCAGCTCTGGCATTGCTCATGCTGCTGTCATGCATTTCGTGTTTTAAGGTTGTGATCTGATTGCACAGCATGTGTTCATGCAGGGATGTGGGGCTGGCAGACAACTCCCTGCCACCAGCTGCTGCCAGAACCAGGAACCAGTCTAAGAAAGCTGCCAACAGGACGCAGGCCTCTATGGGGTATGACAACACCCAGTTCCTGGCATTTTCTCTAGATGTGTCATATGGATTGTTAATCTTTTGAACAAGCCCACATAAGTATCTAGATATAAGTATACTGCATATGCCAAGAACACATATTTTCGCTGTTGTCTTCTGGGGTTTGTGTGAAGCCCGCTGGATAACAAATATCCACCTCAATCTACCTTTGCTCCTTACACAGGGTATAATTTGCAAGCTATATACTCTTTATTTTCTTTTCTAAGCTACAGGACTGTGGTGGGTTGACCCTGGCTGGACACCAGATGCCCAGCAAAGCCGCTCTATCACTCCCCCTCCTCAAATGGACAGTGGAGAAAAACTGCAATGAAAGGCTCATAGGTCGAGATCAGGACAGGGAGAGCACTCACCAGTTACCATCACAGGCAAATCAGACGACTTGGGGAAATTATTACCATTCAAATGAGAGTTGGATAATGAGAAATGAAACCCAATCTTAAAAACACCTTCACCCCACCCCTCCCTTCTTCCCAGGCTCAATTTCACTCCCAGGTTCTCTCCCTTCTCCCCTCCAGCAGCGCAGGGGGACGGGAAATGGGGGTTGCAGCCAGTTCATCACACATTGTCACTGCTGCTCCTTCCCCCTCAGGGGACGGCTCTTCACACTCTTCCCTCTGCTCCAGCACGGAGTCCCTCCCATGGGAGACAGTCCTCCACAAAGTTCTCTGTAGTGGATTTCCATGGCAAGGTTTTGGTAGTACACGGGGCTGCAGGGATGGCATCTGTGAGAAGATGCCAGAAGCTTCCCCTGTGTCCAATGGAGGCTCCAAGACAGACCTGCTGCTGGCGAAGGCCAAGCTAATCAGTGATGGTGGTAGTGTCTCTGGGATAACATATTAAGAAGGGATGGGGGGAGCAGGAGGGAGGAAATCTGCGCCTGTGGAAAAGAAGAATGAGAATATGTGAGAGCAGCAACTCTGCAGACACCCAGGTCAGTGCAGAAGGAGGGGCAGGAGATGCTCCAGGTGCC